>LR736866.1:3091359-3528730 GCA_902654985.2 Oryctes borbonicus
AAAATCGCTGTGACTTTAAGAAATCCTGCGTCAAAGAATAAATTACACACGTACGATCGTGCACACTTCGAAACGTATACCCGCACAGGCACAGTCACATGTAGACATATCTATCTAACTCAAATAGTCCGCGGACCGGGACTCAAGAATGATTTCCCAATTGGCCTGTAAAATGTTTAAAAAGACACTGCGCGATGGCCAAGCTCCATCTGCCGTGGACGGATGCAGATACAATACGTTCTACACCCCTACAGAGGACACTATACTCTCCTTTGATTCGGGAAATATGGCTCGTCTCGTCAAATATTCAGCACTGGTCTTGTTCTGAAATGACACTACACTTTTGAGAATTCTACCTATGTAACTTTGGTCCGATATATGCGCCTACTGTACACGAATGCGGCGGATGGATTGCCTACCGTTCGCTTCTATTCCGCCTTTACCATTACCGATTCCAGTCTGCATGGATATTGGATTACGGTTACATATGAGATTACTGTAAAACATAGCTTGAATGCTTAAGTAATCTAAATCTCTAAAGCCCGCGCCGTCAAACTTAAAGTTATCTTGACACTTGAGGTGTATACGTTGCGTTTTCAGTGTGTATATGAGATGTTTTACTGTAATAGAAACGGATGAATAGAATTAAGTGCTTAAAGTAATCTTTAGTGCTATTCTCGTCTAAGTAACTTGCTAATTTTCACTGGAATAGCTTCAAGCACACATACAACTCAGTCAATAAATGGAAGGACTATAAAATTTAATAAATTCGGAACTTGTGTTTTGTAAATTCTTGGATCTCTTTCTTAATTTTCTAAACATATGTTCCGAATTTACTAAAAATTTCGTGTGCTGCGGAATGTCTCCGTACCTTTGCCAACCTAAAGTAACTTAATAACTGGAAGTAAGCCAATTATGAAACATTTGTGAATTTAGCGTATTCTTCTTGATAATATAAATAACCCATTCGACATGGAAAAAATCTGTATTTGTTACATCAGCTCCATTACCATGTGCAACATCATTTTTTATATTTAATAAATTACAAAAACCTACCTAATTAATGCCGTTAGCCTACAAAAGCATATTTACATCCCATTACCATTACAACATGTCGAGATCCTAAGCAAATAGTAACATAACCACATCAGAATAAGATGCTTGCAATTCTATTGGTATAATTCTCGGAAATAATGGCTTTGCTATTCATCTCATTAAAATAAATAAGCTTACATATTTCATACTACGCGTTATAATTAATGGGATATTTTCAATACGCTACTTCCGAGAGACGTAGAATACGGTAATTCGCCTGAACCGGCGAGATTTCACAATGGTAATCGCTGCATTTATAATATATTAGAAATAATTAAAAGAGCGGATTCGTGAAATTAGCTTTAAGGAAATTTCGACGGAGCACGTCAGTAGCCCAATTTACGGAGCTAATTGGCGCTATTACTTCGATTAAGCAATTTGAGCAGGTGCAGACTTGGGGAAAATAACAGGTCGCGACGTGTATAGCACACAATTTTAATAACGACATGTCCTCTCCTCAATATAATTCGGAGCCGCGGTGGCGTAATGACCTTAAAGACTCCCATTTGTAACTATGGCGAAACTCCTGAATTTAGAATGATAAATACTGGTAGTCGTACTTGCGCCGGTTTTATTCATCAATTTGCATAAATTGGTGCATGTATTAAGATTAATTGCACGCTTAATATTAAAGCGCACAGAGAAAATCATCTTTGAGATGCCAAACGTTGTCTACTGAAATAATTGGTGGGAAATAATAATCTTAATTGTACACAACTTATTATAATTTTTAATTTTCCTACGATTAAGATGCCATAATTGAATTAGCATCAATTAAATATGAAATTAAAGTTAACTATGTGAATCAAACGTTTTTTCTAGAATCACTAGCAAAAGCTTAGCGTAAGGCCGTTCCTAAATATAGTTTACCGCAAACCTTCGTAATATTAGCATAAAAGAGACAAAAAAATACTTTTAATAGAAATAACTTGAAAGTACACAACCCATGTTACAAATGGGATGAAAAATATCGAGAACGTGCACCTAAAGCACGTAGAGCAGGTTCAGGCTCACCCAGAAGGATCACCCCCCGAGAAGATTTTCTTTTGAAGCGCTTAGCTAGCTTAGCATAGATGCGCTAGATGAGCCTTATTTACTTTATACTTTATAAAGTTATAATACATATGACTTCTTTCACAATTGCCAATCACAAAACGCACATTTACCAAACTCACGTGCTGTTGCTGGCCAAAATTAAAACATTTTAGGATTCAGACCGACAACCGCTTATTCCAACTAATTATATTCTCAATTATCACGCAAAATATTAATTTATTTCTCGTCGCAACATATCGACAACAAAGACAAGCGAAACCATGTACAACAACCGGATACGTATATACAAAAGAAATTCTAGATCATCGTTCAAAGAGACGCGGTAACGACTTACCTGTGATTACACTGTTGACACGCGAAGCATTCTAAGTGATACACGTTACTCCTAGCTCGCATAACCATTTCAAAGGCCGGTATAATTTTACTACATGCCGCGCAATAACCTATGTTACCGAACAGTCTCAGATAGTCTCTTTTGCACAGGATCAGGTTGGCTTTCGTATACAGTGTTGAGCCGACTTCGCCTAATCTACAGTCACAACAGCCGCATTTTAAGCAGTCCTCGTGCCAGTAGAGGTCGAGTGCTTTCAGCAGGTAGCGGTCCGTTATGGGTTTACAGCAGCCGGCGCATTCCTGCGGCCCGCCGCCGGAGTTGGGCTTCGATGGCTCGTTTTTGGACACGTCCATAGTCATCATCGGGCCGTTAGCCCTTCGTTTTATCTGCAAAGAGAAACAAACGGCGTATGAAAAAACTATAGAAGAAAAACGCATTTAATTACGCAGATTTTAAAGATAGCATAAAAGATAATGATAATAATACAAAAGTGTTGAGGAAAATCAATTTTAATGGTAAATTACTTACTTAGTTTGTTACTAAACAGAATAAAATGGCAAGTGTCTTTTTCTATGTTGAGCTAGATGTTAAAATCAACTTAGCTTACAATTAGTGCTATCAAGACCTTAATATTTTCTCAACTTCTTAAGCTTCAAGAATTACTTTTTAGAAGCATTCCACTTCTTGGACATCATTTAAATTATTTAAAATAAGAAAAATAAATAGATATATTAATCTGACATTGCTATGTAATAAGAATCAAAAAAAAAAGCTTTCTCAATCGACAAATGCAGTATGTCAAGTTCATTTGACTCAAAGAGAAAGTGTTTTATATCATCCGAAAATTAAGTGTCAATTTGCACTATCGGTATGAGAAAGTATATGAACCTAGTATACTGTATAAATTTTGCACACAGACTGAAGTTGTTATCAGACTCGCCTGTACTGTGATGGACATTGTATTGTAGGTAAGGTTGTACGTTTTCGGAAGAAAGGAAAGTTTAAGCACTGTGGATGGCAGGTTTTTACTGTATTATAAATTTATTTGATATATAAGCAGAGATAAAGCATCACTTGTTTTGAATCCATACAGAAACTCGGGGAAAAATCCAAATTCTGGGATCCTACGTTTGATGAAAAACATAAATTACCACAAAAAATCTAGAAGATAGAGACTCCTGTGACTTTCAAATAGGAAATTATTGAAAGGTTAAGTTCTCGTTGGATAATTTCTTTACAATTTCAGTAAACGTGTAACACAACAACAATGCTTCGGATCGATCCGGTAATGAAGCGCCATCAGAAGGGACTGTCCACGACTGGTTTGCAAAATTTCATTTCAAGTTCTGCTTCCGAATTTCGTGAGGGTCGACCTAAATCGGTTATTGTTCCAAAAAACATCGATCCTGATCATTGAAGAGAGTGAAGGAGAAACATCCTTACACATATCGAAAACTGCATATGGTTTCGTATCCATGTGTGAAAAAGATCTGTTTCCGATGGATTCCGCATAATTTAACCCAAAAGAGGTTTCTATCAATTAGTGTAAGGGAATGCCCAAAGAATTCGACATAAGAACTTAAAAATCCATGACTTCGTCATAGGTGACAAAACTTGAATATATTCCGTATGACTTTTTGTATAAAAACTTAAAAGGTATTCCTCGTACTATTAAATAGAAACATTGTTGAAAGATCTTCACATTGCGTCATTCTATCATGCTTAACAGTACGTCGGTGATTTTTAGACGACGAAAAAAGTGGCATTCCATGGTTTTCGCTAACATTGCAAATCCGCTCATATTATAATGTCCACGATAATACCTACCACGTACAATATACATACATGTACAGGGGCGGCAGCTTTTTATTATTTTGCACACGAGTTGGTAGCAGATTTTCACTCAACGCGACAGCGAAACTTTCATAACGGAGTCGCGCTTGTATATCACTGTGCGCGTGGAAAATTCATAAAAAGCGCGACGCACGACATCTGACGGCGTCTCGCTCGAACTAATAATCCGGCGCGTAGAAGCGTCTCGCTTATCGCGCCCCCCGATCACGTATGGACGAAATTATTTCAAGACGCAACGTATCAGGGCAGGTCCGGCAGCGTGCGGATAAATAATGTAGGGCAATAATAAAATATGACTAGTCCGGTGTAACATACCTCGCTAGTTTAATAAAAACGTCACCGGTCCATGTACACACTCAAACGGGCACATCCACACAGACACACACATATACATGCACGTAGAGATGGGAAGAGGACCCAGACAGAGTGCTCTCTTCCTTTCCCCAAGCTTCGTATTTTATACTTCCTGTTCCTTT
Organism: Oryctes borbonicus; assembly: GCA_902654985.2. Classification (NCBI taxonomy): domain Eukaryota; kingdom Metazoa; phylum Arthropoda; class Insecta; order Coleoptera; family Scarabaeidae; genus Oryctes; species Oryctes borbonicus. The sequence continues at coordinate 3,096,175 of LR736866.1, forward strand.
TCTGAATACAGCTATCCAAGACGAGGAAGTTTTGCGGTCAGTAGCGTAACAACCGATCTCATTTTTGATTGGGAGCAACGGAATTGAAATGGTTTCCGCTAAATGTTACATTTCTATTGACGATATACAGCCTTAGTTTAAAGGAAAGAACATCAATTTAAAGTGTAATATTTCATTTCATTCTCTCTTGTATTACAATTTTCACTTATTAATATCTTCACTACAAGGTTCGTTTTAAGTGGTAGCGAAAAATTTCTACTTTCTACGTTCATAAAATATAAAAGTCGTGTCGGCCAAACTAAAATTAACCATAAAGTACAATATTTACATCGTAGATTTAATTTTGAACGTATGCAGTTTATATCTGCAACTTTAGTATCTTAAATTTAGCATTTTCCCCTAACGCAGCAGTATTTTACAATTAAAAGTTGGTTGTAACCGGAGTTTTCTGTATAAAAACAGTTTTCCACGAAAATTCGAGATTATTGCCAGTTCTAGAGGTGCCGTATATCACAGAAAATTTCTCTTTAGTTAGTCTTAACACATACTAATTTGTATTTGTTCTTTGATTTGAATATTCGTTTCACTATTCGTATTTGCAGTGTGATCAATTTACTCTTATAATAAAACAACCTCACCGCTAGCAGAAATTAATAAACTTATAAAACCAACAAATTCTATCCTGCTGATAATATTTTCTAACAAGTTCTACCGCTACGCCACTGGCAGAGAAAAACGGAGGTGATTCTAGGGATCAGTTTCCTTCTCATATTAATACTTTACAGAATGGAAAAAATAAATATAACAACTGTATAAGGTCGTCCTGATGTTATTACGTATTCGGGCAAGATGGAAATTCGGCGGTCGTCGTCCACCCTGCCTGTCCGGATCCGAGGGGGCCGAAAAAGAAAAGGAAATGAAACAGAAACGTCGCTGCTGCTGCTTGCGTGCGTGTGGGCTACGAAGGTTCTGTGTCCAAATTTATTATGCTGTTTTGATTTTTGGACAGGACTATGTTGCCTGCCAAATCGTGCGGGCATCTTAATATGTCCTGCGCGGACGGGGACTCGTTTTTTTTTTGTTTATCCCTTTTCGAGTTCGGAAAGTAGACCAAAATATCCGGCATTTTCGTTTGAAATACGTTTATTGTTTCTTGCGAATAATATTGCGACATAACTCAAACGTTGGATACCACTTATTTGTACGCAAAAATCGGAATAATATATTTGCGTGCGGGTAAAGTATTATAGTCGAATACGTTAGGACAACTACGTATATTACTTCCAAAACCATTTTAGTTCCCGACTATAAAGTACAAGCTAAACAGAATATGTTTGCTCAATCTTACCACGCAATATATGTCTAGGTTCCAACCAACATTTCTTTAGGTAGGTACTGTATATTTAAATTAGCCATCTCTTTAGATTAAATTAGATTGCTCAAGATGGAATGTTTGCATCAGCGAAGCGTCTGAATTGGGAGCTTAATCTAGTGAATATAATTTCACATGCAATACTCTGTGGATCCTCTGTATAAACCTATTTTTAAAGCTTTAAGTAGAAATTAAAATTGCAGAAATATTAGGTCATGTTAAAAATAACGTTATTATAAGTAACACCATTAGCGCCCGGTTAGCGTTGTTCAGTCACATACATTGAGGTACGTTCAGCCACGTACGGCCAGGCTCTATCGATGCCTAATATGACTTATATAACACTATGCCGGGCGATTTTATTCGCTGACAAGAGATATTGACATAGACGCCGAGTCATGCCACAAAAAGTTCCACTAGCAAAAAATGGTGTCACATCACGCCCCCTAATAATATTGTAATGGAGACTCGTTTGAAGTTTGCTCGCCCCAGATTTACAAAATATCATAACTGAGAAACGTCGCTCAACGCTTTTGCCTGCGCCGCGTACTTCGTTAAGTTTCGACCACCTAAGAAAATAGTTTCAACCAAGGAAAGAGGTTTTCTGGCTCAGAGACTCCATCAGGTCTGAGAAGAAAGAAGATCAATCGAATAATTCATAGAATTTGGATCAATCGTGAAAAGAATGTTGCTTATTTAGCAATTCTGTCTGGTGAGTCAGCAATGAAGTCTTGATGGTCATGCCCTTACTCTGATCTTAAGTAAATCAATGTGCTGGGGCATATTTTGCAAAAATATATTGCCTTGTCCACAACATCGGCCTATACACCGAAAATCAGATAAACGCAGACAGCATGCGAAGTATTTTCTGGCGTATAGGTCGATATGCTTGTAATTAGAAGTTTAACATATTTGCCTAAATTTACATTATACGATATGACGTTTTCGCTAAAACAACAGCAAACCGGAAATGCCACTAACGTTTCGTATTTTAAATACGCCCTGTGTATATAATTGAATCAGAGCTTTTACTCGGGTCCAATATTGTATCGAGTACACGTAATGCCTACAGACACCAGCACCATATAGATTCATACACATGTCGAAATGAATATTTTAATAACACAATTCCGTCCGATACACTCGACTTTTGTCAATATGGACTTTCCAACTTTAATTCTTTATGCAAACACATCGATTGTAATGCTGAAAAAGCGACGGTCCGCCACCCGTCCCGTGGTCGTTTCCCGCTCGGAGCCAACAAAGAAAACACCACGTATAACGCACCATATAATTAAAAATATTGATCGAATTTTTATCCGGAAGATTAACGTAAGAGAGTGGGCGAGAAGTGCGGCGGGGACGAGAGGTACATCACGAAATTGAGGACGACGAGGGGTCCGGAGACGGGCGGTAATTGTTAATTAGAAAAGCGGGCGACTCGTGTTTAGTTTGGAAGGGTTCCTCCGAATTTATTTACATGACGGGGATAATGTTAAATCAAAAATTGATGATTAAAATTATAATTAAGCCCCCTTACAAATAAGATTTAATTACGTGCAGTACTAAAGAACAACAAAGGTTTGATTTATGTACAAGTCCGTGTACGTATCTCCGTGGGAAACGATGCGGTAGAGGTTGGGTACAAAAGAGCTGCTTCTACTTTCATTTTCAGTAGAAAATTAACTTTATGAACTTTGATAAAAAATATACGAAATAACCTATACAAACTGTCCTCGCTTTCATATAATGAAAATTGTTCCCTTCATTACCCTTTTTGGGTAAAAACTAATACAAAGTTACATCATAACCTCTAATAACAGGCGGGTTGTGTGTCTTTCACTGTTACAATTTATAAGATTAAGCAAACAACTAGTATACTGTTAAATAAATTATATTTTGTCGCCACAGAACCTTTTTGAGTTTTATTGAGCTTAAGAATAAAGTTAAAACAAAGCTAACCAACAATTTATAACTCAAGTCTAACTTGGTTCCATTGGTACTGCTTCAAAGAAACCTTATACCAGGTAACAGTACAATCGTTTGGGTTTTCTCGATATCTAGTACATCGAATTCAGCTTCTTCCTCATACCAATCGAGAAGAAAATTTTAGGGCATTAGATTTTGAATCAGTTGTGATTTTGAATTGTAATATATTCGTTTATTGAAAAATTAAGTATTTCTGCCTTTTATCTGAATATATGGTACTAAAGATCTTGCTTCTACAAGATCCATATCAAAAGACTAAAAACCCAGGAACAAATTTTGTTTTAATTTTTTTTATTAGGAAATCACCCAACTGCTTGATTTTCAATGTTATGTTTGTAGATGTATCTATCTAGTTTATTTCGCGTGAAAAAACACGATTTTGGTTTAACTTTCATGGCTCTCAAAAAGCTAAGATCTGAAAGAAACTGTAGAGCGTGGCCGTTGATGATAATATATTTACCTACTAAAGTGTGAAGATTTATCAGGTATGTCCGGAAAAGCTTTAAAAATCGTGGGCGATAAATTTTACTTTAATACTTATAACAAAATACTCATATATAGTTAACAATATTAAAGTATCGGCACACTCGGCACCACACAAGTTTAATCAACTAACCGGAACAGCTGTCCAAGCATCCACGCATCCCTCGAAACAGCTATTCCGGACTACTTAATTAAACTTGTGCTGTGCGGAATTTAGTGTTGTTTGCCATACTACCCCACAGCCTTCGTTATCATATTACATATAATTTCATCAATTACATCACGTTATCTCTACAATTTTTAGTATTAAAATTACTGTGGTATCAAGGTAAAAAGAAAAAGAAACTAACTTAACTCTAAACATTTGAAAATTGAAATTATACGCCTTCCAAACCATTAATGTAAGAGAGATAAATTGCACATTGTTTAAAAGTTTATCTGTACCACTGGGGCATTCTTACGCGCTTTATTTTTGTATGATCAGGTTCCGATGTGTATATGTATATGTACTATAAAGAGAATCGCGAATGTAAAACTTTACGACCAAACAGTTGAAATAGTATAGTTTTACTACTTCTGTTATTACCGCGACAAATTTATTTTTCCTGTTCAAACTTCTTTTCGGATTCAATATAAACATCGCCATTAAATCCTGCGCCGCTGTAAAAGATCCAATTTTATTATTTTATGATCGCGAGATGGCGAAATATAAAGAAAAAATGATACAGTTTAGGGGTAAATAATAACAGATAAATAACAAGGAGATGTTTAATAAAAAGTTACTCACTATGTAAATATGTAACTTCCACTTTTATTGCGTGAGAGAATTTAATTTGTTAAGCGATGGTATGTATTTCATAAATAATCTTATAGAACGTATATCTACAAAAGCCATGGAACACTTTACAACACACCATCTGCAACAAGCTTCAAAGCTTATGCAAATCACCACAACGTAAAGAAATATATTTATAGAGACTGCAATTGTAGTTTCTGATGCCTAATTATTATTTAGTCTTGTAATTGTGCCCATATGGTGACGAAGCACGAAAGAAAATTATTTGAAAGTACTCTTAAGCTTTACAAAATATAAAAATTACCGCGTTATTTATTTGGAAGTTTTAATTGGATTCACTTTTCTGTGAATTACTTTTGTTTGACATGGACTACCGTTCTGTGAAATACGATCTGTAAAGACTCCAATAACCTCCGTAGATGTTAGCAAATATCCCAGCGTGCATGTATGTATGCCTGTTCTCGCACCTAATCCAAACCCATCATCGGTTTTACGAAGCACGTCGAATACGCTGCATTTTTAACTGTTTAAAACTCGACCGTTGTAATAAAAACTCAAATAAATCTGCGTGAAGTTTAAAATTGGAGTGTTCCACGGATGACCATTCGCAGTCGAAGAACGGTTTAATTTCCTTCTAATTACTGCCGTCGGTGGGGAAGTGAAGGAAATGGGGAATCGTAGAGGACGGGCAAAGCGGAACAAAACACTTTACCCCTTTCAGGTTTATTTGTTCCACGGGCTACTAAAAACAAAAGATACTTTTCAAGTTTTTAATTAAAATTGCTACTTATTTTCCTTTTACTGCTTCTTCTTTCTTCGCTCCTCATTTCGAAGGGGAAGCGTTAAAGATTCTCTGTTCATACGATTGGATACCTACAACTGCACTACACCAATGTCTTCTCTAACAACTAACACTAATAGTCCGTAAAATCTTATTGAACTCCGTTCGTTATAATAAGTACATGATTCTCTTCTTTTTTCCTATTAAAGAATAGGATATGGTGCAATAAACTTAACGATTCTTCACCCGGCGTATAATTAGTTTTATACAAACTTTTACTTGTACAGAATTTTAATTACACAAACTGCTATTATCTAGATTGTTAATGAAATTTCGTCCGTTGCTCGTGTTACTTCTAATAGGCTCAGTAGCGTCAATTCCCTCTTATAGCTCTCTACTAAAATTAATTACTCCTTTTTATATCGTGCAAGACGTAAAATATTAAGTGGTTTATACACTACTGTCATGTTGAGCAAGCCGTAAACAGCCAATAGATGAAATACATTGTAAGCTATTTACTACAAAAAAAAAATACATTAATAAATGTTAGAGCTTGAAGAACTTAATCAATACTTTTTGTAATTAGAAAATGCAATGTATCCAATGTGTCTAATAGTTAAAACCGCTTCCTTTAATTTAAATCTTTGGAAGTAGCCTCGAGACTCAGATAAATGAGTTAATTTCTCAAAAGTTTCTTTTTACGTTTACTTTAATTTTTTTTTAATTTATAGATATTTTCTAATATACAGTTTCTATTCATTTCCGTTTCTATTCTTTAAATTTTCTATTTTCACGCGTTAAAAAAGAGCGAAGTGAAAAGGGCCCGGGCCACAGGCACTATCCCAAATAACTTCAAAAAACCGGCGGGTTGGAGATTTTATAAAGAAATTACAGACGTAAAGACAGAATATCAAGAGATAGCTATTTATTGAGGACCAGCACGAAGATTTAATTAGGGAAGCAAAAAACATACAACATGTGGAAGAACAAATAAAAAAAGAAGGATTTTAAAAAATGCTGCAAAAATTAATAAAAAATGGAAGCAAGCATATACAATAAAAAATTATAAAACTGATGAAGGAAGTTTGGCAACAAGAAGATATGCCAAATAGATGGAAATTAGCAGAGACTAGACAGACTCGTGTTTACTCGTCTGATAAGAATGGGTTCGCGTTGCTTACTGGTTTCACCGAGAATCGACAAAACACGAGTCTGTCTAGTCTCTGTTAATTTCGTGAAGCGCGCGGAAAGTGCACTCGTTTCTGCAGGCTGACTAATAGCACACGGTCAACCAGTTGCAGGCTTACTGCACACTAATAATTTTAACCAAGATATTAATATATGCAAAAGTATTCTAAGTAAAATGTCCTTTAAATAAAACATAATTGCACTAAGATTTTCCCCAACAATGTTAATGCTTTACTCCTCTTCTTCTACGTGTGAGTCCGAGCTGAACCTCAGTATTCGCCCTTGCCACGCGGAAGATAGTATCGATATTTAGTCGTTGCAAGGGGGAGACAAAACATAAACCGGGCACTGTACAAACATACATTGAGACTAATCCAAGAAACAGCAAAAGAACACAACAGGAAACTATGTGTAGGTTTTATAAATTTTACATAGACATACGATACCGTGAAGAGAAAGAGAATATAAGATAAAACTCTTTCTTATTTGTTTATATTTTATTACCTAAGTTAGTATTCTCAATTAAACGTTCCCTTTAAGACTCTTAAGTTATGTTTATCATTAAATACTGTAAAGGGAGCGAAATTAAACGTTCATTTCGACAACGTAAATAACCTGGTATTGACCAGCCTTATTTTAACGTGTAATTAAGGAATATTCATTGTTGTTCGGCCATTAATGCTCCGAACGGGAACCGGCAAAAAAAAAACGAAGGAAAGAAATTAAAAGAGGCGAAACAATAATGAAACACGTTATACGATTCGCTACAATAAAATTCGATCATTTTCGTACCGGTTTCCTTATAAATTATTACCGGAAAGCGAGTAACAAGAGGAGTAATTTTTTTCTCCGGTCCGTAAAAATTAAGGAGAAAAAAGGGTTGGGTTCAGTTCGCAATCGCGATTTTACCTTTTGAATAAGGCAGAATGATTTAATGATAAGGACCGACTCGCTCTCTCCAAAGTATCCGAAGAATAACCCTGTTAATTAAGTTTGTCACTTTACTGTACACAGGCAGAGCAAATTTAGGTTTTAATTATTTTTGTTCAGCATTTCCTCAGTTAGTTCATTATATAAAATTTAATTAAGTTTCGCCGGCCTTAATTTAACGCTACTAATCAAGTATAAAGTTTTTTCGTAAACTGCTCCTCGTTTGCACTCAGAATTGACGTACGTGCGCGGAAAGTTAAATGACGCATTTTTTAATGGCCGCCTCACTCACTCGCCTCACTCTCTATTGTTTATTTTTTAATGAAGAGTTTACGTTTTTAAATTCAGCTTTTTTTTGCTCGTGCTGTCACATTAATTAACAATTTCATTTCATGCCCGTTCCATATTTACATTGTATTTTCGCGAATTAATTATAACTTTAGCGTTCCTCTTTTCAATTTGCCGCGACCAATAAAATCAAATTAAACGGGTTCTTAAGTCGATCGTCGCAAAAGAAGTCTTCTTGTGTTCTGCTATTGTGAAGGGCTTTCAGAAAAAAATTGAAATACGTCTGAAGTGTCTCGTCCACAGTTAACCAAGTCAAAAACTGCTTATGATTTTAATTTACAAAAAGTGACCATAGTAATTATACGTTGCGTTAAATTATAACATATTTTCGACGGCTTTTACAATTTCTTTTCAATACCCCAACAGGAAGAAGAAAGAAGAAGAAGAATGAAAAATGTTTAAATGAAATTAATACAATAAGTAGCAGAAAGCAGAGAAGTCATTACAGTAAAAACTGCATTAAGAAGGCCTTGTACCTCACCCGCAGAAAAAAACAAAGTACCCCTGTATAATGAAAAGCATTTAACATCTTGCTCCTGTCGGCCGATATTTTTTTTGTTATAAAATAAAACTTTCAATATCCTGTATCTTGAAGACAAAAGGCTTACGGACATTGACTACTGATTTATTTAACCAAATTATTTATTTGTAGCAAAAACGGTACGCTACTGAATAATGGGGGTGGTAAATAAGGTAATATCTATGGACAAAAACCATCATCAAAACTCCTTTTATCTCCTACTATCTAGGTAGCGGGGTAGAGGAGAATACTATAAGTCCAACCAATGATGGTCTTGATGGAGCGGGCGAATAATTGGCTTCCTGTCCAATTTTTTCACATCCTGAATCTTCCAATTTAATGTAATATTTTTCTATAACAATTTCAAGAATAATTTCAGTCGTATCTCAATTGTAGTTTCGTAAATTAAATATCGTTCGTGAAATAATCATCTTGTTCGTTCGTCGCAAGTTTCTTATCAAATTTCATCTCGAAAGGTACAGTTATCAAAATTAGCTATCCCCAAGGAGTGAAGGGGGCGCTAATTAATTTCTCACTTTGAGTCCATGGCTATGTTACATTCTTGAAAGTGTTTAAATAATGTTAAAATTTATATAATTATACTGCGGAAATCTTCCAGTATTTTGATATTCTCATTTAATTTACATACACATAAATTCAAAGGATCAAGTTGTTTCTGTAATGTGCAATGATGGTTCCAGCATTCCAAATTCTTATCTTATCGCAAATTTTTATAAACAATCGTTTCTCTTATATTTTCGTTCCAGAAGAAATTAAACAGTTCGGAAAACTTCGTTCACGGTCGTACACTTTACCGGCGTCTAAAGCGGTAGCGTTTATCTCACTTATATTAAAGCTAGATAGGAGTGCTGCAATATTTACTGGACATATTAATTTCGTTAATGAATTTTTTAATTATGCTTTTATGAATATCCTTCTTTAATTATCCGCCGAACGAAGAATGCTAGTCGATGCTTTTTATTTGATATTAGAAAGAGTAAGTGTACAATGGAAAACAAAAATTTAATAACGGTACCGTCTTTTTACTATTTAAAATTTCTAACTGCAGAACGGAAGATGAGATTTTGTCATCGAAAAAAATTCTGAGAAGAGCCAAGCGTATCTCCAGAGAAGAGAGATGGAATATTGGAGGGTTGGAAGGGATACGGTGAAGTACCGCGGCTCGATTTTTATCAGCTTCCTTTTAATTAATACTGTTAGCTTTCATTAACATTCATGTCCGCGCCGGGCTTTATTATTTATTTTGTTTTTGTCTATTTCCATAATTTACAGGCGAGATTAAAGAAATGAGAAATAATATTAGTGAAGTAAATTACTCTTCCAGCATTTTTTAAAAGGCAAAACTCCGCACTAAACTATTTTAATTAATTTTCATTATAAAACATTATACATATATTACGGCGAAGTTCGAGGTGAAGTTTTGATTAAAACAAAACTTTGGGAAAAATAATTGTTATCGCGCATTCATGCTTTTGCTGCATGAAGTTCCTTTCCTTAATGCATTTTTACGATCCACTTGAATTTTACGAAATTTTCTGCTGTGGATTGCTTTAATAGGATAATAGACTTTGGCCGTAGCATAGCATGTGTTCCTGACTTACTTACAGCTTCTTATTCATGGTTCAGAAAACAAGAGTGTTTTGAACGTTAGTTAAACACGGTTGTTTTTTATTATAATTTTCACCGCAATAACAGTCTAAATATCCGTTAGTATTCTTCCATTAATAAAAGTAAGAGAAGACATTCGGCAGAATATTGTTTCATATTTCAGGATTATATAATGTCTTCGTATTGAGCAATGTTAAAGTAATTCATTTAAGTTCGTTAAATCCGTCTTACTACAAACTCGCGAGTGTTACAAGATTTAAATTGTTGCATAACTGAACAACGAAAAGCGGAACAGAAAGCAATTAGTCTAAAATATCATCATAACATTAAATATTTTTTTAATGTAAATTTATATCTAACTTCGAAGACAGGCGCTTTCAAAAGAATGTCTTTTATTTTTCTTACTAGCTATCGGTTTCGACGTAACATGGTCATCCTCCGGCTGGTCTGGAAGATAATTGGTACTCACCATATATGTAAGATAAAAATAGATTGTGCGTGTATGTACACTGCCGTTCAGAGAAGTTCGGTCGGTTAGTAAAACACATGAAAAGGTTACAGAAACAAACGAAACTAAAAACAAAATGCAATTTTATTGTATGTACAGGTAAAAAAGACAAAAATAAATAAATAAAAAGTTATTCTGGCCTAATATAACATACTGAACACCTCCTTTGCTGTTAATCACCGCTCGAACTATTCTAGGCATTCTTTCGATAAGTTTTGTTAAAACGGATTGTGGAATATTAATCCATTCATGTTGCAGAATATTCCGGAAATGTTCTTGTGAAGTTGGGCATATTTTTCGGATCCTCCTGTCCAGTTCATCCCACAACAACTCTATCGGGTTCAAATCTGGGCTTTGTGGGGGCCATGTCATTACTTTCAGGGTGTGCTGTTCTTCTTGCTCCGTTAGATAGTTCTTACACACTAACGCAGTGCGTTTTGGGTCGTTGTCATGCATGAATGTAAAGTTACGGCCTATTATACGCAAGCCTGGTGGCACTGCATGATTCTGGAGTATTGCAAAATAATTTTCCTTCCTCATTACACCCTGCACTCTGCATAAATCTCCCGTCCCAGCAAAGGAGAAACATCCCCACGCTAACACAGAACTACGCCCTTGCCTCTCTGTAGGCACAATGCAGTTCGGGATCACTTTTCGGTTTTAGATCTTCGGACATAAACTCGTCGATTTTGCCCAAAAACCTCAAACTTTGACTCGTCACTCCAAAGCACGTGTTTCCAATCATCTAACGACCAATCTAGATGAGAACGGGCCTACTGTAGCCGTTTTGCTCTGTTGCCCCGATGTAATAAGGGTTTTCGAGTGGCAACGCGTCCATGAAGGTCCGCTTGTTGAAGTCGACGTTTTACCGTACTCGCCGAAACTTGTTCTTCACGGACGCGATTGACTTCGGCTGCTATTTGCGGCGCTGTTAATTTTCTATTGCGTTTGCTTAATAATACAATTCTCAAATCTTCAGCTTTTGTTGTTTTCCTAGATGCTCCGGGACGAACACGAAAGAGAACAGTCCTCATATGCAGCCAAGTGCCACCATATGAATAAACTCTATTAGAAAAATATAAATGAATGCTACAACGCTAAAAGTGCTAATACAGCCATCAAGTACTTTGAATGGTTCCTCACCTAAAACAGGAACTTTTTCAGGTTTCACACCCATCATACACATGTGTCAACACTTGACCTTTGTGTTTCTGTAATTTTAACGAATCATCCAGTTTATGGACTCGTTAAGCTAACAGACAATATGTTATTTTGTTCCTTTGCATCTTTCCTATAACGTTCTTCTTCCTCAACTCATTACTAATGCACATTGCGGTGCAGCTGCAACAAGACAAAAGATGTTACCGCTTATCGCGGCTCACGTAAAGTACGTTTTAAAGAAACGCATTAATTTCTTTTCAACGCTGACACACGCAAAGCACTCACTACATCTATGCACACTTCAGAACGTAATGAGATGATAAATTGAACGAATATAATCCGAAATAAATAAGCGGAAGGAGAAAACAAAGCCGTAGGAGAAGAAAATAAGTGCCACTAACCGAACTGAGTGACGAATAGAGAAGAAGGAGAGCGAAGGAAGAGAGAGAAGGCGGATCTGCGGCGTCCGATTAGTCAGAACGGGATGGACGCGTCGGCGGGACAATATTACCGTGAAATTGATCGGTGAATGCTTTGAGGACCGCTATTTCGAAGTTCAAATGTTAAGCAAATCCCAATAATACGCTTCCGAAACAATCCAGTGCTATTCCGAATTGATTTAGAACAAAGTAGTTTCAATGAATATTTGAAAGTTCGCTTTTCTCTAGTCTAAGCGAACGTGTGGTGAATCGGACGAAAGCAGATAAACTTACCTATTTGACAGTTTCTATCGGATATGGGAATCGAAAATAATCCGTTCAATATAAATTAAATACAAATAAAAGTTAGGCACATGAACCAATGGGGCACGCGCTTGAATATTTACTACTAACCAATGAAACCAAAAATGTGCTCGTCAATCTTCAACATTTCAATACCTACTACAATTATTAACAAAATTTTGTTTTTATAATTCCAACAACATTTACATTACAAAAACAGTTTAGCAATCATATAAGTTATGTATTGATAAAGAGTCAACAGAAATGCTTTTTGAGGAAATACGAGATCCTATAGCTATCAGTTATGGAGACCAAATTATTGAAGAGAGAGGTAGACACCACATTATATTATTCCTATTGCCCAAAATTGGCAGTTATCGATGGTAGACGCGTGTATCTCTTGGCACTAGAAGGATGTCTTTGTGTTATGTTACATCATCTACAATGAAAACCTGGTACTCAAGAAGCTATTTGGAATACAATTTTGACTATGTATTTGATCCATTCGATTCGCCTACAATAAACCAATTATTTTAAATATTCAATTTGCTGATGAATTTTTTTCCATTAATCCTAAATTTCAATTAAAATTTACACGTTATTTGTGTATCCACTAACATTGGAATGGGTTTGAAAGTTTAATGCTTCAACTTCCCATCTTTATCTGATTAGTGAGCAGCATCCCTTTCTCCGTCAAATAGAACTAATTAAAAATGTATGGGTAAATTAGCAAAAAAAAAAGGAGGCCGACGTTCCATAAATTGCTTCGGTTACAACAATCCACCGCAATCTGCACTTACGTAAAAATTACACCAAAATAATTTATGAAAAGAGAAATTACCTCAAGCTAATAAGTTTTCCAAAAATTAATTAAACCTATCCGATGAGAAGAAGCCGCGAGAGAGACTGAGAGAGCGAACAACTGATTAAAACCGCGGAAAAGAGACGAAACGTACATCATGCACACTCCTGTGTAAAATTTAATGAATATAATACCGAAAACGCAATTAGTAACTAAAATGCTCTACACTAATACATAATAAATTAGACTCCGATTTAAAATGGAAGATGAGATTTTCCAATTAAAGTAAAACCCGTGAAATTAATTAGTAACAAAAATCATAATCAATCTAAAGTACGCCAATTATCTGTTAAGATCATCAAAGAACGTCTGGTGGTAATCAACGCTTCCAATTAAGTAGCTCCTGGCTTCGGCAAAATCAATCAAAAAACTAATTGAAAGCCTACCATGATCCCCAGAATCCCTTCGACGGTATCCGTCTCGCTCTAATCGAACCTAATCGCTCGTTCTTCGTCTCTCTTCCGCCACGATTCTGATAAACGTTGTCTGTTCTGTTTCATTAATAATTTTCTGGATTCAATTTGGTATTTGACTTTATGTGACTGTGGCCGGAATCTTATTGTTCCGCGATATTACTCAGTTTATTGAGTTTTAGTTATATTGTTTTTATTGGAAATTGTTAACCTTACTCTCCCGTTCTTCGTTCGATGAAAGAGCGATTTCTCCTTTTATTTTCCATTATTTTTCCATTGTCTAGCACGTAATTGTTTTAGGATTACGTTTATTTGAACGAAAAATATTAGTAGTATATGAATATAACTGTCTTTCTCTTTAGCCGTCGTCTTTCATTATTTCTCCCGAAGTCGGAAGATTCCAATACGCCGATCCTCCGATTGATAAATACTTTTCGATATCCTATTTGTTGTCCGTTTTTCAAAATAACTTCAATATCTATTTTTTTTTAATCTTCAATATTCAATCAAGTATCAAATATCCTTGTATAATTTAGTTCATCTCCAATATTTTTCTACCGATTGGTGTTAAATTTAATTTAGCTTTGATATGGAACTTACCTTTTCAAATTTTAACTTAAAAAATTGAAGATAACTCAATAAACAAATTCAATGAGCTACCAGAAAACGCTAGAATAAGACTCACACGTGCTTCTATCGAGCAGTCTAGCTTTCTTGTATTGATACTGAAGAAAGAAAATACATATTCAAAAACGTTTATATTGTACCGTGTTGTTTATAGAAACAAGGAAAACATTGAAAATAAACGCAGAAAAAAGAAATTCAAAAAACGCTGCTCCTAAAAAAAAATGGCCACCAATAAGTAGCGAACGGCAAATCCATCAAATTGTCCCGAATTATGACTGATCAAGGGGTTCTAATGAAAAGAAAACTTCAGAAAATGAAAAAATATTAGGAAAAAAGGAATTCAAAATAGCTTCAAATGATATGGATTAAGGCGCAGCAATAGTATCAATGTCTTCTAAAATTTTGGGTTTTGACTATTTTTGGAAATTTTCTTAGTAGCCAATTCTTTTCTGGGACCTGGGTCCTTATTTCCTGCTTTGAAAGTGTATTGGCAGATTTAGAAATGGCTCCAATTGAAGCAAAAGAATTTACGAGTTCAAAATAATAGTATCGTTGAGGTTATTGAGCCACTCATATACATTATTACTACATTTAAAGTTGGTTAATTAGTCACTAAGCTAATAAACTTTACACAGTTTCAGCCTTGAGAATAACTGCAAATGCCAATGTATGTGGTGCAAATCGGTTAAAACTAATTGTTAAATATAGATTCCTTAGCATACGTCATTACCTACCTTAACATAAATTTAACCGTATACTGGAAAAGAGAACTTCCCAAATGGATTACATTGGTTTCACGTTCGTATAAATATATCATACACGCCGCACATAAACTAGATTATTTACAGTCGAAGTAAGCGAGAGTGTCCCGTGAAAATAAAATATGAGAAGCCTACGGTTAAAGGTGTTAATTAATCACCTTAAAGCCGTCCCTTACCTACGCCTTAAGTCGATTTACTTTCCATACAATTATTTACGACGCCATAAAGAATGTTTACGAATGCCTTCTTTCCTCGACTGTTTAGCGTATTTTTTTTTTAATTGTCAATGCCGAGAGAGCGTGATCCTTGCGTATTAGAAAAAAGATGAGAGATGCTTATCGTCTGGCGTTGCTGTAAGCGTACGGCGATATCACTTTTCTCGTTAACACTCTTAACATAACTATTGGAGGTTAGGAATAACCAATTAACGTCGCAATAAAATACGAGAATAGCGTGAAACGGCTTTGAAGGAAATTGGAGAAGACGTTGAGTAACAAACGAGAACCTTCGGTTTTCACGGATATTAAGAAGCAATATGCTTATAGGCTTTTAGGTCATGTTCTAGAAGATCCATTCGTGTTCGTATACTTGTTGCCGTTCTCGTTTTTAGAATGAAATATACAAATAATTTTGCACGCAAAGGTGAAAATCATGAAAACGTCAATATATACCATACTTTGGTTGTGACAACTCTCGATTCGTTAATAGAAAGTTCCCTAAGACGGGAATGCCAAAGGAAAAAACTTTCTAAAGCACCAAAATACTATAACCATCGTTTAACAGATCTTTGTGTCAGTCGATGTTTTTACAATTTGTCAGGGTAAAATTTTGGACAGCCGAGTTTAAACGTGGTCGCACCAACTTGGTTGGTGATAAACGTTCGGGACGGCCAAAAACTGAAATCACTACCGATAACCAGAGAAATTCATCAAGTGGTGCCAGCTGACCGTCGAATTGAGGTTAGAGAGAGGCATAAAAAAGCTGCCCATGCGTTGGTTACCGCACTTATCCACTCACAACCAAGAACTCATTGGAATGAACATTTCAAAAATCCTGCTGAAACAGTCTAAGCGAATAAGTCCGAGTTTTGACGTCGATTAATAACTGTAAATAAAACTTGGATACACCAATACTCAGTCGATACAGTGGACTGCCAAGGGTGAATCGGCTCCGAAAAACACCGGTCTGAGATAGTCATGGAGTTGTGTTAATCGACTATCTTAAAATAGGAAAAAAATAGGGAAATAGGGAAAAATATGGAAGATTGCGGAAACACGGCGAGATTTAAAGAAAAAGAGGGTTTTGTTCCACCAAGATTGATAGACCACCATCTTCAAAGATTCGCTCGGGGGACAGAGATTTTCATCGAATCAGCAGGCCATCACACTCGTAAACGCTTGTTACTATTTGGGGAAGGTTAAACAGATGGGAGAATCTCTGATAAAAATGTACGGACTTACGAAGAGAAATAAAACTGAATTTGACAAAAAAAAATACTTGTTTCTACGTTACACTAGGAGCTTTTCAGACTGCAGATTAACATACTTAAGGCTTCCTATTTCAGATGATACGTATACCTTACATTAATTATTTTAAAATGCATAATTTGGTGATATATTCGCTTCTCCAGCGTTTATTTTTCAATGTAATTGCTGCTAAACGTTAATTGTTTGTTTTTACACTTATTGAACTGTACTGAATAGATAATTTTAGCAAATAATGTTAAATCAATTCACTAATATACGTCTAAACAGCTATGGCTCACTAATTAATCTTTTCGATCAAGTTTTGGCGAAATTTAGCTTTTTGCAATCTCGATATTTGCTAAAATTATGAATTAAAGAAATTAGAATTTTAATTGCACGAAATCAACTACTAGTTTTTCTTATAAACAATATTTACGAAATTTCAAATGACTTACCTTAGCAAAGTAAAAGCGTAATATTGGAACCAAATGGATTGAACAATTCAATAGAAGAAAAAAATAACGCCGAACAAAGTAATTCATTCCATTTTAAAAACTTATTGTTCCCGTTTAATAGAAGAAAGTCAAACTAATAGGTTCAGTCAGAGACACAATTTTAAAGCATGGTTCTTTTCATTCTTTTAGAAGGATATCTATCGCTCTTTCATCTTTCTCGCTCGTTTTAACGGTTCGATTTCAAGACGGAACGCTGATTTTCCGTTTTATTTTAACAACAAGAAATTAATTATACACGCAGAAAAAGAAGTCACGAATTCGATTAAAATTCTTATTAATCCTTTGCCCAACGTAATAACCAATTTACATACAATGTGCGCTGTTAATTTAATTTATTTGACAGATTATACAAATTACAAGGTTATTTATTACAATACATCAGTATTTGTTTTCTCTTTTTCATTCCTGACCGTTTTGTACATTATGCGTGATTATTAATATTTCCAATTAAACGCTATTTGATGTTTGTCTGTATTGCACGGAACCTGTAATTTGCATTTGTGGTATAGGGATTATTTCTAAGTTTCAATTATTTTAAAATACACAATCAATTATTTCTTTATAAATAATAATAATAATAATAATAATCACTGCATATATATCATGTATATGACAAATTATTGTTTTACATAAGAAATAAATCGCAAAAACGAATAGTTTCAGACAACAACAAGGGCAGATGAAGAGCTGTACAAATCAAAACTTAAACATAGTTAGAGCTAGCTTACAAGCATCTCAAATCATAACATAAAAGGGAAGACAATGAATCTGTGAAACTGTACCAAGACGAATCGAGGACTTGTCCACTAACGCTAAAAATCAACTGAACCAGAAAATTGCAAAGCTTCAAATTTTTCTATTATGATTGATGAAACTGACAGCACAGTTGCTTGTTTTCAGGCGCGGTATTAACAAAAAAAATTTAAGTCGCAGATAGCTTTGCTACACTTGAAAGCTTGAAGGACAGAACTACAGGATTATCTTTTACATTCGCACAAGCATAATATGCTGCTGGTGAATTTCGCGTGGCCAACTGATCAAGAGCACCAATTTTCCGCATCTGAAAAACCGCAGGAACTTGTTTGGTTACCTGGTAAATTAACAAGATTAATATTGCGAATTCTGCAAAGAGATCTATGTGGAAGACATGAGTAGGTGTTCAAATGAAGCTCCTGGGAAATCCGGTTCCCGCTACCAACCGAGTCAATACAGCTTGGCAGCGAATACCCCAAGAAACAGTATTAATTCAATACCGAGTTACTGAATGTACCCAAAAAAAGAGAATTATTGAATATTATTAAATTTTTATTTATTTTTTACTTTTTTGTTGTTATATTGTCTTTTATTTACATCTTTATAAGAAGTACAAGCATTTTTGATACCAAAAACATTATTTCGCAAAAATTTTAGGTGGTGCATTTTTAATTGCAGCCAGTGTAAAATACAGAAATCCATTTAAAATTTTCAAATAAATAGCGTTAATTATTACAAAAATAGCATTAGAAATACTTACCAATAATATATAGCAATTATACAATATTAATAGATCTGCATTTGACCTTTTTATCGAGAAGCGAACATGTAAGGAAATACCTAACATTTTATATTACTTTTGAGTGTGTAATGAATATTACGCAACATAGCGCTGATTTAATTAGCTAGTGTAATAGGTATAATGTACAGGTATGTATATGGACAAAGAGGAAGCAGAATCAGGTAAACCAGAGAAAATCCTCTTACAAATAATTAATTGATAAAGGTGATACTTGGTGAATACTGCGCCAGGGAAATTCTCTTACGATAAGATCACTAAAAAATATAGAAACTCAAATACATTATTAAGTTCTGGAAGAAGTAGGGAATGAAACGAATCTGTACCTTTCCGCACATACCAAAATAGCAAAGCAAATAACTATTAAGAGAATAAACATGTATCAATAACGTATTTCGTACCTTTCACTCGCTCCGACACGAATATGTATAAAACGTAAGCTCGTTAAATATGTGTACACATATAACCTATACATACTTAAGTATGTATGTCCTGAAAGTAACTTCAATCGTTGGGATAGTAATTAGCCGTGTAGAAATAATTGCTAATTAAATTGGTGTCAATAAACAAGAACTCAAGGAAAACAAATTCCACGGCATTATAAATTAATTACCTGCGGTTTATATCGAGATAGGAGCAACGGTAACCTGCTTTTACACACAAAGCGATAAAAAAAAATGTTTTCGAGTCGCTTTATCTGATCGAAATTGCTTAGATAATTAATTGTAGGCTACTTTAAAATTCTTGCCAACTTTGAAAGGAACTGGCTGCTAATAGCGAAACAGTAAATTATTATCTTTAAACATATTGGTCTTATAGAGGCACCATTTGGAAGTTACAATAACTTTAACAAAACTGCTTTTAATTGCTTTAATCAAACTAGTATGTACATATTGTTTCCAGCTTAACATAGAAAGAAGTAAAATAAAAACGTAGGCTTCCACGGCCAGAGTCAGTTGAAACTAAACGTGTTCCGGGTTTGAACCGTGTCATATCGTTGGTTAAAATAAAACTCAGCAGTTGGTTTTCGCTTCTGGCATGGTTCACATGCCGAGTTACCGTGATCAACTGCTTCCCGCTCAGTTAGTTTCGTCTCTGGCGTGGGTCACACGTTGAGTTACCGTGCTAACTGTTGCCACCACTCTCCTGAAGAAGCCCCATATGATTGTGGGCGAAACGTCGAGTTTTATTTTAACCAACGACATGACACGTTTAGTTTCATAGAAAGAAGTAGTTCTTTGTTTATTTCCGAATATAATCCCTTTGCAAGTCTATGCATTTTTTCCAGCAAAGCTCACATTCCTTTAATCCGTCTAAATAGTAGTTGGCATCAAAAAACACGCTTACGAATGTGATAGCCTCCTCATTCGAGGCTAAACTTTAAGCTTATGAAATGCAAAAGAGTCATTGAGGGGTAGATCTACAGCATAGGGTGGGTGCTCTGTCAATTTGATGCCCAATTCGTTAATTTTTAAGCAAATGTGGCCTTTCTATCGCAATTTCCACCTTCAGCTTGTCAGGTAACGATGCGTAATATGTACCTGGTATTGTTTTTCCTTTTGCAAAAATGTCGATTAAGGCAACTCATGACTATCTCAAAAAAAACAGTCGCCATCACTTTCTCGGCCGATGGGAGCTGATTTTGGGATTTTGGGAGCTGATTCACCCTTCGCATTAAACTATTTCAACTATGCCTTGACTTCAGGGGTGTACTGGTTTATCCAAGTTTCATCGATAGGACTTTGGAAATGTTGATTCGAATGCGTTCTTGGTCCTGATCGAGCCCAATGCGCGATTAACTTTTTCATGTCCAAATTATTAGTCAATGTATAACAAACACGTTATTTCGAGGTACCCCCAGCCTCTACTATCTCCTTAATCTAGTCGATCGTCTAACACCATTAAATGAACTTCTCCCATGTTATCGGTAATGTTTACCGTTTTTGGCCGTCCCGAAAATTCATCGTCAGCCCAAACTGGTATTGGTTCAAATTCAGCTGGTCAAAATTTCTGTGGCATATGATGATGAGAGTCACCGGCTTGGTGTAGGCGTATTACCCTTCAAATGCGACAAACACTGCCATCGAAAGACGCAAATGATTGTTAAACAACAACTGAACGTCCAACATGCTGGAAATTTTCAAAAATATCTTTCAGCATATGCGCCAGAATGTCTTTGATGAATGACGCCGAGGTTTGCAACTACTTAGACTCCCTTCATACATACATAGACGTGCCCAGACGTTTCCTTTAGAAATTTGAGTTTGGTGGAAATCGACTAATTCGCAAAAATTACATCTAGTGGACGTTCTGTTTGTTCAATCTTATAAACTTTATCAAAGCTTTAAACGAGTTCCTGTAAGTTAGGATGCAATAAATTCAGATAACATAAACCTTGCTATAGGTTTACTAGGTATAATAACGTATTTATTATATACACCTGCAAACCGGATGTGGAAAGATTGTTTACATTAAATAAAATGTGATATATTACTTTATTTTGATCTAATTTACCTTGTGATATACAATGTTAAAGAAAAATCGAAAATTTATAAATATATGCGTGATGTATATGTATACTCAATTATGTGTAAATAGTAAAAGGCTAATCTTAGACATTGCTTTGCATAATTGTGTATTAGGTGTAATAGAGCAGAGGGACGATGGAACGAAATGAAACACACCTGGCACACCTCGTAGAGCATGTTTTGCATTTAACTTCTACTGGGAGAATTTCTAAAATTTATATTTATCATTCGTTTAGCTTTTTAATATGATCTAAAAGCTTCAAAACCTTAAAATACATCGTTTCATTTGGTGTTATTATCCACGTCAGAAACCACGTGCGTCCAAAATTAAAAAGATGAATAGACATGGAGACACAAAATTATTTTTACGTAGCGCTAGCAATTTCATGTTGTAGAAGCAGTAATTAAAAAATGTGGGAAATAGTACGTTCGAATACTTTCCGTTATTAAATGATGGAAAGGCTCAAAACAGAAATTAAACCTTGATTGAAAAATGGATTAGGAATCCTTTCAGTTGGAAGAATATATCAAAATTTCATTAAAGTCGAGCTTTCATGTGACGGACCAATGAAGTGCAATTTTCAAGTTAACGCACTTGCGGATTTTAGGATATTATTTCGCAAAATAAAATAAGAGAGAAGGCACTGAAAGTCTCGTTTCTAACAAACATAGGAAAAGCAAATATAGGATTCGTCTGGACGTGGAACCAGATTTAAGAGTAACATAAATTCGGTAGTTTTTAAAAATCAAATTCATCCGTCGCATTAAAACATTTAATTTTTTTTATTACTTCTCTTATTATATTTGTTAAAGCTTTATAATTATTTTATACTTATGTTATTTCATACAAAAAAAAATGGCACAATTTCAATTATTTTTTATTAGGGGGGGCTCCTTACACTAATGAAATTTAGGGCACAGTAACAAATAAAGAAGCACTAATTTGACAGTAGAATCTAGATTCCTAATACTTTTACTTAAATTAAAAAAATTACATTCACCTTTTAAATGATTAAAGTACACAAGAGTTGCGTTTACATCAAATACAAATATTTCTCGAAATTTACTTTCAAATATCATTCCATTTCACGCTGTATTTCTTAGCGTGTAATTGCACTGCTAAAAATAGACATATACACTACATTGCTTTAATTAATTAAAGCTTACTTTATAAGTGTCTCCATGGCTTTCTTCTTGATTACTTCGCGTCGACTGGATGCGAATCTTCTGCATATTACACTGTCTTTCGGCGAACATTTTCATAATAAACTTACACCGGGCTCAAGTCAAATAGTAACCGGGCAAATTAATTTAATGACGAGCGCCTCTTCACAAAGAAATTTAAATCGCTTAACGAAGATTACAAACGCGTAGCGGATCCCGCTGCCGTAGAAGAATTCTTATATGTCGCGAACTTCTTAACCCCAATACAGACATCGACCGACTAACACAGCACACGGAATGTACAACACACGCAAGCAACGGATCCCATCCAAGGATCTCGGGGTAACTGGCTACCTACCGTACATAAACAACGTGCCTAACCGAATCTGTATGTTTTGCGCCCCCTCTACCGAAAATTTTACCCCGCTTAATTTTACTCGATTGTGAAGGGTGCCGCGGTCTCCGGCAAGCTTGGAAGCTTGGATAGCGCGATAGTATGTTCGTACATAGTACGGCCAAACCAGTCACCCATCCCGACTGGATGGAATAATCGAGTAAAAAGAACCCGTATAAAGCAAATAAAGCGTCAGACACTCTCTCATTATACAAGATTCGAAAAGAGCGTTTTAATTCCGACCACGAGTAGAATGCATCCAGTTCGATAGTATAAAGAAAGAAAGGCGAGGAAACTCCGCCGTCGCCGTGTGTGCCTTCGTTCGTTGTTGCTGTTATCCGTAGGAACTGAACGAGAATACCGGTTAATTTATCGATTGTGGGGTAATTTGGAATTAATTAAATTACGTTCTCTCCTACCGTCACGGCTATGCTGTATGTGCCTTTTAGGTATACAGTCTGTCTAGAAAATATACGTCCATAAGTTACTGCAACTAAGGCTCTTGTAATAATACATAAGTATAAATTATGCTCAGAGAATGTCATGTGATGTGGGCGACCCCTAATCATATTAAAGTTAACAATTTGCAAAAATCACGTTATTGACAAACCAAAATATTCCCACCTGTACACTCAGAATTTTTTTTTTTTTTGTTCGATTTATCACTATTTAGTTATTATATTAGTTAGCCTATTTACACAACTTAAATTTATAAAATATTAGAGGTGGGTTGCTAGATAGCAACTGCTAATTTTTAATAGACTTGCTACTGACTGCTATTTAGCAGTCAGTAGCAGTTAGGCCAAATGGAAAACAACAGCTAAAATTAACATTGCGTACTACTATTCAATACTATTCAACAACTGATCAAATACATTTTTTTTATTGACAACAGATTTTTCTTTCCACTGGTTTAGAGGCGAAGACTGTGAGTCCTTCTTCTACTTCTACGACGCCAAAATACAACCAGCGAAAAATTTTTATCGATCTAAAAAGGTGGTAATTGCCTGACGCTAAGAACCGGACGTAGGAACGTCATCATCCAATCAAACTTTTCCACTTTCTAGGAGATTCTTTGGGCAGAGCAGAATAGCACGCAATTTTTGTTGACCAATGCAGGGAATTTGTCTCTTGGAACTGCATGTATTCGATCTTCTTGTTCGAAATATAATTTGGAGCTTAACGCTCGACCTCTCTGGTACCAATTCAAACTTCTTTGTAATTCCACCAAATACAACATCAATTCTTCAGTAAGTTTGGAATTATCAGAATTAGCACTACTTAAGAAAACCAAATCTTCCAAACGCAATGGCATGAAGGAGTTAAATCACTTGACCTCGCAGACCACTACGTTGGTCCTCTTCTTCCTATCTAGAATTCTGAAAACGTTCCATCTAAAAATTCAATCCTAACTGTCTAGCATAGTGCGAAGCACAATTTTGTTGAATAGCTGGAACACATCGCCTCTTATATTTTCTTCCAAAAAGAACGGGCCAATTACTCACAGTGTCGCAAGAGATGAAACATTTATTTACAATATTAATTTATCCTGTATTTTAATTAATTAATTAATTAATTAGTTCTAGTGAAGATCGCGTTCTCTAAGATGTACATCTAGATAAGCACAAATGTTGCTGGAAATAAAGCAGCGTATTAACGAACACTCATCTGCAACGTCTACCACTTAAGAATAGCTATGAATGTAGCAAAATACCAAAGTTTGACGTATACTTCGTTCTCAAGTTAATATTATAGAGTTGCTTCTGTATTAAGTATTATAACGAACTTCCATTTTTGTAATTGTCTAGATACATGTTTCGTTGGGCCTTCTGGTGTGCTGCGGCATAATTACAAACGATGATTCTCACGTTTCTGTTATTAATGTCATTACGCTCTTTCTGTGCGTGAAATTATTTTAATTATTTATATTACTGTATTACTGCATGAAATACACACACATTAATGTAATTAGAAGAAAAAGCATAATAACTAAATGGGAAAACAAACGCGTAGTATGCATGGGATGGACAAAATTAATCTAGGATATGAAAAGATAGAGAAAGTTGGTCTAGGGATAATCATACTAACTGCCGTAATTAACGCATTACTTGACATAACTTTCAATAAATAAACAGCTGCGTGATACTTTTTTCAACTTTTGTGTTTGTGTTCCTTTCCTACATATCTGAACTAAGTACGTTGTATAAGTGGACAAAATTCATGAAAAACCTAAAACAAATTTAGAAGAAGGTAGCTAAACTTGTTGAGTTTTTTTTTCTGAATTAATCTGTTGTGGTAATCAACGATAAATAAATCTAAATAAATAACTATAATTTGGATAAAAACCAACAATTAGCCCAAAATATTCATGGTTTAAATTAATTGCAATACAAGATATCTCATTGTATTTTGACTAATTCTGCAAGCTTATATTTTGCGAACGGCTCGGTATGAGATTACTGACATCAAAATTATGCAACAGTGTACATGCATATACATTACAGGCTGTGACGTTTAAGCCGTCGGTTAGCCGAGTACTAGGAGTTATTATTAACTGACTGCTAAAAGTTTGTTTTCGAAGACTTTTGATACTGGTCCTTCAAATAAAAATATTGGCAACTCTGAATTATTTCCGGTTTTACCTTTTTTCATTTTTCAAGATAGTCAATTAATAGAACTCCATGAATATCCCAAAAAAAGTCACCATCACTTTCCCGGTTGATAGAACAATTTTCGCCTTTTTTGGAGTCGATTCACACTTACCAGTCCACTGTTCCAACGGTGCTTTGGCTTCAGGAGAACACTGGTGTTATCTGAGTTTCATCTAAAGCTATTAATCGACACCAAGGCTCCGACAACAACAGGGCTTTGGAAATGCTCATTCGAATGCGTTTTTGGTCCTGAGCCATCCTGAACGTTCATTGTCAACCAAGCTGATACACGACTAAATTCAGCAGCCCAAAATTTTACTGTCGCAAATGATAGTGCTGAGTTCCCGTGATCAGCGTCCATCTAATCTTTAATTTGCATGAGCCAGAGCGATATTCCATTTTTCAATTTCTACAAAGCACTAACACCGACTGACACAAACTGGCTGTTAAACAATAACTGGGCGTTCAACATGGTTGATATTTCCAAAAGTATCTTTCCACGCATTTGCATTAACTCTTTAGGCTATCTTCGAAAGTAAGCTAAAAAGATATCTAATTTCCTATAAATAAAGCTGTTATTTTATTACGTAACAAAAGTGAAAAAAAGAAGGAGTTCTACAATCTCCAAAAAAGCTTCGCATGAATTAAATATGGGATCCACTTTAAAAGTATCTAAGGTAAATTACATGTGCTCAAAACAACAGCCCCTATATAACCCGGTAAAAACGATACATAAATTCGTAACTGCTGAGTCATCCGTTTTATATATAAAATATTTAATCCTTGTCCTAAAAAGTATAAGGTTTTCCAGATCTATAAAGAACAGTTTCAGACGAAAATATGGACTCATGTGTAAGTGGATTGAATTCTTTTTAGTTGATTACAGCAGTCAATTTGGATAATGGGCAGATGTTTGATATATGCACGAGCTCTCTAAGTGTATTACGAATAGTGGATACCATCCCTATATTCCATCCTATCATAGTATTGATGACGTCCGATCCATTCTATTATTGCAATTCGTGTTGTTCTTATAACCAATACAGAAAATTACCTATATCCTTATTAGTTGGAATTATTCAAGACGCAGCGTCGCCGGGCGCTCTTAAATATTTCATATTCGTTCGGTCTATCGCCGGCGCGGTTTTAAGTGCTAGCCGCTTTCCCAATTTAATTTTCGAATATCGAAAATTAAATTGGGAAACTTCGTACAGCTTCCCATCGTGGCATGTTAGTGTTCATAAAAGAAAATTGATTATGCATATAGATATGCATTGAACGGTTTATTTCGTCCAATTATCCAAAACCACAAGCCATCAAGCGAATCACCTCATTACAATGATGTATATTATCCACATTAAACAAATGAACTTATTTATTTGGGTCGCCAGTCTTAATATTTCCAGATTTCTCTTCTGAACTTTAGCTAATAATAGCCAAATTGATAATCAATAATAAAAACATATAAAGGTTATTCTCAGAATTAGTTGCCGTAATTAAGGTACTTCATGGCATTTTGAGAAAGTGAACTGGTAAGCTGTGCAAAAAAATTGCGAATATACCCTTCATTCGTCCAAACCTCCAATGCAGTCAGCAAAAGATTAAAAGACTTCATATTAAGACAATACACCCGCCAAAAGCATCTACACTGCCGTTCAGTGAAGTTCGGTCATACAATAAAAATCTATTATATCACACTGTATACAATTATTAATACATAAAATTAGAAAAATATTAAGCATACACTTTTTTCGAAGGGATTAAAGCCATAAATTATTGTGTAAAGTAGAAATATTGCGACAACCACAATAAAGTCACTTTTATTATCATTCCAAGAATTTCTCGGAAGCACCGATCTTTTGAAACGGGTCGTTTGGGGATTATTAACGAACAATACATTTAGGAAATATACAGCAGTATCACTCTTGTTTATTTATCACAGGTGTAAAGATATAAATTTGCTTCATTTTACTGTTAAACGTGTGTTGGTGTGCATCTGTCGTTTCTGCGCGAAAGTTTTAAGAAAATTTACTTCAAAATGGCACGTGGCAAGCCTACCAGTGTAGAAAAACGTTCACGCATTATTACGCTGTTTGAAGAAGGATATTCGGACCTTCATAGACGCCTTGCCATTCGAAAACCCTTATTATGTCGGGGCAACAGAGCAAAACGGCTACGGTGGGCCCGTTCTCATCTAATTGGTCGTTAGATGATCGGAAACACGTGCTTTGGAGTGACATGTACATACAATAAAATTGCATTTTGTTTTTAGTTTCGTTTGTTTCTGTAACCTTTTCATGGTTTTTACTAACCAACCGAACTTCTCTGAACGGCAGTGTACATCAGGTTTGTGCTTTGCAAATATCAACTAATAATTTTACATAGCATCCCCCATTGTTTAGGTGAATTACAATGTTCAAATAAAGCACATAAATTTTTTTTTGGATATTCAAACATATTTTTAAAGCATCTTTCCCAGCAAACATAATCTCGGAATTACCGTCTGTTAACTGTTATTCCGACAAGTAAAAATAAAGTTAAAAAAGAGAACATAGTGATATTTGTTGAATATACCCTTATACACGATTACCACGTCAAGTATTTATTGGACGGAATTAACAAAGTAATAAAAAAGGAGCACGGATTCTCACTGTATACGTATAATATAATCAACGTCGATTAATTATAATTATGTTCGTATTTAGAAATAATATTTTTCCACCCGATAAATAAATGAACTCCATCGATAATAACTAAAATGTTTAATTATACATTTTGAGTTAATTAGAATTGGTACTTAGTTGTCTAATTAAACTATTATATTTAATTGTATTCGCGTCAATTTGAACGAAGCTTTATTAAATAATTTTGTAATTAGCGAGGAACACTACGAATAAAATTATTTTACATTCCCAATCTGAAAGAGAACTTCATAATGCTAATTAGACCTACCTAATAAGATATACAGGATTCTTCACGATTTTTCTACTCAAAATTTTCATTTCGTTGACGATTATATTTTGTAGAGCGTAAGTTGCTCTAATTACCAATGTTATTTAATACGTTAGACACTCTTTCGGAACTTTAGAAATTATCAGAAGATGTGGAAATGAAAATAACGACTAATCCCAAATTTTCCAAGTTTCCATCACATAAACACTATGTTTATGTGCTTCTAGCGAACACGGCTACTTGAATAAGGTTTACTTGAACGCACTTTTAACTTTCTGAATTGGAATATTTGAATAACACTGTAAAACTTGGAGAATGTCGGAACACAAGATGCCAGGACGGCGATTAATCACAAGTTACAAATAAAATTCGCGTTGTTTGCAACCATTGTTTAATACGTTGGAAATTGTTTTTATTCCATTGTCACCTATGATAATTTTTCCCCGTTTAAATTATATTATTATCGAAATAGATGCTGAAACCAACGATTTTTGCTGTACCATGATGCAGGAAGGCAACCGATGATGATACAACACTACAACCTTAGATGACACAGAATTTTAATGAAACGGACCAAAAGACTTAATTGACGATAATACCTTTTTATAGGGCTGACATGTACCCCGACTCTTGCCGTAGAAAGTTATGACATCAATATACAAAGAAAGAATAAAGTAGAAAAGTCTTTCCCACAATTGTTGTTGCCTAGACATTATTATTGTTATTTCTACGCCCCTAAAATATTCGGCTAAAACCAGGAATCTTCTTATAGCGGTTCTTCGGGTTTTCTAGCAATAGATGGACCTTATTCTCGAAAGGTGGAACAATGTGAAATGCCAAGAAGAGATGTAAATATGGCGCTGGCAGCTAACCTCGTAGGTGTTTATTTGTAACATTACGTAAACGTATTTTTCAACATGCTTAGTCCATTAATTTCTAATGGAGATAAAAAATTAAACTAAAATCCAAGGTTCTATAGTTATAGCATCCCGGTATGAGTTGTCTATTTCCCCACTCTCTTCCATCTGATTCTTTCAAATTGTATCTCTGCTTCTTTAGTATGTTTTCGGCAGTTACTATTTTCTCAAATACGGCTACAGGTACTAATTTGAAATATTCTAATTATTATTGAAAAGGGAAACTTTTAAACAGGAACGGGTTTTTGGATTAAATAAATCTGTCCACTCTCATTAATTAAAATTATAGAAACAGATACTTTACGCATTGTATCGGGAATTTTTTTTTCATAAATCCATAATAAAAAAAATGTTTCCTCTTATAACACCTCTCCGGTAACACATTGTATATACCGATTGTTCGTTGCTCATAGGGTCACTTGTAGTAGTCGGAAATTTTCGGACATGGGAAGGAGGAGGCGGACGTATGGCGAGCGAGCTCATAGCGCGAACGGGTATAACTGTAGGGCACTCATAATAAATACCAGAATATTTAAAAATTTACTATTATTTACTTCTAATGTAAAAAAATAACCAAGGAGACAATAACATTAAACTATTTCCTATAACTCCTCTGCATAGGTAGCAACAATTAGCAGCAACAAATAAAGATAATGTTACACGCTCATAAAAAATAAAAATTAAACATATCAAACCTTTAACAGATTGTCTTCCAATAAACGCATCTGGTACGGTTTACTCACTTGATTCTGAAACAATGGAGAAAAAATTATTATTTTGGTAAAATCCCAAGATTCATCTTAAAATTATCGGTTATATAATCTCCTCTACAAAGTAAGTAGGTTACCCGAACGAAAAAAATTGTTTTTGTACACGACCAATAACAATGACGATGACGATGATGACATCTTGCTAACCAGATGTATCGCATTAATTATACAATTTATGTTGAGTGCATAGCGGAAATTAATTTTTAAACCCGTGTAATTTCATATTTTACGCAATGTGAATGAAATTGTTATTTCGATAAGGAAAAGCTAATAGTGATTGCTTTATTAGGTAGAAAAAAAAGATGAATAAAATTTTGGATGATAGTAAATATAAAAAATATGAAGTAGTTTTGGGTTTATTAAATTTATTAGAAAATCCAAATAACGGGACTCTTTAGTCGTTCAAGGAACAAATGACAAACTAACAATATTTAAAAAGGTTTAATAAAATCCCTTTGCGGCAAATACACTTGCTACACAGCGATAAGTGTTAAAATCTCTCTGCCGAATCATTAATTTTATGGTTCTATAGTGACTTATAAGTTTATGTTTGGGCATGTTTGCTACACCTAGTTGACAAATAGGCTGTTCCCGACGAACTTGCACCAAAGAAGGCGAAGACGATTGAATCAGCCAGGAAAGCTATGGCGGCGATTTTTTAGAAATCATAAGGCATAATATTAAATGATTATGTGGAGAAGAGACGATCCTACTTAGCAAAGAAAAAAATTATCTATCATACGGTGCACCATATTCGCCAGATTTGGCCCCCAGTGACTTCATTTTTTTTCCAATCTTAAAAAAATGGCTTCAGAAAGCGATTCACATCAAATAAATAGCTCTTAGCCGAAACAGAGGGCTAAGAGTTCGACAAATTCCACTATTTAGATGCCTTGAAAAAGTTGGAACATCGCTACATTAAGTGTTTACAGCTACCAGGACATTATGTCGAGAAATAAATTTACTAAATGCAAAACAATTGCGTTGTCCTCATATAGGTACAGGGAATATTCAAAAATATTGAAAAGGGTCAAAGTGGTCCATTTAAAAAACACAAAAAAAAACATCCTGTATACTTAAACATAATTCTGTGTTATGCAGCACCTGGCTTCAAGTATTTTTTATTTGGAAACTGTTCCCTTAAATAGCTCAGGAAAGGGATTATATTGAATTGGAAAATAAACAACAGTGCTTCAAAAAATAACTTTGCTTTAACCAACCGAGAAAAAAGAAAATTATTGAAATCATAATTTTAAACAACAATTGGTAAATTATAAATGCAATGAAAATGCTGAGCTAACGACAATACTTACCGCCAAAAAATATCTGCAATCGTACAGAATTATATGAACTCACTAAATTTTATTTCGTGTGCAAACGAGATGATTTGTATGTTGCTACGCCACTGTATGTCACGAAAATTCTTTCACGCGATAAATCACTCAGGTGTCAAACGTTTATTTTCGCGAGCGATTGTCGCTACGACGACACCTACAACGTGCCCGTTAAACAATCTCCCTTCCAAAAGTCGTTCTCTTTCACAGCTAAATAAACTCTGCGGCCGCTCTTTGGTAAACGCCTCGAAGGCAGAGCTTTAACTGAAACAAAACTGGCCGCGTCCAACGCGACGAGTGCGAAAGAAAAAGGACATCTAATCGACGGAGTATTTAAAACGTGTCATAATGCCGAACACAAAAAGTTCATTTCTCTTCCGTTACAGCTGAAACATTAAGTACAGATGTTTGGTTGTTACGCGTCACCAGAATTATTTACTATCGTTAAAACAGCAAGGTTGCATTAAAGTAATCAAATATTAAACTTAGGTGTATCCGACGTATAGTGAGTATCGGTAGCGTTATCGCGGAAAGCCTTCGTCTGGTTATAAAAGAGTGCCCGACTAATTTTAATGGTAAATATTCATTACGAGTGGAATGAACGTATGGAGGTCTGACAATCGTTCGCAACTCGGGTATATGTATTATTGTATATATGCGTGTTACCTACTGCTTGAGCAAATAAAAATGTCAACAAGCCCGCATCTCTTAATTACGTTTTAATGTTATGTTTGTAGCTAATTTTAGAAGCCATTTGCCTGTTTTTTCTTTTTTTATTGAAGAGCAACCGACATATGACATTTTCATAATTATATACTATATTACGCAATCTACATTATAATTTATCGTACCTATACTACTATATACTGCAATACACTTATCACATACAGGGTGCAAAATATACAAGAAAATCGTAATGAACATGGGTTCGCCAATGGACGGTTTTGGAACATTTCGCGTTTATACAACTAAAACCTGATGTCTAGATTCCATAATAGCATGAAGATTTTCGTCAACCCACACACTCGATATTCAAATAAGAAATTTTCCGCTTGAAAACTCCAAAAGCAACTAAATTGTCAATGCAAACACAATTTATAATAAAACAACATTTATCCAATATTTATCAAAACAATGGAATTATTCTTTCCGGCATTTTCAATTTATCATATTTTATATGCGGATCGACGTGCCGCATATATATTTAATAGCTACAAAAACAAAGGAACCACGATAAACTGCCATTTCGAAAATGGCGAATAATAAAACAAAATTATTTTTAAATTGGGCAAACATTAATTACGCTACGGTGATAAGAGCTAATTTCAATTGGGCATTGCTGATGGTGGTAGTGGCAATACCGCTGTGCCACAGTGATGGATCCCCCGCCTACCTTTCAAAAAACAAAAAACATACGCATAATGAACGCGGAATACAATGACGGCGAGCATGTATTGTTTATTTTAATTATGGCGTATGTCAACAGAAAAAGAATCACATGTTATACGGACATTACTGTGTTTATTTAGATTTAATATAATTGAATGATATTAACAATGCAAACGAAAATAGCGGATGCGAATTTCTATAAAATTATTTAAAAACAACGTTGAATTAAAAATAAATTATTTTCCGATTATTTCAAGCGCAAATGTTGATGTCTCTTCATTGAAATAGAGTTTGCAAGAGAATCTCGACATAGTGTAACATGTCAATTATTAGCGGTCTGTTTGTAATTAAAGTATTTTTTTTAGTAGTCAATTTATTTTTAACAATTGAAAATTTTACACGTGCCTGTATATTTCATATAAACAAATTTTTGCTTTTGACTGTATTTACACTATATCATTGATACCAATTGATTTATTGGAGGATTTAACATTCTTGAACTGCTGAATTTGAAATTTTCTAGCCATTTCCTCTTGAGCTAGTTATTGTTGAATATTTTCTTACTCCTTTGCGCTTATGCACACGTTTGCTTCTAGGCAGTAACAATTGGCTATCAAGTTTAAATTCTCCAAGCAAACGTTTTTCTTTAATTAACAGTGATTGTAACCTGTGGATTTTTCCTGGCACATATTTCGTAACCACCTTCGATCTGGAGATTTTTTTAGTACTGAGGACATTTTAACTTTATAATATAGATAACGTCATTCAACATAAATTTCTTTTAACCACTCTTATCTCTGCCGAAAACGAGCAGACGGCCAAAAAAGCAGTTACAATAGTAAAAAGACCAATAGACAATAGCTTAGGATGTCATGGTTTTTTTGTGTACTCATTACTAGAAAACTACTGAAAGAATACCATCACATATATGATTTTTCACAAGACCCATTTAGAAGAAAAAGAAAGTAGCAAGAAGAGACTTGAAGATCGCCAGCTGTCCAATTTACGGTTCGAAAATTAACAAATGCTATCAATAACCTATAAGTGGAGAAACGCTAAGACTTTAGATAATAGGAAAAAAATATCTTGTTCCTCTAAAATTATAAAAAGAAAGCTTCGTTCCACAAAGGCAACCCGCCAGTGGTCGCTATAAAAAAATTCATGAATTGGTGGACCCACCCTCCCTATTTAGCAGATCTGGTCTTCGGCAACTTTCTTCTGTTTCCTAGGGTGATTGTGTCACTCGGAGAACAGAGATTTTTATGGAATGAAGAAGCCACTGCATTGATAAATGGTTGTTTTGCAGAACAAGATGCCACTTCTATCTGAACGGATTAATGAGATGGAAGCATCGCTGTTAAAAATGTATACACATACATCAACTGTATGTTATATTGTTGGAAACAAATTACTTTACTACATTGTTATTCACCCTGTATATCTTCGTGTAACTTTTATCTCACTTAAATGGGCTAACCGGTATTTGTAACGGGTACACACCCTTCCTCATAAATCACAATTACATCGGCCAGAAAAAAAATGGTGATAGAATTGTCAGGATGGGCAATTTCTTATTAACTTAATAAGAGTATGCATTACGCTTCATCGACTAATAAAGTTACCCCTAATAACTTAAAACTTATAAGTGTCGATTCTTATGAAATGGATGGCTTTACAGTAGCCAGGGCCTTTTAACTAAATTGGAAAGTGGGTAAGTTACAAATGTCGATGAAGCCGTTCAGACACAAAACAGTCCCTCTCTTATAAATTACTTTTATCGAAAATTTAGTATTGAACGTTCTTCCACATCCTACTCCCGGTTCTTCTTACACCATAAAATTATGTTTTTATTTTATTACCGAGTTCGCGTTCTGTCTTTACATTTATTTAAGTAATAACTCCGTTCCAGTTCTGGCACAATAAATGGCGCAATTTACAGTGTTATTAAGTACAAGCTGACTTAAAGTCTCCGTCCCCGACGGTCAAAAAAACCAATTGACGATGTCGCCTATCTGACCTAAAACAATTTAACGAGATCTATCACGTAATCGGTCGCATCTTAGTATTACTGCAAACACCTCAACTTTGTTCTTGTATTCTTCTTAAGACATATAAATTAGATATTTTACACAGAAACAACAATATACCAATTATTAAATGGAATATATCACCCAAAATTTGGGCCTTATGAATAGGTGTGATCCGCGGAAGTTCACAATTCCTGTCCAGGTTTTCACATCAAACTAACTTTGGTAATCCCTGAAGTCGTTTTGGAAATTTACATTTTACATTTCTCCAAATTGATTTGGTTAAAAGATTTGAATGCTCTCAAATTAGTAATTTTTAAAGAAACCAAATAATAAGATAGTGCGATAAACTATTTTTGGTATGTTTACTTTCGACTGAATTTGGCAAAAACAATGTAAGATGACGCTAATCCTTTCGATTGAATCTGATAAAAACGAAAACTCCTCATATCGCTAGTGATGCAAAAAATTCATCCAAAGCTCAAAATCAATTCAGCGTTAAACAAAAAAAAAATGGTACCTAATATTCTTTGGTTGTTCGGACATTTTTGCTGTGCCCTGCACGGTACAGAAAATTGCCGCACATTAGAATTATTGTCCCTATAATTTTAAAGCTTTTTATTGGACATTCTCCGACTAGTGTTACCCTTTACCGTGTCTTTCGTCCTTATACAATTCTGAAAAGAGAAGTAGGGCCGGCTTGAATATAGATATTGATTGCTGCGTGTTTGATACTGATAGTCCACTTACATGGATTATGAGAGTGATTTCGTTAGAACTGGTTAATGACCCTGTAATTCACATAAACATTTCTTTAGAAAAAAAAGCTTTTAATATTCTAACAAAGAAGAAAGTTGTAGGTGAAAAACCAGGATTATCAGATGTGGTAGAAGCGGAAATTGATTATTTTTGTTGAAGAAAGAATGCCAGAAAGGCAAAGTGGACCTTACACTGGGCGCTGTTTCTAAGAACAAACTCTTAGAATTGGTTATGCTAAGAATAAACCTACACAAAGTCGTCAAAGGGTAACTATTGAACAACATTGTACGCCAGATATTCGCATCCAGAGATCTGTTTTCTGATAAAGCGAGAAGAGTCAGGCAAGGCAAACCAAGCCTCGAAATCTTCGCTAAATGTAAAATATAATTAATAATAATTATAGACTTTTATTAAAATATCAATTATTAAGGGTCATATAATGGATGGAGGCCTAGTAAATTGCAATTTTGCGATCCTAAAAATAGCATCAAGAATCAACCTTAATTAAATCCGATGACGCATTTCAATATGCATATTCACGTTACCAACTATTAAGCAACCTTTCCAAATCAATAAGGTTAGTTAAGTTAGTATGTCCAGGTGTCCTGAAAGTAAATTACAATCGTGTAAGCCTCTTTAACACGAAGATAAAAGGATAAATAAGAAAATTGATTTTGAATAGATGAAAGTCATCGAGGAGCTACCTGCCGAAAAAGTAACAGTATAGCCTCGCGTTGTACCAGGTGTAAGAGCGACGAAGATAGAAGAGGCAAGACAGGATAATGCCGTCGATCGTCAGTCGTGCTCCCCATTTAATACTAATGTGTGTACAGTGGGGCTGACAATGAGTTCGTTAGGAATGCATTAGACACTTTTTCAAGATGTCATGCTCTATAATTGTGGTATCCAGTTACTAATTACCTTAATGGATGTCTGTAAATAATATGAGAGGTTATTGCCAACGAGATTCACACTTGTCCGCTAATGACGACCATCTGGTGTCAGGATTCCACCACCTACTGTGACTTGGTGGTGGTCCATTTTCATGTAGCCACAAATATAGAATTAATAATATTGATTAGAATAACGATAAGGTTCGGTAATCGAACAACAATCGCCTATTTCGATCTGAGATGGAATATTTGCAGCATTAAAGTTAACTACTTAACGTATTCTTCAAAATGCGGTTTACTTCATTGAAATAGGAAATGGAGCAAATGAAGCAAGAAGAATAATCCAAATTCATCACGAATTACAATCCATAACAGAAGTATTACTAAAATGTGTACATGTGGTAATAGCCCAACGGGGTATTCCCATAACCTCATTTACTTCCATTTAGTGTATCGCTTAAATTATATTCAATACTAAGAAGTCCTTTTGGTTCTGCACTAAATATTTTACCTATGCACTACCCTAACGAGATTTTTTACTGCGTGGATGCATTGTTAATTCCTCAAGTAAATTTTTCAACGCCAATATATGTGATAAAAATTAGAGTTAGTGCAACGCATGATAATCCATCAACTGCAAAGGTGATAATTACTAGGCGCTTAATTACTTTCACGTATAGCTTATACGAAGAGATAGCGTTACGCCTAGTCTATCATTTCAACGCGACAGAAGGGACAAGCTCATTTCGAACCAAATTAATGAGTAAATATTTATTGACACATAATAATTATTTAGGCACAAGACGGATTAAAACAGGTAGAGATATAGGCGACAGCCGAAAACATTAGCAAGCGTATTGATTACCCGGCTGATAAAATTTAATTTAATTATAATATGCAATAAGCAAGGTGTGACGCGCAAGCTTGATCAGTTTATTCTTTTATAAATAACATACCTGCCTTGTACTGAATACCGGACGGCTTCTCTTTTAAATTAATCGAATCTAATTTAGAATTCATCAATTATAAAAATTATCTATTTTTCGCTACGTTATTTGGACGTTTTTGATTAATTAATTAGATTCTGGGGAAGGCACGGAACGGTGTGCATTACATAATTAAAAATTTTCGAAAATAATTTACATTTAATTATGACGATGCGTGTGGATTATATTATGGGCATATGTTTGTGCCGTTGTAAAAGGCGGCAGTGTTTCTATATGTACATACGTATGTCTTAATTTGTATAATTGTACTCATATTTATTCCCCCGTAAAGCTATTTACGTTGAAGATGAATAGCAAACTAACACATTATATGAATATATACAATTAAATGTGGGTTTTCCAAAACATGACTCATAAAAAAAAAATTAACATATCAATTTGTCCGCATGGACAATTAAATTAGTCACATTAAATAATGATGAATTAAGGTACTGTTTACAATTAATATAATTACGTTGTTAATAAGTTAGGAAGTAATACGTGTAGATATATATATATCCATCGTTGGTTCGGATCGACGAAGAAGATCCACAGCTGAGCAAAATGAACAGTTCATAAACTTACTCAGAGAAAATCCTTTTTCTTCTGCATTAAATGTGGCTAATATTAGTAACTTTCCTGGATCGATATTTACCGCCCGTAGAAACTAATTTGAGATGTTACAAACTTATAATGTATACCGACCAAGAGTGCACAGATATGGACACAATTTGTCCAAATGAGAACTTCGATTTTCAACAATATAATCGTGCAATTCATGCGGCCAATGTAGTCAAAACATGGCTTTGGCAAAATAATATTAATATGTTAGATTTTCCTTTAAGAAGTTGTGATTTAAACATCATATGGGGATTGATGACCAATAGAATGAAAAAATTTAGGTCAGAAACTTCGAAATAGAGAAGAACTCGTCCAAACAGCATGGGGAAGTTTTAATGAAGATAATTATTTTTTCAATCTCTACAATTGTCTTTTCCAAGGGATCGGAAGACATTTCTTGTCTATTTTTTGCATTTATAATCCTCTAAAATGTCACTGAAGTCAGTTGTTTAATACAATTAATAACGCTGAAACTAACGTCATATTGCCAATAAAAAGTATAGTTCTTCCAGATGGAAATTTCTTGTTTACTTTTTTTATGTTCGACTGTGGGTGACGAATAAAAGGATGGAACGTAGAATAAATACGGCGCAGAGAAACAACTTAGGAAAGTAGCGGAGAAAACGAAATTCGACGAAGTAACGAGAAAACTGGCCGACAACTAAAACAGGAGCCAAAGTTAACAACAACAAACTTAGGGACGTATGATCAATTGAAGGGAAAGAAGGTACAAAGAATGAAAAGAAAGGTGATGGGAATAGAAAGATATAAGAAGAAAAGGCAAAGAAGACCCAAGGAAGACATGGTTAGATCAGGTGGAGCAAGCAGGATAAGAAAAAGGGGATGGTCATAAGCAAATGAACGAACTGGCAAGAATGGATAAACGATGAATAAAGGTAGCAACCTACCACTCCGTCGACGATCGAAAAGTATACAAAAGTATTGCTCGTTGACGAAGATGTGTTACACGCAAACGAATTGCAACTTTTTTTTTTAAGCTACGAAAGCGCTTCCATCTTTGGATCACAACTTGTGACTGGATTAACTAATAAAGCAGTAATATAGAAGTACTAAAACAATAATTTTATTTCTACCTCCAAGTCATAACAACACACAAAGAATAATTCCCTCAATTAAGATTATTAACATCATTTAGTTATTGGTCCCAAAATTTCGTATTGAAAGCCCACATACGATATCCCCAAAAATTAAACGTTTCAGCCCAAACGTTTAATTTTCTCCAACACCAGCGTGTCTGGAGAAACATGGGTATCGGACCATAGTAACCTTACAAACGAACTTTATACCTGTTTTGATGGAAGAGAGACATTTATTAGAAGTATAACAACTATTAGATATTAAATTCCCTCAAAAATGGACTAGGCGATGGAGTACCATTGAGGGACTTACCAGATCTCCGGATCTTAATCAATTGGATTATTTCTTGTGGGGCTATCTAAAATCAACACTTTATTCCGAGCAACTTAATACTTTAGACGATCTGAGGCCTAGAATCATGAAAGAAGTGCGAAGTATCACCCCAGATATTATTTCGAACGTCATTGAGGGATTCCGCCGCAGATCAAGAAATAGGTGGGCGATTCTGCATAAAATCGCCCTTTCGTTTCCTCTTTTCCGCTATATTAATAAGTTGTAGGTAATTGTTTTTTTTTGTTTTAAAAAAGAAAAAAAATCTAAAAAACTAAAGCAAAAAAAAAGAGAATGACAAGGCAGTGCTTGAGAAAGTTCACAAAATGATCAACGAAACGTTGCAATGAAGTAAATATCCAGACTATTGACCAGTACTTATTGAATAGAATGTTGTAATTGTTGTTTATAATCTTTGGCTTAAGAGCGAACCACAAAAAAGTTCCATTATTTTTAATACATACAAATATAGCAACACGTCAGCTTATGTTGATATTTCAAAATTAGAAAAATGAGAGTTACATATTTACATATTTTTCAAAAATAATTTAATAACAATGTCGCAGGTTTACGTCCATGATTGAAATCGTTTTTACTTATCTTCTAACAAAATGCAGACCGCCGTTGACGTTTGGCGCACATCAGAGGGAAATTTATTGAAATGATAAGATACTTCAAATAAAGAAAAAGTTCCAGTAGCTGGATTATATCATTAATGCACGTCAGCAAAAAGCCTAATGTCGATGAGGAAACACTGTATACTGAGTGTTTCATGGATTGCAAATGTTAATAGGACTAAATAATGAAACTAAGTATACCATCTCATGTTGCTTTATTATTGGTCCTATGAAATCGCTTAAAATGAGCCCAATAAGCATTCAGTTATAGACAGCCTACTACTTAAACACCTATTTGAGTGTTGTACCTCGCTCCAAAACCAAATGGCTTACATCTAAATCTCAAAGAGATACATTTCTGTATATATGATATTCTGAGTTACTCATTTGTACTTAGTCTAGAGAGATCGTTTAAAAATAAAAAAAGTTAGAACTAGTTTCTTACATTTATGTACTTGCAAAGAGAGGAGAATTAGGCAACGAAATTTGAAATACCCGGTATATAATTTCCATTAATAATCTCTTAATTGACTACGTTGAGACTAGATTACTTAGCACATATGAGTAGAAAAAAAAATCTATAGTGGGAACATCTTCCGATAAAGAAAGAGAGAGACCGATACAGTTTCAAGACGAAAATAGATGTTAATGGAAAATTAAACGAAATCCTGAATAATCTATATCCAAAATCACGGTCTTATATCATATTAAGAGTGTCAGGTCGCGCATAAGCATGGCGTGAATAATTCATGGCGGCAGCTTTCTTACCTTAACCCTTAGCGACACGCCACCAACAAGAAACTGTCAAGATGCAAATGCAATTAACATCCTAAAGTGCTTTAGAAAATAATTACAAACATCCGAACGTCGCCTTACATTGTCGGCGCGGCTAAAATTACCGCCGAAACGCGGGCTTGTCGTCCCGCGTCGTGCCTCATCCTCGCGCACGACACGTATCGGTAATAATAATCTGTCATATAGTAATGTAAATACGTATGGGTATCTAATGAAGGGCTTCTACGTCGACGAAAGGTGTTCAAACAAAAAAATATAAAAAAGTACGGAGGAACACGGCCAAGTCCCTCCTATTCATTGTTAATATTTTCTTAATTAAGATCATTTTCGGCATTTTGGTGTGTCTCTTTATTTGTTTTGTCTATTGCTGTTCATATTTTGGGTTTAGTATGATAAAAATATTTAAATATTCAATGACTAGATCCTTGAACATAATCTCATTGATATCAAGTTTAAAAAAAAAAAACATGTTCAATCTGCAGATCTCTATAACCATGGTAAAAAAAAAACTGTCGGGCTTCAAGGTATGGATTTGTGAACAAAATCAAACGTAAAAAACCACTATTTCTAATATTAATCATGAAAAAAAAGAAGAAAGGTTACATGGACATCTTGTTTTCTAGTCAGTTATTAGGAATAAAAGCTCATTTAAGTTTTGATTGGACGTTTCTTGAACAATTTATATCAACCTCTACTTCAGTTCGCTTTCTTGCTTCTGCTATAAATGGCATTAGTAATTCAACCACTAGCTATGCATAAAATATTGATCCACTATATGGTTCATTTGGAAAGATCTCTTACAGCTTATCAATCGATACAGGTGACTTTCTTGAGATGTTAAAAGCAATGCCATAGGTTGAAACAAAATTATTTTTTGAAATTCATGATTCATGATGAACAAGATTCCCGGCAATTAACTTTCAGCAGCAGTTCAAAGTATGAATGTAATTCCTTCAAAAACTAATTAAGTTCATTGAAACAACAGGTCAATGCATTTCTGATTTCAATCGAACACCCGCCAACACTGAACTTAGAAACAGACAGAGAGAAGTATTTTTGTTTAAGAATTTATCAGAGTATATCTTTTCCTAATCTTCACGTTTAGTGCTTCATTAAAACAAAACAATAATAGTGTTGATTAGAAACTAAACATTGTTCAGCATTTTTTAGATATTCTGTGAACAATTAAAAGATCTTCGCCGAACGTATGGCTTGTTTGATAATAAAACCATTAAGGTGGGACCAAGCTTCGTCTGAGAAGAGGTATTTTATATTCGTGTGATTTTCAAACCAACTGCAGTATTACCTGATCAATAGGCTTGAGTTACCGCACAACACGAATATTTTTCGAGATCTTTTCTAAGAATATGGTGCCAAGTACCATATGCCATATGAAAGCTTTCTACTTGGCTTTTTAAGTGAATGATCTTTACGCCTCCTCACATTCGCAATAGTTTCAGTAGTTGTCTGGAGTCTACCACCACCGGGTTTGCGACTTACTGTCCCAGTTTCACAAAATTTTGGTAAAAAAAAATATATATAAGATCATTTCCCATTTCGTTGCTTTTACCCATTACGAAAGTAGCTTTCAATGATAAAAGTTTGGTGATTTGTAGTAAATATGCTTTAAAATTATAGATAAGATACGTCAATAAATATCAAACGTAATTTTAAGCTTGCCTTTGGCTCGGTTTACAATATCTACCCGCGGTCTGCAAGAGAGCACATTCTTACCTTCTTAAGTTTAAAATATGCTATTATACTTATTTTTTATACTTTTCCTATCAAAATTAAAAACATTTTTATTTATTATAAACAAGACACCAGGCGTATGATAAGTAGGAATTGATATTTGAGACATAAAATGATGCAATGTAGATAATATCTTACAAAAGGCAAGA
Source organism: Oryctes borbonicus (assembly GCA_902654985.2). Taxonomy (NCBI): domain Eukaryota; kingdom Metazoa; phylum Arthropoda; class Insecta; order Coleoptera; family Scarabaeidae; genus Oryctes; species Oryctes borbonicus. The sequence continues at coordinate 3,138,924 of LR736866.1, forward strand.
GAAATCATACTTTATCGAATTTTTAATTTAAATATACCTCACTACATGCGTTCAATAATTTTAAAACATTTGGAAATACGCTTTATAAATTCTTTCCTTTTCTTGCGATATTAATCTTGATTAAATCTGCAGTTCTATACTTATTCGTTGCTCTTGCGTGCTTCTAAAGGTATATTTTAACTAGTACTAAACGTATCCCAAAATACCATCGCATTTCACGAAAAAGGACAATAACTTAAGAACAAGAAATACATAAAATTTCCTGGACACTCTCTGTATACACGAATTGCTATATTTACCATCCCCAGATGGAATGAATGCTGTGTGTTCTGGTGCGACCAAAAACCATAAATATTTAGCTGCTGTACAAACAGATAAATTCCAGGTCCCGTGGGGCTATCAACGTGTTGCACAGCCACTATACCGGCACTACCACACCACCACCCGCGAAACAACAAGCCCAAACGCAAGACGACTAAGAAGGAGAGGGATAAGTGAAAGAAAAGAAGCGAGAGACACGAGGAAGGAGGTGAAATATTCTTTTATTTAAACAGCTGCGAAAGTCATTTAGCAAATAAAAGATGTTAGTCTTCGCACGTTTGACAAGTTGATACGCCGGAGATGAGAGAACATCAGATGTGTTACGGTACGAAAAGACGTTTCCGAAATTAGGTAAGCAACAAGTTGCCTCTCGGTGTTGCTCTACGAGCTGGTGGTGCGACTTGAAATCTGCTTTACTCGATGCTGCACCGCGTTCGTTCGCAAAAGGCGGAAAAACTTTCCCACACACCTTTTAGCGGCAAATAAAGGCTGTTATTTCTACATCATGGAAAGGATTATTATTTATCCTATGCAGCTGTTTGTTCTAATAGCACCTTTTCACGTTTCACGGCTTTAATGAATAGGTTACCTACCACGTTGTTTCCTGACTAATCAATACGTAATTCCGAAGGTTTAGAGTGCCTAGTTACACATAAAACGGCTGTACATATAATAATTATAATTAATGGCTATTTACACTTACCATGAACATTTGCACATTGACAAGTTAATTTAAATGTTTTACTCAATGCGTACACATATTTTATCCGCGGATAATATTCCTTGACATAATGCACAAGCCAATAAATATTATGTAATCATTTTAATAAAATAAATTACTGCAAATTAGTACCCTATTTTAAGTCACTTTTCTGTTGAACGTTTATGTGGCGCTCGACAGCATAATTATTAAATAATAATAATGAAATTAATTAGGAAATGAAAGCAGATATTAGGAGTATAGAGGACTAAAATTACTAAAAATATCTTACTGCATTTTCTGCTCAAATTGGTCAAAATCAAGTGGATTTAAAGGTCACGTGATATTTTTCAAAAATTGTTAAGAACATATTCTTTTACGTGTGGTGACGTCGATATAATTTGCTATCGAACCGATTAGAAAAATCTGCCACCAACACTGGATCAAGACTCGAATGAACAACTCCTAATTATGCCATAGTCAAGAGCAGACCCTCTTATTATTAGACCACCGAACCAAATAAAACGTAAGCTAATATTTAATTGATTCTCGCTATTTAATCATTCATATCATTGGTTGAAAATTAACAAATGCTATCGAGAATAGATCAATGAAGGCATGTAAAGGCAATCAAGGCTTTGACAAGTTTAGAATTATTGTATTCAAGAGTACCTAGTTTAATTTGTGATTTTTCCACAAGGCCCGTTTAACAATACAGTCAAAAGGTAATTTATTAATCGCTCGTGACGTTTTATTTATTTTTTATTAATTTGCTTAAGCTACCGGGAATATCAAACTGATACTCCCCAATTTACGAGAGAAAATATCTATTTCATAGGCCTAAATTCAAATTTATACAAATTTTACAAATTGAAATCCTTTCTTATTTCTCATCTCATCGTAGATAATCTACTATAGGGGATGTACTGAATGATATCAACGTTAGCGTTTAAGAGGAACAACAAAGTTCGAAACAGACGAAATAAACCCAAGCCGTATATTTATTTTCTAAACGTCGGAATCGACGGAAATACGAGATTTAAAACTCCTCAACGGTTTATTTATAGTAGATTCATTAAAAATACGTAATCCATGCGGATGTCTTATATACCCACATATCGGTCGCCTCCTGGCACATCACATCCCAATCGTTCTCTTGTCTCTCAATTATCCGTTGTTAACAAATTAGTCACGTCGGCCTCTACACGGAATGAGTTAATGGCGTATCCCCAAACCAATAAAGCGTAGACCTGCTACGTTCAAGGGGGTTGTCTTGTTCTGGCACCTTCGTTGCTGGCGCGCGAGAAAGAGCATAGTAGAGCCACGGCGGCGTATATGTAGAATCACAACGCAGCCAGCCTACAGAGGAGCAAACGCGTCTGGTTTATATATTCTGGCACGCATCAAACAAACTTGAAATATTGAGAGACTCGGAAAAATTTAAGGCCCGATGCTTTGAAAGATTTATTGGAATTTCTGAAACATCAACCAGACAAAAACCTACGCACGCATAGCATCAGGACGTAAGCGGTGCGTGTCAACTCATTTCGAACCTATTAAAGCGCTTTAAGCGTGAGAAAAACGAGGTTATTTCGATTTAAAAATCGATGGGTATTAGTTATACGTAATTGCATTTCAACAACTAATAACTTTGGTGATGATTGGATGTATCATTTTACAAGGTCAGCGTTGATTGAAGCTTTTAAACCATAAAACTAATTCAAACACTGTAAAATGGTTTAATATACCAGCGTAATATTTAACAACTGAAAAAATTAATATGTATTTGCTGTCTTTAGTTCTTCAATATATCCAGAGAGAAGCCAAGAAATTATATTTTGAAATTAACTTTTCATCGCCACTACTTTTTATTCTCTTCTGGGATAAAAAGACCTTTGAAATATTTATTTATTATTTTCTCATCGTGAATTCGAGGATATTTCTTTCAATATCCGATGTAACAGAAATTGCCCCTTGAAATTACTTTTAAGTACAATTTACTGCTAGCCCTACAACATCCAATGTTAAAAAGCCGATAGCATCTTTCTATTTTTAAATATATTTATTGTTCTTATAATGAAATTACCTACAACCCGATTTAATTTAATTAGACTAATTTCAAATTACCGATTTATTTGCTTTCCAGACTAAGGTTGCTGTTAAGGTTTGTCGTCTACCGTCGCAGCAAAGTGTCATCGCCGAGAATGCGAACTTAATTCTTTAAGTGACAATATTTCATTTATGAAAACATTGTTTTATGCTAAATATACTTGCTTTACGAAGTTACTTGAAATTTGTAAATGAAGGACCGAAAAGATACAGAGTAAAGAGAAGCTATGTTCTCGTTTCCCTGGAATTACCATTGGCTGGAGATATATTTACCGATTAAAACCCCCGCGCTAGAAAGAGGGGACTCGGCCAAATAAGCCATTTAGTTCTTCTATTTTTGTCAATCTTGTACGGATGGCAACAACGCATAAACAATCAGTTGTTTTCTATTTACAACACATCAAAAAATGACTAAAAACAATATCCAAAAATAATACTAGCTGATGGGATCACTCACAGCAAAAGCAATGTGAGAAGGGAGAAAAACAGTAACCCAGGGGCATGTTTCTGCCTACTCGGCGTCATCAATGTGGCTCCGAACGTGTTTTTCTCCACCTAGTACTGCTCTTTGCCTCGCAGTTCATATCGCTTCCCTTCGAAACGACGAGCCAAGTATTTCTTAGCGCTCTCTAGTGTTAACGTACACTTGATGGGGTTTCAATGGAAATTTTTCTAAAAATAAAAATCAATGGCTATTTAATCTGCGCTCATAGAATAAATATTCCTTTTTGTAACTTGTCTATATTTCTGATCGATTTACTTCGCCCTAAGTCGTTCTAGAGTGAGAATTATGTGTTTTATCGTACAGCCTGATCCAGCGACTAATCGACATCATCAAGTTATATTTTTCATTGCATTAAAATATCATTATTTGCTTTTCAGTCGTAATTTTTTAATCGATCACCCCGGTTGACGGTAACAAATACAAACATGTACTTACGACTGTAACAAAATTAATGTAAAATTGAAACGGAAACTTTAAAAATGAAAAGCTTAAAAGTAACAGTTTCAATATGGTTTAAAGCTCAATAAAATGGATAAAATTATTTATATAAATACAAATTGTATTGGTCGAAGTCAATTGCTTATATTAAACCAAAGAGAAATCGGGTATTGAGATACAATTTGTTTTTTCCTGGTTTTATTAAAAAAAAAAAAACAAATTTTAATCACCTATACATTCACACAAGCAAACATTTAATTCTTTGGAATCGTACGAAATCAGTAATTACTTTATTTACAACTTCAAAACATTATAAATTAGATTTGTGTAAACACATAAATTCAATATTTATATTAAAATTTAAAATGAATCGTCAATTTATTTTAGAAATGTATATTATTTACAAGATATGGTCGAATACCAGAAGAAAAAACACATAAAGATATGGGAGAAGTGTGTTCGAGATGGCCCACGCAAACATCAAATCTTGTTACGTTAGTGAATAATGAGAAAAGGAAAATTAACATAAAGTTTTTTAATAATAATGGATGAATATGGATAAAATCAAAACAAAGTTAATTCCTTTTTTATTCTTCGTTCTATCTCTTACTCCCGTATATTCTCCCGCGGTAATGAAAATTACTCCTCAAACTAAATAGTCAGAAAACAAATGATCACGTTAACTTTTATAGCTAGTGGAACATTTATTACGGCCACTTACGTCTTCTTTAACAAATTATAAATACAGTTGACAATCATATGAGGCGAGGGTACGACTAATGTTTGAAGCACTAGCCGCATAAATTATACTTGTCGGCGTCAACCACACCTTAAGATAATTTTAAAAATACTTGCTAAAGTGATGTTTTAAATATCAGCTATGTTACACTATTGACTTGTATCGCCAGCACCCTTATCACTATTTGTAATTCCGTCAGTTTTCATAGGAGGTGTGTATTTGGAGCTGATCAATTTAACACAACAGCTCCAGAAACCGGTGATAGATAGATGTTACGACTGGTCGCATTAATATCGCGATATTGCCTAGCTGCCAGATGTCTATTTGTTTCCCATATAACACTTACAATCGTGTATGACACTTACCAAATATTACCCTGCGATAATGTATATATTGCGTGTGTTTCGATTTCTTCAATAAATGGGATAAGAAGGAACCTTTTTTTCTTTAATTCAATTAAAGAAGAAAACCTCAGCGTATGAAAGGAGGAATTTTGAGTGGGCACTTTGCGTCCTATTGTTACATTTATGACTATTAACTACTGCTGCGTGTGGAAACTGTTATATATACACTGCCGTTCAGAGAAGTTCGGTCGGTTGGTAAAAAACATGAAAAGGTTACAGAAACAAACGAAAGTAAAAACAAAATGCAATTTTATTGTATGTACAGGTAAAAAAGACAAAAATAAATAAATAAAAAGTTATTCTGGCCTAATATAACATACTGAACATTATTTTTTTTTTCATCGAAAAAAACCTCCTTTGCTGTTAATCACCGCTCGAACTATTCTAGGCACTCTTTCGATAAGTTTTGTTAAAACGGATTGTGGAATATTAATCCATTCATGTTGCAGAATATTCCGTAAATGTTCTTGTGAAGTTGGGCATATTTTTCGGATCCTCCTGTCCAGTTCATCCAACAACAACTCTATCGAGTTCAAATCTGGGCTTTGTGGGGGCCATGTCATTACTTTCAGGGTGTGCTGTTCTTCTTGCTCCTTTAGATAGTTCTTACACACTAACGCAGTGTGTTTTGGGTCGTTGTCATGCATGAATGTAAAGTTACGGCCTATTATACGCAATCCTGATGGCACTGCATGATTTCTGGAGTATTGCAAAATAATTTTCCTTCCTCGTTACACCCTGCACTCTGCATAAATCTCCCGTCTCAGCAAAGGAGAAACATCCCCACACTAACACAGAACTACGCCCTTGCTTCACTGTAGGCACAATGCAGTTCGGGATCACTTTTCGGTTTTAGATCTTCGGACATAAACTCGTCGATTTTGCCCAAAAACCTCAAACTTTGGCTCGTCACTCCAAAGCACGTGTTTCCAATCATCTAACGACCAATCTAGATGAGAACGGGCCCACGGTAGCCGTTTTGCTCTGTTGCCCCGGCGTAATAAGGATTTTCGAATGGCAATGCGCCCATGAAGGTCCGCTTATTGAAGTCGACGTTTTACCGTACTCGCCGAAACTTGTTCTTCACGGCTGCGATTGACTTCGGCTGCTATTTGTGGCGCTGTTAATTTTCTATTGCGTTTGCTTAATAATACAATTCTCAAATCTTCAGCTTTTGTTGTTTTCCTAGATGCTCCAGGACGAACACGATTTTCTATAGTTCCAGTTGTCCGATATCGTTTTATGATGTCATTTACTGTCGAACTTCTCATATTTATTTTTTCAGCAATTTGTCGCCCCGAATATCCTTCTTCAAACAGCGTAATAATGCGTGAACGTTCTTCTGCACTGGTAGGCTTGCCACGTGCCATTTTGAAGTAAATTTTCTTAAAACTTTCGCGTAAAAACGACAGATGCACACCAACACACGTTTAACAGTAAAATGAAGCAAATTTACATCCTTACGCCTGTGATAAATAAACAAGAATGATACTGCGGTATATTTCCTAAATGTATTGTTCGTTAATAATCCCCAAATGACCCGTTCCAAAAGATCGGTACTTCCGAGAAATTCTTGGAATGATAATAAAAGGGACTTTATTGTGGTCGTCGCAATATTTCTACTTTACATAATAATTTATGGCTTTAATCCCTTAGAAAAGAGTGTATGCTTAATATTTTTCTAATTTTATGTATTAATAATTCTATACAGTGTGATATAATAGATTTTTATTGCATGACCGAACTTCACTGAACGGCAGTGTACAGTACTTATGTTCAAAGTCTTCGAAGATAAATCCTGACTAAAGATATCTTTTAAGTTTTTACAAAAACAATGATAGAAAAGAAAATATTGGCACAAATCGATTCAATAATAACGTCAGTAGATAGGATATGAATCACATTTTCCATGCATATTATTTTAAGTATCCTAAAAATTCCTTTAGCTAGCCTTTTATCGTAATGCGCTACTAGCTAGTTCTAAAACAAAATATTTAAAACATGCAATGTAACGAATGAAATGCGAGAAACAAATAAGGTAATAAGTTATTGGTAATTATGGATGGTCAGGAGTTACTAATAACCTGCAGATACGCTAATTGATTTTTTTAATAAGCTATTAAAGTGGGTATTCGAAGAATTATTTCTTGTTAAATTTGGAAGCTTCTCTTTAATGTATTCCGTGTATATCCAAGCGAAGCCGATGTTAATGGAAATGAAGTCCGGTCCCTCTTTATCATAATACGTCTATATTGCTTTTGCGTTCTCTCATCTCGTTACTCCGACTTAATTAATCGCTATTAACTTAATTGATGCAGTACAAAAATAGTTCCCGATCGTTTTTTGTACGCCGTATATAATAAGACCTGCACTCAATTCAACACATCGTCAATCGTTCGCCATGTAACAACCTCAACACTAATGCAACATCAACAAGAACAACGAGAACGGCAACAACGGTATAGCGAGGAGGAAAAAAACCGCCTCGTATACCCTAATTGATTCACCAACTAATAAGATTAATTAAATAGCAGTGGCAGCATTGGCTGCAATTTAAAATTAATTTAGCGCTGGAACAAACAACGCAGCTTACAATTTAAATAATTGAGTTTAACGATTGAAACACTGGAAATTTGAAACTGAAATAACTGTCGTAATTTAAAACTTTGTCGAAAAGTTGCCCGTTTCGATTTAACCTCTCGCTGCTGCCTGCGCTGCATGGGCAACAAACATGTTGATTACCAATTCGAAAAATTAGATTCTTGTTTGTTAGTAGCCCCGCGGATTAAAAAGAACTCGAACGGTAAATAAGAAGTTTCGATTAATTTAAATTGCTCGCCGATCCTTTAAAATGATAAAGTAAAAATATTTGTTCGATCGATGGATGTTTCCAATCGATTAAATTTAATCATGAATTAACAGGAGAAACAATGAGACATAAGGTAAGTAATTGCCCCTGAAAACTGGAGTCTGTATGATATTATTTCTCCGATGTTAACGAGCAGTTGCTGGTACGACCACGTTTAAATGCAATAGTGGTAGAGTTTTCATTTGCCACATTGAAATTTTGGGCAACGTAAACAGCGTCCATCTCGACTAATTTGCGTAGACGCATTGCCTTTCAATTACAAGAATTTATTAGGGCTTGATGTTCAATATTTTCCATCTTTACAGAAGCACTAATGTCGAGTGACACAAGCTGAACGTGCAACATGGCTAAAATTTTCAAAAGTATCTTGCAACGCGCGCGCAATTACATTGCCAGCACGTTTTTTGCTTTCTTGTTGAGGCTTGAAATTTCTCAGACCACTCTCGTATATAAGCTAATCGAAATTAAGGGCCACTAATGATTATTGGTCCTACGAAAAAAAATAATTACTTGCATCAAACGGCCCCCCGTTAATTTGAACTTGTTCAACAAATATTTCCTCTTCAGTAAAGGAAGGCTTTCTGTGTTAGAACCAAATCTCAAAGACACAAAACGCAGGCTTTTAATTCAAAACAACTGATGACGAAGGCGACCGAAATAAATCGTTTTGAATAAATTCCAAGGTAGATGTTGAAAGTCGTTGAAGAGCAAACAGAAAATACCTTTGCAGAAATAGGTTATTCACTAAAATACGTTACAATAACATCGAACTTACTTCAATAAAATCGTTTGATCCTTCAATACACGCACTCACAATACACTTAAAGCGAAAATGAAGCGCACGTATGAACGCGAATATGCGGAAAACAACGAAACTTGCATGCGAAATAAATTGAACCTTCCCCGTTAATAAAAGGCGAACTAGATCGCGGAGGCAAAAAAAGACAATCGCATTAAATTGCCTTCGATATATCGATTGCAAATGTTCTAGTTTCTTTCCGGATATATACATATATGAATTTACATATTATGTCAAGCTGTAGCGATAAGTTAGATACACGCAACGATTATACGATTGGAATTGATTTGACCGCGCAATTTCAACAAAAACAAACGCGAAAGTGTTTATTTACCACCATTCTCGTGTAATACGTTTAATGTATAATGCGAAACGCAAACTGAATTGAAATACAAACGCATGTGTACAGATAACAAACGCAACGCATCGTCGGGAATGTAAGAATTCGAAACCGAACGGTGTTGGAAAAGAAGAAAAGAATTCGTTCGCGCCACCATCCGATAAAACGTCAACCAATTAGATTCGTTTCAAACACGTCAATGAATTACAATTGCAATTCTACACGCTGTCTACAAGTGTGACCTATTTAATTTCCTACTTTAAGCAATAAATTAAGAGAAGGAACTGAGGAAAAGTACGACGCTAGAAAATTGGGTAGTCTTGTCTACTTTGAACTACGGCCGTACCATTCCTTGAAGCAATATTACTAATACCAAATGAAATTGTTCTTAACCGTTTCGCTTTTAAGACATTTATAGTCGTGAAATGGAAAATTTAGGATAAAACTATTTAATGTACAAAGTAAAAAAATATTGGAAAAAATCAGGCACCTTTTTCATTTTTTCATTTATTCTTCAACTATTTCTTCGTTAAGGCAAGGGTGACCAATCATCATACATTAGTTTTGGTCGCACCCACCTTAGTCGAATATATTCGGAATGGTAGAGGGGATATTCGAAGAAGTCGAGCTAGTTCGAAAGAGGTTGTCCTCACCTGAGCGGAAGGGTTGAAATAATAAAATAAGTGCTTGCTTCGCTCCTTATCGGTCACCCTGTACATACGGAACTACTTTTGAAAGACGACTTTGTAACGTCTACTATGTGATCAGAAAGTGTTGGCTTCCTACTATTTACACCCCAGTCACAATTTTACAATTCCAGAAGTTTGGGAAATTACATTACTAGGCTATGTTATAGTTCTTCTTAAGGAAAATAAAAAAAGCATAACGCATTAATTAATAATGCTATCTTAACGTTGTGAATATTTTAAATTTAATTTTTAGAATTATTTATTGATAATCGCTTCTGTAACCTGCTGATAAGGAGTTTAGTTTGTTTCAAATTAATTATTTAGTAAAGTAAATAGTTTTTATCTCGGCAAAAATGTTGATAACTTAATTCGCTTAAAAATTAAATTTCCTAGAATTTTACGCGTCAAAGTATTATGTGATTCGATATTATAGATTCGGTTTGGTTTCTCACAACTTCCTACCTAAAACGCCACCGCCGAAATTGATTTTGGCCGGCACTAATTTAACAGATTTTCATTAGGCCGGCGCGCGCTATTACCGCAAATACAGCTGATTAAAACGGCAGATTAAACGAACGACCCTCGTAGTATAGCTCTATTAATATGCAACGGTTCGCCGTATTGGGACGCATTTAACATTTGTTTGTTGTCATATCGTCCGGATTCGATGACCCGAATCGGGTTTCATTCACTGTTAACTTATCTTAGCGTAATTAATTCAATAATGAGTAGAAATCATTACTACATTTGCGTCAGACTATAGCGCTGCTAATGCCTTATCTTCTCGGTGTGGGCAGATTAATTAGTATTAATTATATTAAATTTAAATACGGTAATTGGATTCATAATAACTAATAAAAGACGTTTAAAAATAAATAACGATTTTATCGCGACGCATCAACTGCGTTATTATTAAATCCTGCGTTGTTTTTTCGAGCACGCTAAATGAAACCGATTTGTTTTTTGTTTCGAGCTTCTGTTTTATTAACAATTAAAGGATTTGTTACTAAACAAGTTTATTTACACTGAGATAAAACTCAAATTATTCTCGCCAATTAAAGCTCCACGATTATCATAATTACAATCGCAACTAACCATTCTTTTTCATTCTCAGTATCAACAATTAAAGCTTTTCGCACAAATAGAATCCACTTCAGAGATGTCTACTTATTCATTCGTATTCTTAAAAGCTTAAATCATTATCCGCATTCCTGTGAATCAGGAAAAATATCTATAAAATCCTAACATGAAAACCAAAATTCCAAGAATTCCAAACGGTTTCAATACTTAAAGCTAGAGTTATCTGGCTTCCCGTCATATTAACTCTAAAGAGACTATCTTGTCGAGACCACGCGGAAACATAACTTTTACAAAATCCCTGTGTACGTATTCGCAGCCTACCGAGATACAAATTACGAGAACGAAAAAAATTGGTCACATTAAAATCTGCTTTTCGCCTACATTTATACATCATCGCCTAAATCTCAATGAGTCGTGCGAACAAGTGATAACCGCGAAGGCATCGCCTGAAAAATTATCGCGACCGACAAAAACTTCAACTGCCGTCGACAAGAAAACAAGAAAAAGTCGGAACGCTCGCATGTTCATTCGCCAATATTTTCGAGCGCCCAGCGACATCGTGACAAATATTAATACCACCTGAAGGAATTTTAAGCCGACTGCCTTTGATCTGCATAAAGAAGTTAATGAGCTCGACTCGCGGACAAATAGTTACAAATCGGCCGTTCACAAAGATGGACTAAATCGAGCGATGCGAGTATTTATAATGCCACCAAGGCGATACATTCGCCGCTCGACTTCGCCACCGCACGACTTCAAGAAACACCCCGAAACGACGAAAATAGAGCACGTCGTTGACGGAAAAACGAACAAAAAATTGCACGTACATATACACGCATTGGGCAGCGTAAAACTAAAGCGACACGATTTTAACTGGAATTAATCCAAAACAATCTCGCGGTAGGTATTAATCAGATGGCTTTGGGCTCGTTTAGATTTATGACGATCGTAAATCATTTATCCGATGCGCGGAATGAATATCCGTAGTGAAGATGTGAACGATGTAAATCTTGCGGTATATTTTTGAAATTATTCCAACTTCATTACAAACTGTATAAAAACTTGCTGGTTTTACTTGACGCTCGTATCATATTCACATGAGAGACTTTGTGCAACATATCTGAACAAATGTTATAATATTAATAGCATGTACTAGCACGTATTACTCAAACTAAATCATGTGTAGGATGGATATTAGAAAAACAAGTAATCCTCTGGTGATTTGTCTCTCCTACCAAAAGTGGCAACAATAAGAATGAATGTTGGTGAAATATTCCTACAGCTCTTAATTATATTACTTTCGATATTTGTACGTTTTAAAGTAAAAAAGTCTCCTTTTATCCCAAGAAAATGTGATTGATAAATTTATAAAGCGCTTTTTATAATTAGCTGATCCTATGTGTTCTATATATACTATTAAAGCAGCATTTCTTGAAGTAGTAGTTCAGAAATCTTTTAGCTTTTGGTAGGCATGTGCTTCTTGGCATCACAAGGTGCCAAGAGACGTCTAGCTTGCTCTTTCGAAATATTGTGGCATTAATTGTGAGGCAACAGTGACACAAGGTAGAGTTAAAATACTCTCGGAACTACGCTGATGACGCCGGGTTGACAGAAACATGTTCGTGGGTAGTGTGTTTTTTCTCTCCTTGTGTTGAATTTGCCGTGAACGATTCCATCAATACCATGAGGAAACTATTTTAACATTTTTTTTTGTTATTGTTTCTGCTGCTTGTTGCTTTTAGACGGAAAGTGAATTGTACTTTAAAGAATGATAATTACATATAATAAACAACAACAAAATATTAATTCTTGGGTTTACATATAAAATGAATTGATTTATATTTATCGGCACTATTATGATAATGAACACTTAGCAGAAGAAACTTTAGAGCCTTTCAAGTTAGTGCTAAACCAATTATAAATTCTAACAACCCAATAACACCGTAAAACGTTTACTGTACACACCATTACAAAATAGTTCCCAATAAAAGCAATCGATGTAGCCAATTAGCTTATCAGGAAGAAACAACTAATAAAAGTTTTATGCTACCTATAAATATATGACGTTTCTACCTGTTAATGTCATCGTGGAATGCGACACTCACCTGCAAAAAAAAAGAAATCGCTTTATAGTACACGTCAGAAATATCGCGGCGATATCAATTTCGCTTAAAAATTTACGAAGGTTTAACGTAAGTCACCAGAGATATTATTCACATGTGAATCTGACGATCGCGTTACGCGGTTAAAAATAAATTAAACGGTAGGTAATTTGAAGACCGTGTGTTGAGGCAGGGTAACGTTTCTGGGTTATGAAATATAAGTGATTGTGAGAAATTGCAATAAGTTCGCAATTTAACGATCACGGCAACTTAGATTCAAAGGTTGTCTGTTACGTACTGAAATTACACGGGAGGTTTACTTGAGCGTACATAATTGATGAGATGTTACATTTTTTATATGTCGTTTACATACAAAGGGGGATGAAAGCGAAACAAGCAACTAAAAATTTCACGTCATTATACATGAACATCTAATAACATATTGGAAGGCGGTGATTTTGTTATTTCTGTGTGGTAAAGATAAAAATTAAAGAATAAGACGTAAGCGAAAACGACTTATTTTTGACAAACTAAAATTAATTAATTCTTTTCCGTTGATTAGATTGACCGTTGACCCTAGACCCAAGTAAAAGATAAATTGTCTTTTCTTAGGAGAATGTTTAGCAACAAAATGTTTAACAGCAATAATCAATAAAACTATAACTAACTATTTCTTGGTTAAAGAAGAAATTCTTCTATTTTTAATTTTTAATTTTTTTGTTAAAGATTTAGCTTCATTTGGGTCAGCCAACGTTTGACATATAGGCGTCTGGTGGCCGGTACTTTATAGATACAGTATCTTTGTATTTCTTTTTAGATTCAATACTACCATTAGCTTAGTCTTATCTATCCTTGCGTTCATATTCCTCTTTCTTAGTGCCTCCTTATTCCATATTTCTACATTTTCTTGCAGGCTTTTCCCACTTAAAACTAAACGTGTTCCGGGTTCGTATCGTTGTCGTTTTTTGTTAAACGAAAACTCGACGTTTCGCCCACAATCATATGGGGCTTCTTCAGGAGAGTGAAAAGTAGTAAGCCACGCCAGAAGCGAAACTAACTGAGTATTGTTCCTCTATTTCCCACTATTTCAAAGCCTGCAATATTATTAATAATTTAATATCACTTGGTGCAATACTTTCTTTACACCCAGTATAGATCTGTTTCTATAGATTTAATATATTTCGAATGTACCAATAAGAGATAACTGAGAAAGAGGAATGCCCATAACGCAATAAAAAAAAATAATTTAAGTGTCAATATATTATTGAGAAACCATGATAAAAATCATTAATACGGTGAAACGAATCGATAATTTTATTAATCATAAAACAGCGCCAAACAGATATAAGAAAGCTAGTTCAATTTGATATTAAATGTTATTGCTTCCGGATACGATAAAACAACTTTGCTTAAAAAATTGCATAAAGTATCATTAAAGAATGTAGACTAATAAATTAATAGCTCTCGTAAACTTGCTAAAATATTCGAAATTAATTTAATAACATAGAAAATAAATTTGCCCCAAATACATACGCTTATAATTTCCCAAATAGGGCTTGCAAGCAATAAATTTAAAAATTTACATCGTCACCTATATAATTACGAATTTCGTGTTTATCGTTTATCGCGTAGTTTTTGGCAATAAATCGCTGCGATTCCGCTATATTTCCACGAATTTTACAACTGGTTAAAGGCATTTCGGTAAAGAAATCGAGAGATGATGGCATGGCATTACGGCGAGCGTAAATCAAAAGTAAAAATTACGGCTGCGTCTTCCCCGGTTCCAACTTTAAATATCGTTCCGACCAACAAAAACAACAACATCCGCACGTCCGTCGTACACGCAGTGAAATTAGTTATAGCTTAAACAAATCATTAACACCACCTGCTCGTCAGCGTTAAACATCGTCGTGATTAGGATGTTTGGGAATACATAAATTTTGGGCGGTAACGTGTGTAAATTTTTTGTCATCCGACCGAGATTCCGCAAAGAAAAACGTCTTCGTTCACCCTACGCGTCCGTAATGTCCTTCTGGTAGACGGGGATGTTATGATTATAGTTGTCATTTGCTTCGCTAGATGTTTCGTACGAATATGTTGAGCAATTTGTATCAATTAGAAGTATCCGGTACTTTTCGCAAGAAGGTCTCTACTGCAAAAAGTTTTATAAAGTTCTCGACTGATAAACACGCATTTCTTTTCTATAAAATGAAGATGAAACGCAAGCCGTTTACTGTGACCTTCATTACCGGATCGATAAAATAGGGTTATTAAGTTTTATTTCATTCATAACTTAACAATAATCTGTAATAAATTTAGAGGTTAAACAAACTGTTCATACAATAAAACAGATTTAGCTGTATAAGAAATCATTTTTTATTGCTACTCAAGTACATAGTAGATGTTAAATTAAGAAACAAGATCTAAAAGTTTAATGAGCGGAAAGATTACATATCCAGCGGATAATGGAATAAATACTTAATTAAAATTAAACATTTATATGATTTGTGATATCAACAATATACAATTACTGACCGATGATTAGAATGACTAATTGCCTGGTAATAAAAAAACATAAATAAATAGAAAGGAGTAATACGTCTAATTATCCAAAAACACTTGCTTTCGGATCAAATGCCGTATTGGCGGATGCGTAATTTATCGATTGCTACTTAATCAAGTGTATTTTTAATTTTTTTTTTATTTATAATCAAACAATATCAATAGCAACCATCTCGTATCACCTTAGCCGCAATTATTAATTGCATTAAGGTTTTAGGGACCTGGAGGGAGGCTGCTTCCTGCTGTAGGAGATGTTGAATGTGATCACCAGCAATAATTGAAGTACGACCTCGGTTTGAGAAGAATCTTTAACAGCCATCAATCAGTACAATGTAGTACAATAAAATGTTTTTTTTCCTACATCTAACAGCAACAAAATCTGCAAACCTTGCAATGTACCCGATCAAAATGAAATTTATACAACTTACAAAGCAAATCGGCGTTTATTCGCAGCCTATTCCGGTACGCGTCAATCGAAATTTATTTCCAAATCAGGAATATGTTGCATGGCAAAAACGACCAGATAAATGTATCTATTCGCGTGTTATTCTCGATACAGATGCAGTATAGATGTCGCAAAACCGAATATAAATAAAGCCCAATGCAGGAATGACTTTGTTAACGATCTAATTTAGCAACGTCAATTACATTCGCTGCGGTAATTTTAAATCATCCGTCTGTATGACACCGGCACGACGCGAGGAGAAGAGGCGGGAGAACCCCAAACGTTATAATAACAAGCGCTCGACTAGCAATAATAGAAAACTAGGCGTAATAATTTCGATAATTCAGTGAAACGGTAGCACGAAATTGCGCCCAGCCGCACGCCGACGACGAATTCGATTGCAATAATTGCTGCTGCTGTTGCTGGATGGGTATACACTGATGCCCTCGACTGTTGTAAAAACGGACGCTAAGAACGGGCGACGCGCCCTCAAACCTACACGCTAACGCTGCTCTCGTTTCCAACAGATGCCGACCTTAAATCATCGGATTGTGCCGAAGATCAAAATCATCCCCGGATGTGACTAATTGATACAAATTGCCTCATCAGCACCTAAAATATCAACGCCGACATTACGAATATTTTCAAATTAGCGTGCAAATAAGCACGGGGCGGCATCATCCCTCTTCCTACCACTTCGATGAGAATCTCAAGAATTTTTAAATGAGAGTAAAGGAAATACAGTCTTGAATAGCTGGTTTTATCAAAATATTATTGTTCTCAATGAGAAATCATCAATCAAGTCGAAGTAACCTACATTTTGAAGTCTCAGCGCATATAATTGTTTATGAAATTATAATATTTTATTTCATCAATATAGGTTGAAGATAAAAATGATCAGGTTCCGCTTTTCAGTGCAAGAAGGTATATTTTTCGAGCAAAGTGATAAAAGAATAGCTATAAACGTAACCAGTAATGGAGGACGATTACACTACGTTTCATTTGCAAAATGAGCTACAATCTAATACAGAAGACCGATAAGCGTTAGCTGAACGATGTACGTAGTAGTAGCACTCTAATGGTGTATGTCCGTGGTGGGTCGTAGTAGTAGGCAAAGGTAATTTTGAGCCGATGCGAACCGGAGGGGGCGCAAGGGGAACCAAAACGGGGGGCCGCGGTATGAGGGCCGCAACGGTGTAGCGTATAACGTTCGGGCCAGGTCCGAAACGGCGACGTTAATTGAATTCCGTGTTTGCGGATGCTTATTACCAAATTAGCAACGCTTAATTACCAATGTGTTTTATTAGTAAACAGTACTACTCGCTCACATTAGGCCGCATTAACGTTCAAAGCTTTGCGCCGTGCGCTCCGTGCTAAATGAAGCCCGTTTTCATTTACCCCGTCCGCCGAACAAAGCGATTCCTAATCTCCTTATAGACTATATCTGTCTACTATCTTTCTCTCGCTCTTCGTATTCCTTCGCATCGCGGTACAATATATATATATAGTGCCATCCATAAAGTACGCACCATATAGGAAACTTATTTATTCTGGGTTTTTCGTCCATGCAGTTCCTGGTGAAACGCCCGTATATTGCCCGCACTTTATGAATGACACTGTATGTGCGCCGACAATTTTTATTAAAACGTAATTGTTTCTATCAATTCAAGAACGCGAACGTATCGCCGACAGCGCGGACCGTTTTAGTTATTCCGCTAGAATGCCATTAATTAGCTGCAGTATGTGTGCAACCTACAAGTGGCTGAATCTAAATGATTGATTGCCTATAAAGAATTGCGTATTCTCTTAAGCACCTACACAGTAACAAAGCAAGAAAGAAATGTTAAGTTTGTAATCTTAAAACCTCGCTATATGGTTCCAGTTCTTTTTAACTACTTTAATCATAAAATGGTTGAAATGTACTCGTTGCCAGTTTATAAATAGATTTCTGTTTCCTTCCATTGTTGTTCTTATTAATGTCCAACAACGGAGTAAGGATGAGTCATTTATTGTTAAAACTCGCTCGCAGGAAAGCAGATTGGCAGATCGACAGTGGCATAAAACAGGACGGTGTTGTAAGACATTGTGAAATGTACCGCAAGCTTTGGGAGAACGCTTTCAATAGATTGCCGAACCTGAAGACTAGAACGGGCCACATTTTGTCTACGACAAACATCACAAACTTATGACACACCGACAGCGATGAAGACAGCTTATGTCTCTTCATTGACGGATAAAAAACCAACATAGAAACTGTGGCAGGAGTATTTTCTGAGGCTCTCCATGTGGCTACGCGACCATAGCAGCGTACTATTGAACTGACTAAGATTATGAGCAGAAACATCAACCAGTTTACCGACAGCAAGCGATTTTAAAAACTAATTCAATTTATTTAATTTAGGATTTGGTTCAATTTTAATCCCGGCAATTTATATAATACTCATTGAAATAATAAATAAATAAATTTAATCACAAATTATTGGTATCAACAGATGCATAGATAGATGGATATCTTCTTTGATTTTCATTGTTAAGTATCAATTCAATATTATTTAATTTTTTTCATTGTGGAATATTTACTTCTGCAATACTTATATACTAATCAGAAATTATTCCTCACTAAACCTTAAGCGCGTTCATTATGTAAATGCAAAATGAAAACCGCAGAATCGGAGGAAATTTATTTCCATGTTTTATTGACATGTGGAGTACGTGAAGAGCAGTTTATCTCTCGTGAAAAGTCCCAGGAAAAAAGTTCGCTAATGGATATGCACGCAGAGTCAAGAATGCACGAGCATGAATCCGTTATTCTACAAATAAAATGCCAGAATAGTTGGCTAATCGCTGAAATTATTGTGCATTTTGCAACATTAATTAAAGCTTAATGGTTCTCCTTCCTTCTGACGTTGCATATAAATATTTATTTCTGATATAGTAATGAGTGGGTTAAACATATTACGGGACGAACGCACCTCGATAATGAAAAGACAGATGATGAGCCGCGTTTTTACGACTTCCCGAGGACAGTTTCATTATTAATAGCATACGCGTTAATTAGCGAGCCAACGTTAGTATATCCATAATTTTATGTACACTTTAATAAATTTTCCATGTATGCATACCCAAGTAGAATTATAAAGATATAAATCGTTGGCGCTATGCTATCAAGGAAAAAAGTTTATTGACGTCTCATTTTATTTGCATCAAGCTGTTGCGCCTAGGATGAGAATTATCGCTGCCATACGAGATTTAAATAAGTTAGTATTTAGCAAATCCTTAAAAATTACGAAGGTACTCTGAAATGTTTCAAGCCATGAAAGTTTCGACCATGATGAGTGCTCACTTGTTGTTTAGCAAAACCTCTATGTAAATTAAAGCCGATATTGATGCTGTTTGTGGGAATTTTGCATAAGAATTTACCAATAAACATGCGGGATCGCCAAAAGTTACAACCACTAACATAACACCGAAAATGTTCGCTAAAGGGAGCTAGACGACCATCGAATTAAGTTATAAAGATAGCAGAAGCTGTGGGCATCTCGAAAAAGCGTGTTTGTCATATATTGACCGAAGATTTGAGCATGAAAAAGCTGCCCATCCGTTGGATGCTGACACGCCACCAAAAACACTTTCGAATGAAAATTTTCTAAGCGCCGTTGAAGTAGTTTAAGTACTGAAATAAGTCGGATTTTTACCATAGATTAACTGGAAATGAAACTTGGATATATCACTACATTCCTGAAGCCAAAGCATAGTCGAAACAGTGGACTGCAACAGTGAAATGGCTCCGAAAATTTATAATAGCCTTTCTCAGTAAGTTTTCTTACTTCTTCTTAAGTTACATTTTGAAACATATTTCTGCAATTTTAAAGGTAGATCATGATTTTCATGTATGGTTCATGGTGAGTTCATAATTTACCTCAGCCTGAATGAATAGCGGAGCAGGATAGGCCAGTTTAGCGTAAAGCAAAGTAAGCCAGTTTATCGCGAGGCAAATACCCCGAAGCGCCTTTGATGCACGACCAAAAACCGATTGGCTGAGTCAACTTCCTCGCGAAGTGTCAATTACGCGATGGGTTGTAATCTTATATTTAAAAAGAGAATTCAGTAAAGAGAATGAAAGAGGTTATTTTTTTGCAAAGAACTTGAATAATAATTGATGACTACAATTATAGATAAAAGCACATTTATTTCTTATAAACATCGCTGGCGAATCAAGCAAAAGCTACTTTATTACTAACATCATGAATTCATGCATTACAAAGCAAGGTTTTTTTAGTAACCGAGCTGAATTTATTAGTAAAACGATTACAATGTATAATCGATAATTATGCTGTCTGTATAGTTTTAATCAATGATTTAAAAGACCGAAGCGGCGTCACGAAGTATCTGAACATAGCGCGTCTTTAATATTATTCACCTCAAAATCGTAAAAAGTTTATTCGACTTCGGAAAAATAAATTCCGTTAATGTATAAATGCAGACTCCGTCCATTAAAACTGTTAATTTTATTGGAAGTTTTTTATTGCTTCGTTTTATCGACGTTGTTCAATCGAATCGTAAAATGATTAAGACTCATTTCAATAATGAGCTCGACAATTTAGCTCGTTCCTTTTTCGATTTTGTTTCGGCTTCCATCAGGCAGCTTAAAGTTATGCGGGAGACTTTCGGACTATGGCGCTCTTAAATTGTAATAATTTGCATTCGTTACCGAGTTTGATCCGCTATTAAGAAGAGATTAGATTGGTAATTAAGAGATAGAAAAAATATTTGTTGTAATAAAAAAAATCTTTAGTTCAAAACTTTTCAACACGTTTTTATTTATTGAAAAATGGAGAAGCACTTAAAATAATCAATACTAATATGATAATACTGAGTAAACAACCGGAAGTGGTAACCGCCTACGCAGAACGATTGGAAATTGTTATAAATGCTTTTTGGAACAAATTAGTTCCGTAAACCGAGGTACCGCGACGTTCCCCTAAAACCATTAATATTATTCCACGTACACACAGTTGCCAAATAAGCGTCTTTAAAAACTGAAAATTATGTCGTGTTATATCTATCAATTTTCTCTTCCTTGTATTTGATAATGTTGCTACTGAAACGCTACCAAAAAAAGCATTGAGACGATATCAATGGTGATTAACAGACTAAACCCTGAGAGCATGAGAAAGCATCCACTTGTATGCTTACACAACGAAATGTTAATCGTTTCGGCAGTTTTTGATAAGTGTCGTTTACCCTTAGCCTGCGCTATCTTAATTAGCAATTGTATGTTAAAATATTGATCTTCACGTAAGTAAATATAAAAATTAATTTCCACAGATTACGCACTTACAATTTCATGTTATTAATTGCAATTACGTGTAGCAACAATTCCCCCATCTGTTGACGTCCCGATAAGGACATCAAAGGCGTCGATTGACAACGAAATCGGGAAATTGGAAAAAAGAAAAATGACCACGGCAGTGTAAGCATAGCCACGAAATGAAATTACAGATACCTGGTTAACAAAAAAAAAGGCCAAACAAAAGCGATACATAAAGAGGAACCGGGAAACGCAATATCTTGCATTTTCCTTTTCCACGCCGACTAAGCGCCATAAAAATGCACTATTTAACAGAATTAATTAACAAGAGGCGGTCGAAGGGGTTGATGGTTATTGATATTAAAACAAGTGAACGAGTGACAACAGGCTTGATTTATTCGCGCAATATCCTGGCGGGAAATTTAATTCGCGCTCGCGTCTTAAAGATTTTCAAAATTAAAAAGGATCGTAATATAAATGACAGTGTTATGACAAGGTCTCGTAAAATGCGAGTTTTTAACTTTCATTATTAAAAAATATTATTTCGAAATCTGCATCTGAATGCACCCGGTTTGACTTATATGAAAAATTAAACGAGACAAGGTCTGACGTAAACGCGGAATGAATGTTTTATGAAATTTAATCATTTTCTTAGAGGGTAGATTTATACACTTTTATCCCATACTCTCTCTTATCATCGCTTTTCTTACCAACGATTTTTTCTGCGATGAACTTAAAAATTCGGTTTATTGATTGCTACGTACATACATGAGATGCATAAAACAGAGCGAATGAGGAGCAAAATTGTAAATTGTTTAAAGAAAGCATGACGTCGAGTTTTATTAGATTTGTAATTATGGTTCTAGTAAGTGGTTGTAAATGTTACATGTTGGTATTCCTTTTTAAAAATTTTATAATATTCCCGCAAAGCCGGATTATCGCTTGATTTGCATGACTCAAACAAGTCCCTAAGAAAGCCGCGGACATTTGTTTTATTTCTGCTGATACCCAGTTATCTTTAGACACAAACATATCATAATAGTAAAATTACTCCATCACTCATGCATTTTTGGTCCGAAGTGAGCAAACGAGGCAATATGTGACAAATACGTTCCTTGGAAGATCCCACAGCTTATGTTATCTTTCTAACATCCGTGTATTCTGACGTTATCGACAGTAGTTCCAGTCTTTAGCCGTTATCGCCAACTAAGCCGGTACGGCCAAAATAATTTAACTGTGGTAAACGTCTACACAGTCCCCGTGAATTTCATACATCTCGGCTTTAATTTGCGTTGGTATATTGCCTTTCAAATGCAAAAATTTAATGACGACTCGATATTTAATCTTTTCCATTTTTACAGAAACACTAACATGGCTAAAATTTTCAAAAGTATCTTTCAACACCGCCCAATTATATTATCAGCAACATTATCTTCATGCTGAAACTTTTTAACCTATCCTTGTATATCTTAGTATAACATTACTTACATGTTATTATTACATGAAATCATCGCCATCTAAAGTTTCATGATTGCTTACGAGTTATGTTCGTTCTAAGCAATCTCTTTTGCCATCAAACTAGCATATAAATGTTGCTATAATCAAGCGTACCAGATTGGCGGCAATAAAATGGTTTAATTAAGTTCTATTTTATTCAAGCCTATATTAATGTAAAGCGTTTTCTTTTTTTTTTCTGAAAGTCGTAAAAATAAAGAGTTCCTGCAATATTAACGAACACCACATGGAAATTGTATAATATAAGCATAGGCTAATGATGCGAAAAGACCACAAGCTTTCCTGCATGCTAAGAATTATTAATTTGAATAAATTTTAAACGATCAAAGATAAGTTAGTGAAGTGGTTAGAGTTGCAAAAAATAAACCGTTTGTATGGCGTACATGAACTGTTTATTTATATGAACTTATAATAGGGCAACAGCTCAATTAAGACTAAGGAAGTGGAAATAACATGAAAATATTTTCTGTCGTGTCTGATCCAAATTTTTTATTTTCTTCATTTGCATGTTGAAAATTTGGTCCAACTATCTCACGAAAATGTCTCTACAATACATAAGATTATTGCTATACAGGATCGTTAAACCTACAACATTTACAGCTTTTACGTTTAAGTAGCCTGTATTTGTGATTTCAAACAATAATTCATTGAATTGTGCTTTACAATCCATCCACTACTTTCTTCTTTAATTTCCAGGTTTTTTTTTTCTACTGTTTCCCCATTTTCCACCGCAACCAAGGCAGTTTGGGTCAATCTAGACATGGAATTAAAATGCTTTCGAAACATACAGGGTCCTCAGTATTAAACACCGAACTTTGACAAATTCAAATACTTGGGGGACTTAATGACCACAATTAATGCATAACAATAAAACTCTCATCGTTTAAATAATTCTTTCGTTCAATTCCTAATTTATTAAATACTAATATCACAATAAGATGAAAAATAAACAGCAAGAAGAAAACAACGCAAATCCTCCCGTATAAACGTGAATTTATTTCGTTGTTATTGACGTGCTCCCGAAAACAGTGCAGCAGTAAGCAGTAAGGGTATTTTTAGCTCACCATTAGGTAATTGAAGAAAAAGTAAATTATCCTCCGCAGTCTCAATTACATTCCGCCTTCTCGATATTTGATAAACCTCCCATAACTTTCACATTAATTTATTGGTATTAAACAGAAACCCGCCGCAGCGGTCTCGCCGAAGCAAAGCCGGCCGTACTATAAAGACGAAGAAACTTTATTTGGTTAACAATGTCTCTTACATATATAGCGTAGAGCAGTATACAGTTCCGATCTATAACCTAATCCATTATTTCGTCCCGATATATACTATATATATATAGGTTCTCTCTCTACTCCATATCTAGACTAAATTGTATTACATCTCCCCAATCTATCTGAGAGCTAAGAAGCTGTGCTTTACCCGAAACAAAGCAATCCCATCAAGCGATAGCATCGCACATTATGACGTATTATTAGCGCATTACAGCTATTGGAGAGCGATTCAATTATTGGAATAGCGCCATTGCGGCGAACCGGCAAACTACGATCAAATATCGCAGATTTCGTCTAGAGATTATACCTAAGTCATTCCATGATTCTTCATTTTTTTTTATGTATAATCTTATTCTGTTGCTGCGCGCTTCTCTATATTACGTACGGATCTATAGTGTACAGCGTCTGGAAAGAGGATATATTGAAGGAATAAATCGTCGTACGCATTGCAATTAAAACAATAATCGACGACCATTTTGCTTATCGCAGTTTCGTATAATCGAATGTAATCCTTGGTAATTCAAAGATCAAAAAGATGAAGGAACTTTTAAGAAAAATGGTTCTTTTTCTTATAGCTACTAAATTAATTTTGCTAGTTTCTTCAACGTTATACTCTTCTTACGTGTGGTAATGGCCTTATAGGGTGTATAATCTTTTTGGTAACCTCGAGGACCACATCCTATGGCTTTGTTAATATCGCCTCCAGGCCGTAAACGGCGAAGCGTAGTTAGTTACCGCCCAACAAGAACTACCAACATGTGAGTGATGATTCGATGTTGTACCGGACCCACCAGAAGAATCAGCTACTTGACCCTGATAGGGCTTGAACGCACAGCGCCTAACTCCATCACAGTCAGAGGCAGGCCCTCTCCCGACATGTGGAAGGAATCTGAACATTGTTTCTAATAACGCGCTACATCCAGGACCCATCCTACCCTACCACTTCACTAGGTTCACAAACGCATCAGTTAACGCAACTACTACTTTATTGCTAAAGTCGCTAATATTGAATTCCTTTCATAAGCAATCTATTTATTGAGAAAATCATTAGCAACGTTGTTTCTGCGCATTTTGTAAATGTTGAAGATTTTCAAATCCTCCAGAGAGGAAGTACACGCTACAGAGTGTGGGAGATAGCCCTAGACCATCTGCGAAGTCTTCAATGTAAAGGTAGTTTTACCCTAGACAACCCCGGCCGTCTTCAATGTAAGGAGTAGCTTTACCCTGGGTAGCGCTAATGGTCTTCAGTGTAAATATAGTTTTACCCTAGACAGCCTTAGCCATCTCTGCAGGGGAATGTACGGGAAAGGACAGGAAAGAATTCTTACAAATTAAACTTTATTCGTATTAAAATTCAAACAATTCTACGACTAATTAGTACGTCATATACACTATTGCTCAAGAATAACATCCAACTATGCCAAAAAATAAGTGACAAAATAAGTTAGATAAAACTGAAAAATAATTAATTAATACAAAATCATTTCAATAATAATTTTAATCCCTTTCTCGATTTAAATTCGTCCGGACGGTCAACGGTTCGTCATAAGCTAATCAAAATAAATAAGTTAAAAGCACTACAAGAGAACTAAAACAGCCGCGAAAACGTTCCATATTCATTTGTATAAGCTTCCAGGATGCAATTAAGAACACAATTTTGTTTTCCTTTTCGCAAAGAAAATTATAAGAACATTATTGCAAATTAGCTTAAGCCCCTTAACGACAGTCCATATGTATGTCGCTTAAACTTATTCACGCATGAACTAATTAGAAACAGTTTAGAAAGTCACATACGGCCAGTCGACAATTCGAGTTTATGTCAATTATATCCCGATTCATGTTCATTAAATATTACCCGCGAGGACGAAAAAATACAGTCACAATAAGCAATTATCGCGGAAGCGGCCTAGCGACTGTTACTATATAAGCGGATTTGCCCATTCTGTTTAGAGTTTCCATTCTTATTATAACTGCGCCAATTACTTCACCTTAAAAAACAACGTTGAAGATAAAATTACGGGGACAGATAAATGGACATGCGAGTATTGAGCTGAGAAATTAAATCCTACGCATTCAACGGCCGATAGAAAAGGTAAAAAATCCCCACGTAATTAGACGATCCATTCAACGAGGAAGTTTACACAATTAACCGAGCAAACGCGAGTATTTCTTAAGAATTTACTTAATTAAAATCCTTTTCGCATTCTCTTAATATTGTACTATACATATATATACACTCAGCATGTGGAGTTTATTTGTACTTAAGGAAGTAATTTTTTCTCTACTGCGCACTTAATTGCAAGAATGTGTACACATCGAAATTACTGTTGTGGAAACTGAAAGATCTTAGTTCGCATACTTTAAATTCAAAGCTAAATTAGTATAAATGATAGTAACGCAAATTGTCCGTAAAAAATTGTCCCATAGAAAAAAGAAGGTATTATTTGTTATCACTGAGCATGCAGAAACGAGTTGCGCTTCACGAAATTAGCAGAGACTAGGCAGACTCGTGTTCATTCGTCTCCTGAGGATAGGTTCGGGTTGCCTACTAGTTTCCACAAGAGTCGACGAAACGCGAGTCTGTCTAGTTTATGCGTGTAGTGAAGCGTACGGAAAGCGTACTCGTTTCTGCAGGCTTGGTTATCACACATTTGCGTATAACTTATGGAAATCGAGCACCTGTAAATCGTTAACAAGTAGCATAACAATATAAAAATAAACCTTTCAAAATAACTTGCAGTGTTTAATTTTACACTACAAAGAAATAGGTGGGAGCATACGCACACCATTGACTAAACATGGAAGCTCTGTACCTATCAATCCACAGTGATGAATAGAGTAGGCAAATTCGGGTGCGCACCATTGGCACAGCTAACGAATGGACTTTCGCATCTAATTGTAAAAACGTATTTGTAGACATATAGTTGTGACAACACGTGCAACGAAACGTCGCAAAAATAAAATAAAGAAGAAACGCAAAAGACTTTTTTTCCTTTCCTTCCTTTAACAAACGACCTGTATCTCAAAAAAAAATAACCGTCAATATTCTAATAATAACTAAAACTTTCACTCGCCGGTCAGTCAACACCAAATCTTCAACTTTGTTGATGGTTTCTTCGATTCGAGCTTCCAGAGGTCTTCGTCCGTGAATTTCTTGCCTTATTTAAACTGTTTGCACCAATATTTGACTTGGAAATAGGACGGACTACTTTATCCATATCCTGCCACCATTTTCTCATGGATATTCTTCGAGCTACTGCCTTCTTTCGATACAAACTTCATGATGCTTTGGTATTCAATGTTAAGCTTTTGGAACCAAACTTGTATACATAAGACTATTGTCGGGATAGCATATTGTCTTCATAGCTAAGTAGATAACATAAAAAAACTGCTCTTGTATTTGCTCTCGCAGTTTCTTCAATGGAATGAAGTTTTCCTATTCGCCCAGGACTGGAATTTCAATAACTTTAATAGTAACTGGGTGTGCTAGACTTTCTATTAACAATAACAGCTCCCACGCAGTCTCCAGCATCTTAGCAATAGATAAGATCTTAATAAAAAGGTATTACATATTCAGGTCCCTATTCAGTTGAATTTTGTCAACAGAAAATGATCCGTTCTTTAATTACAAATTAAGTTAGCACTAACTTGCAAACGGCACAGGTTCTCTACTATAAGGCATAAGCAACAGGATTTGGTTTTAAATCCAATAATACAAAAATAATTCTCCAACACGCCTTAACAATATCTTTTTTAATACAGTAATGGGGTGCTGCACAAAAAACTATTCGAGATAATTTCATTTTAGAATTAGCCTATCAAAATTCTTAAAGGGCAGTACAGTGTAGTACAGTAATTGGTAGCTAATTAATACAATTTTCTATCTACAAGCTCCATACGAGATTAAATGAGCAAAGCATTCAATCCCCAAGCTTTAATTTTCTCTCCACAAGGCGGATATTACAACACACCGTATCTATTTAACATAGAATCACACGTCTATTAAAAGCGATCCATTTAAAATATACACGCACAGGCTTTAGATTGTAATAAGTGAAATAATGGAAGAAGAAAAAATAAATTGTGTAATCAGCGTCTTAACTAAGGCCATAACAACAACCTGAGGTGTGCATCGTACGCGTAATAATTTCTTGAAATTTAAATATTAATTGAGTTCTACCGCTTAACGTTACGTATAATACGCTAGTAGAAAGTGCATTGGGCGAATTGGCTGACTTAACTTATTTTCGCTGAGAGGCAATTTATAATCTGAGGATCGGACTTATTATGTTTGTTCGCCGGTAATTAATCATTTACGATTTTATTAAGCGGGTATTAATTAACATATATAACTAAATAAATCGTCTATTTATACATACGGATATGTATATAAATATATGTATGTGAGTATGTAAATGTAAATGCGGTGTTTGTTAATTAACATACCTGCCTGCATAAATCTTTTAATTTTTTATTGTGGCTCTTGTAACAATCGGTGAATTTCGTTTTTATTTGCATTATAGGTTATAAATTTACAGATTGGAAATAAGACATGCCAACATAATGGAATTAGTTTTATAAATACATACCTACCGATACTCCGTCTTTTATAAAAGTCAAGGATTTCTAGTCGGCTCCTATTACAAACTACACGCACTCGCGATTGAAGCTTGTGAACCCAATATTTCAACTGATCTTCAACTTCAACATTTTTCGAATAATAATCTACAGGTAAAGGAGGATAGAGGCAATTAAAGAAGAAAATGAGCGCTTTTCGTTTTCTTCTTTAATGTTGCAACAGGTCAATTTTCTCTTTGGGTTCAATATTTAGCGACCTCGTAAAAATTTAAACCTCAATTTCCAATATTATGTGAGATCGCCACGGTGGCGATCGAACAGTAATCAGCTTGTATACTAGGGCATAAACGCAATGTGTGCATGATGCGTGCAAAAGAAGACTATATGTTCGCATCAACGGTTTCGCCTTGTTGATATTTCACCTATGTTTATGTGTACACTGCCGTTCAGAGAAGTTCGGTCGGTTGGTAAAAAACATGAAAAGGTTACAGAAACAAACGAAACTAATAACAAAATGCAATTTTATTGTATGTACAGGTAAAAAAGACAAAAATAAATAAATAAAAAGTTATTCTGGCCTAATACAACATACTGAACATTATTTTTTTTTTTCATCGAAAAAACCTCCTTTGCTGTTAATCACCGCTCGAACTATTCTAGGCATTCTTTCGATAAGTTTTGTTAAAACGGATTGTGGAATATTAATCCATTCACATTGCAGAATATTCCGTAAATGTTCTTGCGAAGTTGGGCATATTTTTCGGATCCTCCTGTCCAGTTCATCCCACAACAACACTATAGGGTTCAAATCTGGGCTTTGTGGGGGCCATGTCATTACTTTCAGGGTGTGCTGTTCTTCTTGCTCATTTAGATAGTTCTTACACACTAACGCAGTGTGTTTTGGGTCGTTGTCGTGCATGAATGTAAAGTTACGGCCTATTATACGCAATCCTGATGGCACTGCATGATTCTGGAGTATTGCAAAATAATTTTCCTTCCTCGTTACACCCTGCACTCTGCATAAATCTCCCGTCCCAGCAAAGGAGAAACATCCCCACACTAACACAGAACTACGCCCTTGCTTCACTGTAGGCACAATGCAGTTCGGGATCACTTTTCGGTTTTAGATCTTCGGACATAAACTCGTCGATTTTGCCCAAAAACACAGACAGAAGAGAACTTATACCGTTCAAGCACTATCGTCATTGGTTGCATTTATAATATTCTCCCACGCCCCCCAGATAATTGAATAGAAAAAAAATCGCAGCTTCCGGAAACAAGATTACAACCACGAAAGGGATCTTAACTTTGAATACGTGGACATAATGGGCTCAGTATGCGTGGCACTGACGACAGCTAACCCAGTGTGAGCATGTGGTAATCAATCATGGGCAGATGTTTCAGCACAGATAACTATATAGCTTTTGTAAGACCGACTCAAAATGATTATCTTTACCTCACACTTTGTCACACTCTGTGTGCACAGTACAAACCACTATGGCTCTCACAATATTGCTGGTGACCATATAGCACGGTTCAATTCAATTTGACATTTTCATTGAATAAAGAGATATCACTAAATGCCTTCTAATTTTAGTTTTTAATTTACAATATAGAGCAAAATTTAATATAATTGTTTACTGGATGTTTATTATCATTAATAAAATGAATGGCGACTTCTGGTTGGTGAAATTTTATTTTAGTGCTTGGCAACACTTAGATAACCTCGGTGTTACGTCGAATTATAACATTTGACTATTTATAATGCAATAAAACATAGTATGGAAGTTTCTATTTGTAGAAACAAATAACTGTGAAATTATATTGCAATAACCAAAGCACTTCCCATTTCATTAACACATAATTATCTATAGCAAAAAAGTGCTATTGCATAAAATTCCATATAACATTTGCATACTTTTATGTAAATCTTACGCATTAATTACTGACTTGATAGTGATAAATGATTCCCAATTACGACAAGAAAACACCAGCATACCGACTAATACACGAAAGAATAGGTTCCTTCTCTCGATATAGACAACGAGGTTAACCGCTGACTATTTAATTAGCGTCGATGCGCCAAATGTTGTATATCCAATTCATTGGTTTTAAAACGCCTATGCATATGTAGAGACAAAGACTACGGGCGGATATTTAGTCACACGGAAATAAAATCGTAACGTATCCGGAACAACAGATTTAAGTGTTACATTCATAAACAAAGCCGGATATGTACTGTATCAGACGTTAAAGCAAATTTCCGCAACCGGCACTGTTTGTCAATGTAACAGATAAACATTAATCCTGATTT
Source organism: Oryctes borbonicus (assembly GCA_902654985.2). Classification (NCBI taxonomy): domain Eukaryota; kingdom Metazoa; phylum Arthropoda; class Insecta; order Coleoptera; family Scarabaeidae; genus Oryctes; species Oryctes borbonicus. Next base: position 3,170,021 of record LR736866.1, read on the forward strand.
CTACTATATTATAATGAATGTGAAGAAGTGTTGTATACACGAGCATATTTCTTTAATGTATATTAACATTTTCATTTTTTGATATTAACTCTTGTGCTGGCCACGTTGAGGGCTTGTGCCAATCAAGGGCATATTCGCTGCTTCTTTTGCCAACTTTTCTGCCTTTTCATTTCCCTCACTCTCTTGGTGGTTTGGTAGCCACCGTAACGTAATTTAAGGCTTATTTGGCGCTATACCTAGAACTATTGCGGTACGAAGAAGCACGAATGAAACTGTATACTTAACAGTAAGTTAGCATCTTATTGAAAGCGAACTTAAATGTTAATTGCAATATAAAAAGAAAAATATGATTGGCGGTTACTCTATTTTACCAAAAATTAGATCTGCGGCGAATAGAACAATACTTATTAAATATAATTCTCCGCATTGTTAAAATTGCGTTCCTTTCTTGACATTATCGAACCGCAAAAAGATCACAATTAACCGGATTTGGGCGTCTCAATTTACGAGAAAGGATCACTTCTACATTTTCCTTTTTGCCGCTTAATTCGTCGTTCGACGAGTTTAATACATAATATAAAACAGAGGCGGCGACGTTCGCCGAGAAAGGAGATGCGGCGAAGGGACGCGAAGAAAAGAGAAGGAAAGGACTCCTCGGCCGAATCGACTCGGGGAAAAAATGACAATAAAGCAATTTAGTATTGGGAACACGTTAGCGAAACGCCGGAATTTCAGAATGAGTTATTTAGAATCGGCAAGCCAATTTATAAAAACCTATACGGGCGCTCTCTCGAACATACGTCGTCTACCAGCTCGCAGAGCAAAGACGCAGACACACAGGCACACATACACACAATAGAAATTGGATTGAATGCAATTAAGCCGGGGCAAAATAAATCTTAACCGTATGTAGCTCAAGATTGGGTTTTGTATTAAGGCAAGTTTCCCTTTTGGTTATGATACCGGGGTGTACGTTCAGACATATGCGACCAAACGCGATACGGACGCTCGTGTAAGCGACGGAGGGGTTGGCCTCCCTGTCAGTATAAATGCGTGGTTAATTGGATTTGTTTATGCGTGCGTTACGTTTGAATATAATTTTGAGTGGCTGGAAATTGAATAAGCTCGTTGGGGAAATTGTTACTTTTCCTTTTTTGAAAGGATGTAAATCCGATGTCGTCCTTCTTCAATTCTCTCGATAAGAAAGAGAAAGATACCAAATGGAAGCAAAAGAAGAGCTTTTTCTGTTCATGCGGCCATCAGACGGTCAGAAAACGTGATGTGGGGTGTCCCTATTGTGTTTTTTGATGGTTCTATTTCGCTGCTTTGCCGACAATGATTTTGATAATGAAGGAGATGTAATTGAATTACAAATGCATTGTATAGACCATGATGTAAAAATAATGCCATTATTCGCCGAACCTTGGTCAAGTATACAGAGCGTTTGTTCATTCTAGATTAAAGCAGCAATAGTGTACCATTTTTAATAGAAAGCAATTCAAATGAAGTTGGGGAAATTGTTTCTTTATTTGCTCAACTATTGACAATTCTTTTTACAAAACCTCCAAAACTTAAATCAATCTTACTGTAAACCCCGCCTTAGCGTACACGATTTTTAAGAAGCTAAATAAAAAAATGAGCAACTAATGCACCAACATGCACCATAAGAAGATAAACTTCCTTTTGAGGTACACATTTAAAATTTTCGTTAAACATTTCAAGTGGATCGTTTTCAAAAAATCACATCGTATATACAAAGATGATGTAATTATATAAAAAAAAAATATGAGGATATGATTTACAACTATTTTGTACATGCAAAATGCTTAAGAAAACAAGCACGAAACCTACAGCGTGTTCATTCTTAGTATGCTAATTCTTAGTATCGAACAGAATTAATTTATCATCATTTATGTCAAACTCTTTTTTTATAACTACTACTATTGCCACAATAAAAAGTAAACAGATTCTTTTTATCTTTATTATTACATAAATTAATATTGTTGTCAACTTTATTAAAATATAAATATTAAAACCGTCTGCAAGAGACTAGTTATCGTAAAATTAATTCATCCTCTCCCATCCCGTATAGAAACAAACAATTTTAAAGATATTAAATTGTCCAAATCAACCAAATAGGTGCATTTATTATAAACAGAAAGGAAACAAGAGTAGTTATCAATAAAAGAATTTCTGTCTCTACTGATCCCATGACCAAAGAACACAGAAAATTATCCTTTATTGTACGAGTCAATACATAAAAGAACCTGTTATGGAAGTCAACAACAATTCCACGTAATAATTCGACGGCAATTTTATTCTTCTTTTCCTACCGTTCGACAAAAACCATTAGGTAGTTCCATTAAAAACAGAATTTCGCCAGCGCATGGCATTACGCTTTAACATGAAAATTTCAGATGGGGTGGACAAGGGAGACTTCCCCAATTTTAGGGGAAAAGGAACACGTAGAAAGGCAATAGCTTGACGAAGAAAGTGAAATCGAAGTAGGATTGAAAACCAATTTTGTTCGAACGTGGACGTACCTATATGAGGAGAAAGAAAACTGCTTCACGCCCCAGTACGATTTACATATTTTATGATGAATATATATGTACATGCGTGCGTAAAAACGCAATACGTGGCTTCTTTTTAATAAAGTGGGAACGATGTGTAAATAACGGTTGCTTCTTTTAGGCCACCGAAACCTTCGTAAATAAAGCAGCATTAAAATTAAATGATATTTACGATTGACGTGACACGAAAAGGTGTTCGAAACATTGCAAGTGTTTAGATCAAGATTTTCGGCAAACACGTCTCAAGAGGCGAAAATCAACTGTAGCATGGTTCACATGCTCAACTGCTTCGGGCTCAGTTAGTTTCGCCGCTAGCGTAGTTTATACGTTGAGTTTTCGCGCTAACTGTTGCTTACTACCTTTCTTACTCCTGAAGAAGCTCCATATGATTGCAGACGAAACGTCGAATTTTCGTTTAACCATGAGATGGTCCGAACCTAGAATACTTAAATCTCTCAATTTATTCTCTCGTAACAATGTTTCTGCCTGTTTATTAATTTCTAATGCGTAAAATTCATTTTCCTTTTTATATCTTCTACTTTCGCTTTCCGCATGTTCATCATTCGTTTGTGTTTCAGTGTACAATATTATAATACGTTAGAACAAAGTGTGTCTAATCGATAGGGACACTAACAAGTTCCTGCAATGCATAGAACAATAATTTCCAAGAAAGCCTAATCTGGCGTTACTGTACCCGGACGTTATTTACGATACGATATATGCAATTACGCATGGAATATTATGTAATAGCGCCTATAATACGGAGTTGTTCTTCATAATGCACGACGCTTTGTACATAACCTACACGTATAGACGCATTCATACAATATTTGCATAAATACATACTACATGCATAATAGCGTCGTGTTCATAATAAAGCAAAAGGTACAGGTAGGTTGGTTTGTGGGTGTGTCTGGCAAATCAATTATCATTATTGTTATTCATCGTCGTGACACGTCCGAGAAGAAGACGGTTGAACCGTGGAACGGACAGGAAAGAGAAAGACGGCAGAAGCGCTGTACGAACCATACATTCAACTGTCAAATAAATTCGCGTAATAAAAGGCAAACAAACATCGGCGTTTTAATTATCCTCGACCCCCCCGAGTGCTACGTTTGATTATCATGATCTTCACTGACGACGCATGAATATTCCTCCAATATGTGTGTAGGTACACCCGTGCACCCTATTGTATGGATGCAGTAATGAGACTAAAGTGGCGCTGAAGAGAACTTGGTGTCGATAGCACAAGTGCTGTGGGGTCCTATGATTGATTGTTTCTTTTCAAACTTATTGAAAATGTTGTGGTTGGAGCTTTAACAACAAATACTTTTATCAATTAATTACTTGAAAAATGCATGTTGTTTGTGGAAAGAGACTTTTAAACAATATTACAACAAATAAGTTCCAAATATATTGTTTAGTGGCGATTTTAACAGATTTGGGGAGTAATACTAGAAATTCCGGCAGATTAAGGGATACATTTAAAACCTGTAAGTAAGCTAAGAATCAAATTTTCACCAGCATATAAAGTTATGCAATAAAGTGGCTTTGGCCTTCTTTAGCGCCGGTTGGCCACGAAAAACCCATTATTTGGACTGTTTTTTGGTTTCTGGTGTACTGTGATGGATCCATGTTTCATTAAAAGTTACGAATCGACGCCAAAAATCGTTCAAATTGTGCTTTAACATCGCCAAACATTCCTTTAAAATCGACGCACGTGCGTATTTATTGTCAATTGTGAGCAATCACGGCACCCATTTTGCGGAAAGCTTCGTTACATTCGAATGAGTTGTTTTTATACATCCGATTAATTGAGATGCCCATAGCTTCAGCAATCTAGAGCTTGCTTAGAGCTTGCAAGAGCATTTTCTTCTTGATTATGTTCCGAAATAAAGCTCCCAACAGTCTGAATTTTTTTTTTTTTTTTCGATATTAGAGGCAGTTATTGCTTGTGAACTTAATTCGTGTTCCCTACCATTAATTACAGAAATATTTCAATAAAGTGCCACAACAACACATTTTTGTTTCGCGCTTTAACGCGCTAGCAACATCAAGCTCACTTAAATCTTGAGGCTAATAATTATATACAGATTACTTTCAAGAGATTGATGGCAAGTCAAAAAAATCATGTAACCACAGCATTCTAATCATTACCGAAAGTTATAAATGTGCATCGATATGTGCACAACTGAACACGCTCATTTACCACCCCTTCTTTTCCCCCCTCACCATCTTCTCCGCCTTACTGGTCCTCTTCCGATGGTTCTTCTCCTTCTTCCCGATCTTCATCGGTATGCACGATCGGTCCGAAGCGAAATGTAAAAACAACATTCTAGTGGACGAGGAGCCGGTCTTATTACAGTTTCCTTTTCAATTTTGTTTCTCTATTTGAGCGTAAAAAACAAATTTGTTTTTTCTCGAGTCCATTATATAGGGACCGACCGGGGGGTTTTAGATCAACCGGCGCGCGAAGCGTAGTGCCGCCGTTACCGCTCCTACCGCTGTATCTGCTACGGACAGCTAGGCTGTAAGGATTTCGTGGTAATACCGAACGGTATGTATCTATATGTATGTATACGGACTCCGGGCCGAAATTGGCCAGGTCGGTCGCCGATCGTATAGGGCCTACGCAAGATATTACACCGCTAATCGATAAGAAACCGTTTAAAAATGGGGATAGCTTATACTTGCGTCTATGTAGATGTATTTCGAATTGCGTGCATATGTGTGGGATTTTCTTTTATAGGAGATCCTACGCAATGTGGTATATTTAAATGGAAGTAGTAAAGGTTGACAAATACTGGAATTTAATGGAAATTATCTATTACAAAATTGAAACTTGATTTTCCTGTAATCACATAAGATAAGCTTACCTTTATCGTATTCTTGAACAGAGCCCTATAAATATATTTTATAGTTTTTAAACCGGTCATACGCCCACAAATGTTTCCTGTGCTAAATAAAATAATTTGCTGTCGTTATTAAACAGTGTAAGTCCGAATATTAAGCGCAAGTTGTTCATTTGTAGTAGCTAACAAGTTATACTTGGTACTTGTAGGCGAACTCACAATGCTTGCTGTAGTTAATTTTATTTGTTTAAAACAAGCCGCTTGAAGCTAATCGATTTTCATGAACGCGGTATTAAGACGATTCCCTCGTTTGCACGTTATACATCACGTTTTTCTACTTATTCGTGTTCTATCCTCGCTATCCCCATTTTGGGTTTTGTCTTCTTTAACAACACCATCATGACCTTCCAATTTGTTTCGTTATGCATCGTAGTTGCGGCCAAATAATCTTGATGACGTATCAAAACGATGCAACAACAACGCTTCAAGTACTATTGCCCTGCCTTTACAAAGTAAATAATTATAATAGTTTTGTACTATTAATAGAGCTCTTTGTATCATTTCTAGAGCTAGAACCAGATTTCAAGGCAGAGCAGCCTCAGGAAATACGCAATTTATAACCAAAAGTATCGCAAGCAATGATATTGCGTGTGTAGGGAACATCTGTCTCTTGAAAATGCTGGAAAACCAGCTAGACCAATGTAATATGACAAACAATCGTTTAAGTTGACCTTCAGAAATACATTTATATAATTTTTAAAAAATTCTCCAATAATTTAGGGGTGGTGCATTTCTAATTGCAGCTAGTGTACATCGAATCATTTTTCTTCATAGTATGCAATACATACTAAGGTGAAACCCTGCCTTCAGTATAACTTTGCAGTAGTTAAAATACACAAAAGAAATTCAATGAAATCGTTATAAAGGAACTTCGTACCCTGGATAATGGTATAGCCATACGTTTCAGTAACTTCTTTGCGTTTTCCCCTGGACGGCCATAAACGAAAACATAAATAATATTTTAATAATATATAATTAGCAAGTGCCCGTTTCCACATACGGATGCAATTATCACGCTAACCGAGTCGGTTATATACGGAGAGATTTTTAAAATTCGGTCCGTATTTTCGAGTACGCATTTTCATACGCCATGGCTTTTGCATACGATTACGCTTCATTATGCATGTATGCGCTCACGCCGTTTAAACCAGATCTTATTAAAGTGATTATTTCGAGACGTAATGGGGTTTGCTGCGGCGTTAAAGATTTTATGCGTGCGAATAAATTGAATGTTGATTTTTGACGGGCGCTCTCGACGTTCTTCTTTCTGCTTAAGGTACCCTATTACCGTCATTTTATACATCGTACCCTTCCTTGTAATTCAAGTTCCAATTAATTATTTCGAAAACGTCTACGACGGATAATAACATTAATAAATAACGAGAATTAATACTTCCTTTTTAAGTTGTATCCAACTATATAACCACTTTAAAACGGTTCTTCTTATAGCTGTATATTTTCTGCTTTCTTAGCAGATGTTTTCGTCTCTTCATTAAAATTAGTAATGGTTTATGTGAGTAATCGGTTTTGAGTTAATTTTACACTCTACACATGTACGTATGTAGATGTAAACTGATCAATTCGTAAAACTACAAATTTGCAAATTAGTTCAACCCATATTGTATACTTGCTAACAAATTAATCCGTTTATCCATTTCTAGCTTCAACAAAACCATTTTGTAAATCTTATATTATTGAATTAATTTTTACAAATGTTTTTTGATTCCTGTTGGCAAAAGTTCGTTTAAAGACTGACTAGTAACCTACGAAACTGTATAACTTTAACGTAAAAGTAGGGCGTGGTTGCCTAAAACTCGCATTTGTGCATATTAGTAACGTGGCACAGGGCACTGGGCGTTTAATTACTTTATTATTAGTTCATTATTACATTACGACAACCAACTGACTGTAAAGAGCCACACTATCGGCCACAAAACCATCTAAACTTCTTTTTTTTGCATGAAGCCCTTGAAAAGTTGTCAACCTCTGAGTATAGAACCAGTTTGATCTGTAGAAATACTTTTTTAGAATATACGGAGGCTATACAAATTAAATCTTTTGGATCATTCTTTTCACAAGAAAAATACACGATTTTTAAATAAGCATTTCTCTTTTTAATCTATTTTTTTCCAACAAGTTCAACAAGGAAAATAAAGAGAATTTAAATATTTCGAGTTACCAGCAAGACATGGAGGATCCTGGACAGTAGATCTTGTTAGCATCGATACAGTACATCAAAAATTATATGAAACTTGTCCAAAGAAACGACTCTATAAAATTGTAATTTTCGCACGAGCGAATCAAAAAGTTCCAGTTTCCAGATATTTACCGGTAAAAATTCTATTTTCACGAAATGCACAGCGAACAAGTTAATTTTCTTTAAATAACAAGAATTCTTTCTAGGAGCCAATCCGTCAAAGTCAATTTAATCTTTTCGCGTCGATTAAATTGAAAACTAGCATGGGAGCTCATATATTTCCATTTAATTACGTCTGCATAGCTTTTCCCAAGAAATACGTTTCCAGTGCAATTTTCTTATTTACTTAAACGTATCTGGATTTGGTTTTCTACAAGGATATTAACTTCGACGCTACAAACGTTTCCAATTATACATACGTACATACAGCGGAGCTATCGCTTCAAAAAACAGCGCACCTAAGCGTAACAACAGTCGCAAACTTGTTTATGCAGATGTAATTGCCGTGCTCGTTTCATTAACAATTAATTCGAACATTTACATCATACACAGGCTGTTAATTCACTCGCAGGCAGTTACATCATTTACAGAAAATTAAGTTAAAATGGGCCAACGCTGTAAATTTCAGTGTGGCGCGCGGGAAAGCGGCGGTATTAAACGTGGTGCGCACCGAAAACGGGCTTCGGTGATATTATTATTACGTTACAGTAACGCTAATTTTCAAAATAATCCGAAAATATCGTCTAAATCGTACACCGCATGTATACGAGAGCTTATGTAAACACGATGGTTTTATTTATTTATATTCACCTCGTGATACTCGGGAGGTACCTACTTAATGAGATTTGGGGCCGTAACTAGGAATAACTACTACAACGAGCTGAAGACATTATCTGGCGTCTGAATTCTTTTTAATTTTCTATTTATTTAAAGAAACATATTAAAGATTTTTTTTTATAATTGGCACCTCGCAATCATAGTCCACGTGCTCCTATGCTACGAGGACGGCATCTTTCTGAAGCAAAAAGCAATGTTGTGGAAGGAATAGAAATTTGATGTGAAGGTTTGCGTTGGATGATTTTCTACGATTTTACAATGCCTCGAATGGCTTCTTTCAACTTTTAGTAATAAAGAACCATTAGGAAAAGCCGCTTATATCAATAATAATTTACATGAAGGTCGACCAAAATTGGTTCTAAAAAACATCGATGCTGTCCCAAATGAAAGTGAAAAGGACCGGTATCCTTAGGCCTTATACCTTGAGATAGAGGGATCCTGAGGCATGTCGAAGATTGCAGTACATTCGATTTTGCATGTGTGGAAAAAACAACAGGAGACCTTTAAAATCTGTGCACGACATCATAACAGGCGAAGAAACCTGGATACATTCGTACGTTGTTTGGGTGTTCCAAGCTGCACAGAATCCATGCAAGATGATGCTTGTTTATTTCATTATTCTGGACATATAGCAAGCATTGGAAAGGATCACAGAATACTACCTGAATCAGAGAATATATAGCAAACGCAAATACGATTATTATTATTATCGGGCGTCTTGGCCCCCTATTGGTACGACCTTGAATGGGACAAATAAAAACCAGCACTAAAACCCTGACGCCACACGGCCGTTCCACTTCTCCGGCACTATAATTATTTTTAAAAATCAATTAACGCTTCTTCATTTAAGTCTAATTTCGTTTAATTGAAACAGTTTCGACACAACGAATGCAATTATCCGAAGCAAAATAAAATCGTCGGCAAGACAAACAAGTTGTCAAGCGAAGTGGCTCCTCTTTAAGCGATTAGACTTGTTTGGTCGTGCATTTCGCCCATTATTCATGGGGGCCTGCTTTATTAGCCGCGTTTTACAATATCTCTCGTCTGTTGCTACCATGAGCCTCGGCCCGCATAAATATTTAATTATCAATTTATTCCTACGACCGCCTCAAAATCGAACCAATTATTCTGTATTACTTACTTTACCGCTAATACGGTTTTTCTTCGCATCTAGTAGGCTAAACTGGCATTTTACTTAAGAATGCTATTAAAAACTGTTGCATACTACATATAACGTGTGGTAAGTTCGAGAAAGCTGAGTTCCAGTAGGGAACATATAATATATGTTTATGGGCTGGAATATCAGTACATCAGGTTAATTGTAGTTTCAAATTTCTAATTCTTGTTTAAAATTTATCGTCTTGCGATCGAGCTTGAACTGCCGAAGGAGAAATTTGGAAGAATTGGAGGAATTCCTAAATTTCCCCCACTTGTAAAACATCACAATGCTTATAGCAACTATAATTACATATGCAAAGCAACAAACCAATATTTTCCGCTTGATCTAAACAAAGTATTAAATATTCATTAATGAACGAGCTGCCACTCTTGGTGGCTCTTTCGATTCATCTTTCAACGAGCCTATATCAGATACATAGACGGTATTCGTGACTAGCTAATTAGCGTGGCATAATTGACAGAATAAATACAGTAGCTAACTGTGGAAATGACAGGAATTACAGCCACCCTAAATAACGTATGCAATGGATATAATTAAATAGATAATATCGCTTTCGGGTAATACGTTACTAAAAAACACTGCACCGTTGCTATGTTCATAAACATGTTGCTTAATTAAGTTCACCATGTTACGACCAATATTGGCGCAGGTAATCTACATGATCTTCCAAAAATATAGTATGAAATTGGCGTGAAAAATTGTTGAAAGAATTATCGCTAGATAATCAATATCTCTTTACGGTAATAAGAAGGTGGGTCGCAAAAACCTTACATCCCTACTATGTGGCCCCTAACACTAAAAAGATTGGCTATGTCGATGATACGAATTTTATGTTAAAAATTTGAAAGGTGTAAAAACAAAAAATTAATATTTTGTTAAAAATCCGCGATCTATTTCATTGTTCCTACCCTATAATAGCGCCTGCTTATATTATTGTACATTCCTCTGGTCGCCGAACGAATCACATTTCAAACACCCACGATAAAATTCGCTGTCGCGCATATCAGCTCGACAGCGAACAATATTCCGCCATGACCTATCGCTATTACATTTTTAATAACTGCATCGGATATCTTCTGACATTCGCCAATTACATTTATCTCATATAATTAAATGTTTCTGTGGCGCAGTGTGGGCGAGATCGAAACGAGCGTTTAATTAAACAGTTATTTACCTGTTTTAATTGACGTATTAATCATTTTTTGAAGTCCGATCAAATAATTGTTGTACCCGCGCTGTTTTATCTGGCAACGCCAACGAGGAGGCGGTCGCCGCAAAAAAAAAAAGCTTCAAATGAAACGTACGCCGACGTTATTATTATAACATTATTGATGCGAATATGGGCGCAGAATGCGGGTACCCTGAAAAGAACTATTACGCCAACAGAAACGCTGCTGATAAGTTGAACCCTGTTATTGCTGTTAATATCGATGATGAATTGTTCGAAATTTACCAACGCGTGATGAACGTAATATATTTGTATCGCCTTTTTTTTTATTAAAATTTCCATGTATCTTCCGCGAAATCCACGGATTAATTACTTCGATAATCGTTGATTGCTAGTGAGTAACATGGGCATATAATTACCTGATGTAATTAGCATATCTCCTGTAATATTAAAAGAATCCCACAATAGCAAAACCAGTGTAAGGAGAAAAACATGTGCGATAAAGCTTGCGATAGGGGTCTTTCTCAGTTATTTCTCTTCTAATGAGCTTATCAGAAAAATTGCAGAAGTAACCAACTTCTATATTCTGCACAAACAAAACCTGAGAGACTACCAATTTTGGAATAATAATATATATGTTGGTAGTTCACACCCCAACAATAACAAGATCTTTTTAGCGTGAATAATTGAGATTTGCCCCCTTCGCTGATGTAATATCACTAAATAAATTTGAAAATGTCGTTCAGTTCATACATTTCAGCAATAACCAAACTTTTATACGCCGTAATCAGCCAAGGCACGACGTGCTTTACAAAATCAGATGTTTCTGCCAGATCTGTCGAATTTCTACATAGAAACTCCTCAAAAAATAATGCTAATATAGCTAGCAAAGGCAATGTGAGGAGAGAAAAAAAAACATACTAGCCTACGGACATGTTTCTGCCTACCCGACGTCATCAGCGTGGCTCCGACTGTGTTTTTCTCTACCTAACACCGCTATTTACCTCGTAGTTCATATTATTTCCCTTCAAAATGACTTTTGACAGCAACAAAAACTGGGTACTGTTCGCCGAGCCAGATGGCTGGCGATTAGCTGTAAAAAGCCTCAACCGCCGAGAAAAGGTCGTTGCCAAGGAAGCCGGGAAAATAAATGTTAAAGTAAGTTATGTGGTATTCCGCCTTAGTACGACGCCTATAAGTCGATAGATGCCTCATGAGAAGAACAGCGCTAACTAGAGCCCCAATATTGATTACAGCGCATAGCGAAAGCATGCTACAAGAGGTCCTCCCAAAAAGACGACTCTCACGCGTCATCGGAAGCCACACGTGGAAAAATGCCACAACCAGTCACATAGGATAACCAACTAGAACTTTTGGTAATACCGATCCTCAATCAACTATGACGAACATTAAACCTGATGGCTTATATCTGACATTTATGGAAAGCTCAGAAAGAAAGCAGGAAATTTACGATTTTCTTGATCAACCTCTTTGATAATCTTTTGTGGCGCATTAAAATTCTTAAGAAAACTTGAAAGTAAAATAATTTTTAACACCCCCTCTATAAAGATTCAACAAAAAGTAAGTAAGAGAGTAAAAATCACATCGACGTCCGAAATCAGATAGAATTATACGACACTTAAACAACACTAAACGACTAAATCGTAATTCGGTTGCAAGGGATGGGCACCCGCCAGTAACGCAAAAGTTTTATTGGTATGCTACGAGATGAAGTAGTATCCATCCAACGGCGAGGTAGTATTTTAACAGTGTAAAAGCAGTATAAAACTAATTCAAATTCCGGAATTGGTTTAGGAGTGTGTTTGAGCAGAAAACAATCGTAAAGAGAGTCGTATAGAGGGAAACGGGGGCAGCGTAGAAGAGCCGCCCAACAAGTAAGCTAGCGCCGGAACGAGCGAACGGATGAGCAAGAAAGCTGGTGAGCGAGCGAAGAAGGCGAAGCAGTACACAGAAAATTCCACGGTCAAGAGATGCTCATCCAAGAGTTCGTAAACAGATCACGGTGATTGACAATATCGTCTCGAATTCACCGACTGACTACCACCGCATCGGCATTCGCTCTTTACTTCCTCAAATTTATAGAGATAATCATCCTATGTCAACATTTACTTCGGAGATTTGATATTTCCTAGGAGGGTTTTAGGTTTTTACCAACGAAAAATGTTATCAAACCATATAAATCACGTAAGTAGAATGTACATGGACACTCCGTTTATGTTAACCTTTACATTTTTATTTTTATAGGTTCCTTTTTAATTTATTTCTACAAGAATAATAAATTCAATAAATTGTCAAAAAGTGTCAATAGTAAATAATTTAGAACAACGGTAGAAGATGAAAAAATCTTGCATTTACCCTATTTTCCCCATCACTGCATAAGAATTGCAATCGATCACCAAATAGAAGACTACCTCTTATGATTTTTTAAGCTTTTCCATGCTTCATCAGAAAAAGCATTTAAGAGAAATATTAGTTACCAAAAACATTTAATAAAATTATTTAAATTACCTGCGTTTGGAGATGGGAGGTGGCGTTACTGATGGATATTACAGTAGTACCATGCATTATCATCATTTACAGGTTTCAGATTAATTGATTGGAGACCCTTCACCATCAGTGGCAACTGTTTAGCTTAACGAATTCAAACGTGGCCGTATCTAGCTAATCCCCGAACGAAAGTGGACGAAGTAACATAAGAGCCGTAGGTGTATCGTACGGAACGACAATTAATAAGTATTTTCCAGCAAAAGTTATGGGCGAAAGAGCTATCAGCCTGATGAGAGCGACTATTGCTAACATTAGACTATAAGGGGATACGATTGTCACATTCGAAACAATATTTGGATCCGCAAGAATTCGCAAAACAATGGACTTCTCAAGCCGAATCTTCTCCAACGAAGGCTAAGATGGAATTCGAAGGGAATAATCCTCATTAATTTTTTGGAGAAAGGACGCACGTTCACATGACATTTTATACCCCAATATGAAAACGTCGCTCGCAGGGAAAAAATTCGGCTCGAACGAAGAGGTCATTACTGAGACCGAAACTTATTTTGAGGAGTTTGGAAAAACGTATCTTTGAAAGGATTAAGGAAATGGCAGGGGTTGAGAAAAATGTATCTTACTAGGAGGAGATTATGTAGAAAACAAAGACTTTTTGTCTCCATTGCACCCTCGTAGAATAGGCTGTAAATTGCAAACAGCCCATGAGCTCAAACACCATTTACAACCTATTTTAATTGAAATAATGTTAAAAATGTTTTTATAAATAGATCACGTTGTTTTTCTTAATTGCTGAATATTTTGCTGTTGTTTGCTCTTTCTCTGAAAAGCTTAGAAATTGAATGAACTATCTTCTTCTTTAATTCTGGGATGTGTAAGTAACATTTTTAAGGGTTTTAAGGTGTTAAGGATTAAAAACTTCTAAACATATTTTAACTATGTATATTAGCTCTGAACATTAATTAGAAACTAATAGCTCCTTTATGGAACTTGTTACGTAAAGTGTTAATACTTTAAAGATGGTTTGTTATAATTTTACGTTCTCCAAGAATTCAAAATTTAGCCCGCACATAACGATGATTACAAGTCATTCTTTTTTTAATGAAAATATCTGTTTAACATTTGGCATTAAGTAGGATATATAAATCACCATTAACGCCTTCCTTAATCTGTTTATAATAAGGAAAATATTTACTGATGTAGGATATTTATTACAGTCATAACTATTTCTTTTCAGTGCCGGTGAATCTCTGTTGTTTTCGTTTTTCCGCAAGAATTCCGGGCAGCTGGCGTAAACAGAGCGGTAACGGAGCACAATCAATCCATCATCAATTTATCCATATTTATGTTATTCCCTAAATATTTACAAATACTTCGTGTAGATGTTTCGACGATAAGTTAATACTTTAGGCTTTCTAATGCAAATATTTGCTCCTAATAGAAGCTAATGGTAATGTGAGGTTTATCGAAAATAAATCTTCCTTCACAGCTCAGTTAATATCCATTCTTTAATCATATACGCGCAACATATATTTTTATAATACACCGATTCAAGAAAACCGTAAACAATTTATCTCTGCATAAAATATATTTATATATATTTTCTAAAACTTGTTTATTTGTATGTATAAATATTTATAGACAGGTGAATGCGTTTGATGTTAAACTATTTACATAAAAAGCTAAATTGATGCTAAACAGTGTCTTACATGGTTACATATACGAAATATGTTTTGAAAAAATAATCTTACGCGGGACATTAACACGCACCCGAAGAAGAAAATCTCGAACCTACTTACAACATTCCCGATAACAGCTGGTGTGAAGAGACCATGTATACGTACATACAGGGTGAGTAAATCACAGAAGATGTATTATCCATCCACATTGCACGATTGAAGAAGTTTTGGAATCGGACCTATTAATTTAAACTAACCGGAAGAGGTTACCAACTTTCTTATTTTAAATGCAATGATGCACTTTTTGAAATAATAACGTAAGCTTCCACGGCCAGAGTCGGTTAAAACTAATCGTATTCCGGGTTTTTCTAACGAAAAACTCGACGTTTCGCCCACATCATATGGGACTTCTTCAGGAGAGGGAAAAGTGTTAGGCCACAGTTAACACGATAACTCAACGTATGCCAGAAGCAAAACTAACTGAGCGGGAAGCAACTAATCACGATAACAACTCCATATGCTGAGTTACCATCGGGCACAGGGAGAGATTAAAGTTATGATGAGTTAGGATTAGAATTAACAATGTTCAACCCCTTTTTACCCCATCTCTAGGTGGTTGATATGAATACTTTAGTTTTATGAAGGTTACTTTGGTAAATGTAAACAAGTGCTTCCATTACTCCAACTTCTTTGGCTATTAGACATTTCGATGAAGAATTATTTCAATTATTATCTGAAATAAACTCATAACTCGATTAAACGATCCGATAACAATAAATGCGTGTAGAACGTAAATAATCGGGCTGCGAGAAGCTTGAATAAGCGCATTGACAACCGTATCTGATATCTATAAGCCATCGATATAATTCCTTTTTGAAAAGTACGTGCGCGCTATTTATCTGTTCGAGATTAGCAATTCACATCGTAGGCACCTATCGATTATTTAAAACTGATGCGGTAGTTCGAAATAAATTTCAATCAGAAACTATTTATAGAATGTGCACAGCCACAGTTAACCTACCACAACAATAATAATAAAACCTACGATGTACGTTTTAGATTTATGCGTTCCTATTGCTTAATCAAACCGTATTTAGAACTCGCTGCTCGGGTAGTAATTGCTGTATTGTCTACGCCGGTATTTATTTTGCATATTCATATATAAACAATCCGATCGGTACGATCGACCCACGGCGTGTCGCAATTATTCAATATTAAACGTAAAAAGTGTCGTCCTACATCCTTGTGTATTTGTACAAATACTGTCGAGCAAATGTATTTATTGTCTTCGCGGATTGTTAAGTATTCGTTTCGTTGCATTATATTGTGCCCGTACGCGTATCGGAAATATCAGAGAAATTATTAGGTTATTGTGTCCCGTTTTAATTATCTAAGAGAAGCTCTTTAACTGGTACTCAACTTTTTTCTGCTTATGATCGACACACTTTCAGCAACAAGTTAACAGATCCATTACAGTAAACACGTTAACTGATACTGTAAACAATTGCAGCCTGAATGCATCAACCTGACGACAAAGTCCAGTAAAGTGTCGAAATCATTTGCATAATGCATTACCATTGAATTTTCATTTAATGAAGTTGCACAAGTAGGGATTTGCCAATTCAGTGGAAAAAGCAGTATAAGCAAGTATGTTCGAATATTTTGCTATCCAGTTCTTTACTGCGGATTCATAAACATGTGCATTATTCATACAATCTATTTTTCCCGATTACTGCTGTTGAGGATCATATCCAATGAGCGTTTAAAAAAAAAACAATTTTATTAGAAAATTGATATTTCACGTGGACGTTTTCATTGGATGATTTTCTACGATTTTAGTAAAGGCCTTACGCCAACTTTTGGTAATTAAGAAACATCAGAAACAAATTGTTTACAACTGGCGATGAATTTAGTGAAGGTATCGATGCTGTACGCAGCATGATTGAAGAGAATCTGCGTATGACCTACCCTGAGATAGAGGCATCCTTACGCATACCCAGCCATTTGTTCCTGTCACATGTCGTTGATTTGAATCAACGTTTCCGCTTTTCAAATTATTTAGAATCTTCCTGCAGATCCTAGTGATCTGCTGCTTTAATTTAGCCCGGGTCACTAACAAAAGTTAGTTCCTCATTGTTGTTACCGCGACAGCAATAGTCCCACTACTGATTGTTCGCATACTAAAATCAAGCAGGCAAAAATGAGATCTGCCATTTTCTTCCAGAAGATTTTCTATAAGAAAACTGCTTTTTCGAGGGTGGTTTGAAAAGTCGGTGCAGAGTCAGAGAGATTGCCCTGCTGCTGCGTATCAAGATTATTCTCAGTTAATAGTATTTCTTGCGGCAACTCACACCAAATTCAAGCCATAGTGGCTTATTTGAATCGTGCAAGTCCAGCGATTTCTAAAAAATTTCTTGTTAAAACATTACTGCATGAAAGGCAAATCACCTCGGGAGACTAAAGAGAAGCTTGGTGAATATTATAATGATTCTGTGCCTTCGATTAGAACGGTTTTCGGAAGTTTTCGGAGTGACCACATGACCGCAAGTACTAAAATTCTAGACGCCGCCGACTTGAAGCCACTGCTGGAGAAATCGTCGATAAAATCAATGATCTAGTGATAAAAAGGGAAAACCGTTCCTTCAACCGGGAAGGTTATGACATTGTTGAGGAATAATCTACGTTGACTGAATCATTGTTATTGGGAAGCTTGAAAACCGAGTTGCAAGGACAACGTCCACGGTTGACCCGTAAAAAGGTCACCACCTCATTCTTCTGAAGTTGTAGTCGCGAAATTAATAAAATTACGGTTCCAATTTATCCCACATCCCCCTACTCTCAAAATTTGGCTCTCTCCAACTATTACCTTTCCCATTTTACTTCCTTGAATTAGAAAATGTTTTTGTGATAACAGATGCTTCTCAAATCCTAATTTCACTCGAAATTTCGTGCACAGATCTATGTAGTAGAACTATTAAATTTTATGGTCTTTACACATCTCTTTTTCAATTAATAATGTTCAAGATCTGTGTCGTCGATTCTATACGTAACTCATCAAAACCCATATTACGAATGGTATGTAGGATATTCTCGTAAATGTGGCCGTTTCACATGCATCCATCATTGTTCGAACAATTCTAAGTACCAACACATTTATCTTGCACCTGAGATACTTTTCTGTTGCCATATTATAACGTTACTTATTGCTTTCTGCATCGTTTACAATTCAATCTCGAGATTGACCTAACCCATGCATCTAGTTAATGGAAATCTCAAACCTCGCACTCAAAATTTTCAAATTATGCCCTAATCGAACGCTTATTTCCGATCGTTTTCAGACCGTAAAAACAAATAAGGATTCTAGACATATAGCTGTAATTGTAACGAGAAAAGCCACACACATACACGACGTATGAATATACGACGGTATACCTTGCGCAGACCTCAATTACTCCGCTATAATAATTCAACAGAACACCATAATTTCGTTCCTTAATCGTCTCGTGTATAACCATACTTAAAATACAATCTTTCACAAAATTAAAAACAAATTATTGTGCGCTCAATATATCTGCGGCAATCAAGTCCACAAACTATTTTCAATGCCTTTTTTCCTCTTCTTCGTCTCTTCCTCTCTTCGTTCTTCCTGTGCTCTCCGCTGGCTCTGTTGTAGTATCAGGGAATGTGCCAAGCCATCCGTAAAATTACTTATTTCTAATCAATTTACAAGTATATCGAAAATAAAGCAATATCTTTCAAATCCTATTGTTTTCTGCTCTTGTTTCATATTGGTAGATATACCTTGTTTTTTTTTTTTTTGTACTTTGCCGGTAGGGACCACTTTCCTGCTCATAGCGGCGTTATCAAAACCAGCACGTTATTATTTTCGAAAAATATATACATTCTTAACAAAAGAATTGTTTTTTTTTCCAGAAAATTATTGTGGTTGATTACCTAATTTTTAATTTAAAATTAGACAGGTGTTCGTAGATTTCTTATGAACAGCCAAGAAAAAAACATTTTTTAAATAAATTGAAAATCAACCTTCACTAATAGGATTAATCTTCAATATTATGGAAAATTTTTTGTAGAGCTTTTATATAGTAAAAATAAAGCGATATAATACTCTATCTGCACGATCACTATTATAAAGGAAAAACATAATAGCAATATTACGTAAACCGCACGATTTCCTAGAAAATTGATTCGAAGAATTTATATATAAATACAGCACTGTTTTGCATTTACGGCAGATTATGCATTCTATAAATTAAGCTTGAGGGCTGAGAAATTAATATCGTTTTTTATAAATGAAACCTGGGAAGATTGCAGCACCATCTCTCAAACGACGTATTCTTCTAACCATTGGTAACAAATAAACGGGGTTTTCAAGTTTATAGTTTTTATTTGTGGTTATCTACAGGAAGTTACAAGCTTGGATGGTTGGAGAATTTTAGTCGAAAGTTAGATTGTTGTCGTAGCTTCTGCTAATGTTTCGTCCTCACTCTTATAGGACATCTTCAGAGCTTTTACTGCACACTGACTGGCTGACTAAGATTGCTGAATTCTTTTTTGCTTTTAACAAATAGTCTTTAGGATGAGATTAACTGAAGATCTTGCACGCAAGCACCTCCAAGTTGAAAGCTTTACAGTGAATCACTTTAGAGGAACTAAGCTGAGTGGAGACTGTGTCACCTCACCGCCATTTTGGCGGCTTCTAACTTGTCATGTAGATTGACGGTCTAAACTGCTTTCCAGCATGGCCAAGGACGCATAGTAAACTTGTTCCGGTCTAAATGCTGTGATTCATCTCAGCCACTCGTTGACCATGGCGATATGCACAATACCATTAGAAATACAAATACATATGGTGATTATTATTGACTTTGTACGTTTCGTATGAAGAGGTTGATTCATTTTCGAACTTGGCCGTTATTGTTAGTTTACATAGAGAATAGGATTAAATTTGGCAAAGTTGCTAAATTTTATGTTTGTTACGAACAAGATTTCTCTAAAACGAAGAATTCTCACCATCCTCTTTCACTTCCAGCACCTTTATTTGGCCTTCCAGACAAAAACTAAAGACACTTTCTCAAAGCCACTTTCGAGCTTCTATTTAATAGTAATGTCGAAATTTGTGTATAACGTTTCGGTTCTTCCTGCTCAGCATCAACTTCCCCATTTCTTAGTGGCGCCATATTGGATGTTGATATCAGCAAAAAGATCTTTTTTTCGCATGTTATCCATGTGTAACATGTTGATAAAGGTCTTCAATATTGTGTTTTGATTGCCGAAAAATACGTTTTAAGATTGAATAAGAAAACCATAAAATTACAAACTATCAAACATTTCAATTGTGCAAGATATTTACAGTTGTATCCAGAACAGCAATTTTTCTCGATCTTGATAGAAGGTTAGCCGAAAATGGTTCGTTTACTAAGCTTAATTCTAAGTTCTTCAGTGTTTTGTGAGACATCAACTTTATAGGAAATATTTTTAATAATTCCCCATAAAAAAAATAACTCACATAGCAGATTTCGCCGGCCATACAGCAACACCACTATTTCCAATCTAATTTAATGTTTCTTTGAATATAACTGATCCTATGAGACTCATCCAAACTATTTCGTCTAGGATTCTGCACCGCTCAGTAATACTACTTCTTCTGTTAAAAATTCCAAAATGGGTAAATTTTGATTCACCTGACGAGGTGATTTTGTTTCAAAAATACGTATCGTCTTCTAATCATCCCACGCACTACTTGCAGTACTTACAGTCGTTACAAATTATCAACAGACTGCGGCTAACATGAACGATTGTTTGGTTAAACTTATTTCGATGTAAATCCTCGAGTTTGGAGCACATTCGGACGCCACTTCATGTGTACATATTGATCGATTATTATTTATATACAAAATACAAGATTTACATAAACTCTGCAAAAACACATATTTAATTTACCATTTATAAAATAATCCGTTAATTTAAATTCAAATTCCTGTTAACATAAACATTACGCCGCTCAGTGCTTAATATATCTCGCTTTTCTTCGTCGGTGCACATTTTTCTATTACTAATGGACGATTTGGCAGATTTAAATTTCACCTTATTTAATCTTAAAATGCATTTTTCGTCAATTAAAGCATATCACAAAGCTTTGTCAGTAGGTCATGCATGTTTAGTAACTTTGCCAAATTTAAACCTATTCTCTATCTCCAATAATAAGGGAGACCCTCATGGTAAAGGTACAGGTTGTATATAACTAAATTCTTTAGCCCCCATAGATCCTTGATGAAGATGTATCTTCATGTTTCTCTTATTAGACTAAATTTACTTGTAAACAACGCTACTCCCACTTTTAGAGATTATTATCTTAAGTGATGGGCATTATACAAGCGATACAAAACTCCTTACTTTAAAGTTAATATAAATGGAAATGTGTTTTTTTTCATGTAATTTATCAAACACTTGGATGTGCTGTATATATTTTCATTTAAGAAATTGCTCGAAAAGATTATAGCTTGAAAAAAAAAGAGTTATAAATAAAAGCTTTCATAAATACCTTTTGTTCCGAGAACATCAACAACAATTATAACTCAAATTAATATCATCTTTACGTAATATAACAATTAATTAAATAGACTCTAATGTATAAATTTAATTTATTCATTTCGTCGTTAGCCCACGTTCGCTATTCGCGAAACAATTTATTGTATTATTTAATGTTGAATTTACAGTAACATTCTCGCCTATGATTAATTTAATGAACGTTCATATGTATATGAACTATAAATTTAATACCATCAACGGGTAGACTGTGTATACATAAATATGATACGAATTCCCACATTCCGTATAATTGGTTGTATTAGTATATAAATTCATTAACTTGAAACAATGTAATTACATGTGATTCAAATAATTTCTGTTGCTTGTTGAGCCTCAATATTGCGTAAATTAGGTTTCTCCAAATTATCACAAATAAAAAAAAAAATAATATGTTCTGGTCGTGAAGTTAATTAAATATTCACTCGTAAAAATGTTATTGAACATTTTTACGAGTGTAATTGGCGCGGTATACAAATTGTTATATACCGCGGCAATTACTGAAGATTAGGTGCAAAATTCCACTTATTTAACAGGATATTCTTTAATACTCGGAAAACCATATACGGATAAATTCGTTTGCGTTGGTTATAATTAACTGTTTTATCTTCAAGAATAATGTTACTTATCATTTCTTAAGAAGACATGTTCGTTCTTCGAAGCTCCAGGTACGAACATTTAACGAGAAAATGCAACAAAATAATTTATAACAATTTATGTATATGTGTAATTTATGTAAAAAAGTGCGTCTTATAGTCTGATAAATTTTAGTTTTTAAGTGGTCTGTTTAGATACAATACATTATTAAATTTATGCCAAACTTATACTCCAGACAAGAGCACCACACCCGACCACTTGAGCAGTAGGTGCTCCAATCTTTAACATTTCAAATCTCTACCAAGATAAAAGGATAAAGAGGACTCTGAAATATGTTTGATTCTATTACTTGGGATCAAAGAGCATCCGAAAAAGATTTAAATGTCGAAAGACATGGGATAAATTCAAAGGAATTACACTCAAAACCGCTGCAGAGGTTATACAGAGATTATGCAATATGCAAACCAACTAACAAGAAAAAAATAAACATCGTGGTTGAATAATGAGATAAAAGAGGAAATTAACATAAAAAAAAAGAATTATGGGAAAAAAGTAGAAATGCCAAACAGTATGGGATATGCAAGAAGGTAAAGAAGAAAAGTGAAAGATTTGATATCAACACCAAAGGAAACAGTCTGGAGAGAGTTTGGGGAAAAGATAGAAATAGAGATAAATTCTTTTAGCGCTGGGATTAATTACTAGTAGAAGGTAAAGATATAGGGAATAGATGGAGCGAATATTTGTACAACTTGCTGAATACAGAAACTGATAAAGAAGAAAATTCAACTAAAGAGTACACAGAAGAAGAGCAATAGCGAGGAAAACCAGAAATAGAAGAACTACAACAATTTATTAGAGTAAAGTAAAAAATTGAAGAGCCCCCAGCTACGTGCCATATAATGGCAGAGATGATAAAGAATATGGGAGGAAAGGAACAGAAGTGCTGATAAAATTAATGAATAAAATTTAGAAAAATACAAGCATACAGTAACTATAGCAGAATAACCTTGCTGAATAATAGACTAAGACCAGTTATGGAACCGGCTCTCTCAGGAGTACAAAGTGGATCACGACGAAGGACTCAAGATCACATATTATGCATTTATAGATATGAACAATGGATTTGACAACAACAACAGCAATGTGATTTTAAAATAACTACAATCTATAATAAGAATTACAACACGTTTATTTAATCTAACAAAATATGTTGTTGCCTTAACAAAAATTATAGTTGCAGCGATTAGTAAAATAATTGAGAAGCGAAAAATTGGAGCAAGGTAAAAATAATCGCTAAGGACGAAGGATTGTGCAGGAAGTTGTATATGGAAAATTACCCCAACTCTACACCTGACACCATATAGTACAAGGGATATTGATAAATATATAATGTACGCTTCCTATCGTTCAGGATGTATACAGCTGTAAAATTAATATCGTACAGTAACCTAATTTATTACAATAATTAACCGCGCTTATATGATATAATTCGTTGCTCAATATTCTCGATTCCGCACCGATTCCTTTCCCACGATGATTTATTATTCAGACCGGGAAAAAGATCATTCATTAGGCGAGCACAAAATAAACAGAATTCAATTACCTTTTTAATGAATGCGTAAAGTATGTAATTTCGCATTATAATAATAAAAGGGAAGCCAAAATAAACTTGTCCCGGCTCGTAAAGATCCCAAATTCCCATTAATCTAAAATTGAAATCAGCCGGTGTGCATGATTACGGTTTGAAAGATTTATTCCATGATGGAACAGCAGCAACAGCAGTGGTACCAGCAGCGACGAGGGAAAATATTCATTACGAAATAAATATTAGGTTCGATTGTGTGTACCGAAACGTCGTGAAAATTGAATATTTTATTGGGAGATAATCGTGATTTTTTCGAATTTATCACGTATTGGTTAGGCATTTTACGTAATGGAAAAATCGCACTGGCAATTTGGTTTCGATTTTTTTTTTTTCGATATAAAGCCAATGCAAATATTCCACAAAGGTATCTTTGGAATTTATATGTTTAAGCGTTGTCTAATCTGAGGACGATACTTGAAATATTAAAGCCCAAAAGAAAGATGTCAACATTTAGGAAATTCTGTTTTAGGTGCCTCAAAAAGAAAAACAATTTAAAAAATACATCCACACCACATTTCAATAGTATAGCAACAATAAACGTCAGGGAAACGTTTGTGAAAAAAAAAATTATAATTCAAAAACATTTAAATATTAAATTCATATCTTTTGATTCCGGTTCCGAGTTGTCATTAGATGCTTGTAAGTTTCCGTACAATTATCAGTGAACCTTTCTTAAGGAGCATTTTGGAAATTGCAGCAATTGTAAATGGGTGGTTCTTATCAACCGTATCTTCATCTTACCGACCGATTATCAACATTTTTTGTAAAATTGCTGCCAATGTTCGAGACCCGGTTCCTAACATCGAAAATATCATCGATACAGATTTGTTCTAAGGTGTACAGACGTCCCTGTTTTTTGGTACTGCTATAACTATTATCACAGGCCACTGAACAGGTGTATAAATCACAATTTGCTTGTAACCGACGATAAGGAACTTTTGCGCAATAAAATGGATATCTTGAAATTGCCATATTCTTCCTTCTCTGAGTTGCTAGAAAACAACATAACAAGCACTCACATTTGTTTCTAGCTTTTCCATACTTTGGTGTAACAAACGGCAGAAACGTTGTTCTTCGCATCTAAAAAAAAGTAAAATTGAAGGTGGTGCTATAAGCTTCGCCACATTTTAGACTTCGCGAAGCAACAGCTTGCATCTACAAACACCGTCCTGTAAATAGTTGTAAGAAAATACCACTTGTTTCAGTATAGGATAATATTAATTTCAAGCTACTTTGTGTATGTAATTAAAAATTCGCGTTTTTCGAGTTGTTATAGTATTGATCTGTCGTATCGACATTTGAATGCGCTGGGCCAAGCGGGTAAATAATAAGAACATTTATGAATTTAAAAAAATTGAAAAATCAAGGAAATTGTAGCATTTTCGTTCAATACAAAGTGTTCAACAACGAATTCTTAACATGGTCGTCGATCTTTCTGGTGGCGTTACCTAAATTGGTTCTCAAAGGAGATAATTGAATAAATCGCACACCTTAACCATTTAACTAAAATATATTTATATGCAACACTCAGTGTAAATGACGGACGGAACCCATTTTACAGGGTCATCCTGAAGATATTAACAGAGCGATTCGAAACGTCAAAGAATTTATGTCGTACAAATACATATGCATATGGGGCTTTAGTTATTGTTACAGGTAGGAAAAATACGATAAAAAATTGATGTACGGAGTGCGATAATTTTTTGCACTATTTTCCAAAAATATTAAAAATAATAAAAATATTAAAATTCGCACAAAAGCAGTAGATGATTAAAATATATTCTTTAGAGATACATGCACAAATAATGTTTACATTAAATTAATAAATTAATATTAAAAAGCATCGTAATAGAAGAAACGATAGGAATATTTTTAGATGGAACATAAAGTTAATAGGTCCAACAGAATATATCTAACAGGATATCATGCTGGAAGGAACCACGTGTTCGTTACATTCGGCGCGAAAATCATGTTTTTAACAGCGCTAGAAAATTGGCGCTGTTCGCTAAACAACTAACAGGATAATATCTTCTCGTCAAAACGTGTACACGCAATAAAAACTTCGCTAATTGACATTTATTACGCCTTCATCTCTTCGGCCGTAATACCTTTTCTGATATTGGTACGGTCGTTAAGCCATTCATGATCAATTCGATCTTTATTTAATAAATTACTACCGTAGAAGACCACGCCACACACCATGTGTTTCCATTATAAACGGTATTAACGAGATTGCAGTACACAAAAACTCTTAATGTAATTGATTCTCTTTCTCGAGTTATTAAGTTAAAAGCATTCGCAGCAATAATGGATGGTGATAGTATACGATTCGAAAAGAACAAGAGAGTGAAAAGAATACTCACCGGTTTAATGTTGCGGCTGTTCTTGAAGATCTGAAGTCTCACCGAAGATATCTGCAACCCCGGCGATTTCTTCTTATGAAAATTAAAAAGAAACAGCACTCGACGAGCAACGAAAAATCAAACAAATACAAAACGAAAATGTATCTATGCAACACATTAATCAAAACACAAAATAACGTAACATGAACGACGCTATTCTATCTTCTGTGGTCGTGTTATTGTTGTTACTATTACTGTTTATTGTCGGCAAAAACTTTAATAAGACGTCCGCTCCGTGAGCGAACGCAACCACTTCTTCACGCGTCCGAACTCGCTATGCGAAAGCTGCACGAAGTCGAGCGCGAGAGAACCCCCCGAAAGCTAACGGAGCTTTGACAAACGCGCATCAACCGAAAGCTCGGCCCAAACGATGGGGTGGGGGCAAGCGTGTGGATAATAGAAGACAGTAGCGCCCGCCTGTCAGAGACGTCATGTTCAAATATTCAGACGCGTTCGAAATAGGGTTTGATGCTTAAAACGTTTATTGAAAGTGTCTATTTTAACGGACAATTTGCGAAAGTGCTTTTTCGACTGCTCGCACCCGGCGCACCGGTAGTTTAGCGCGCTGGCCATTTAATAAATATTTATTTTAATACGCCGGATACCTCCAAGATTTGAATTAGTTTTTCAGGAATAGATAAGAAAATATTTACGTTGGATTTTAGTTAATATGATGGATGGCTGGAAACAAATAGAAAATAAAGAACTTGGAAACCTTTCGATAAGGAATAACAATTAAAAAATGAAAATAAATTTACTTATAATAATCGCTATTATTGTTTACAATTTAAATAGAACACATATTTCAAATTATAACTTCAAATCGGAAACCGCATACAAACAATTACCCGTCGGCATCCGCATTTTGAAGGATTTGAATCCTAATTGTTCTTATTTCAATACTTTTGGGAAGGGGATACCTTAATAATAATTTAATAATAACAATATTTTCCAATTTGAGAAATGTGTATAATCGCTTCTCTCGCTTTCTGAAGAAAGGACAACATTGTTTATCAGTTTTAAACAGAAGCTCTCGATAATGTTAGAGAAGTGCTTCACAATCAGATCAAACCATAAACGCCCACTTACGCATACTACACTGTAACAAAATCACTAACCATCACAAATGTAAATTTAGCATGCGACGCATGAAATCATGTAAAAAATGAGAGCCAAGCATAAAAGCAGCGCCGATATATCTTTATTAATCCTTAGTTGGCGCATAAACATGTTAATGGCTGCATTGCGCTTATTGTTACTAAACGCCAAATGTTTTACGATGTTTTACGGCCCACCGATATATACATACAAACAAGGCAATTAGCCTACTTCAAACGAATAATAATAATCGCAATCCTATTATTAATTGATAATTTACGAAGCAGCTGATAAATACATTAAATATTATGTGTTTACTCTGATATATGTATATAATGTTTACGGAGTGCAATATACACATACATATAATTAGTAATTTATTTCTAATTGGCTTATAATTTAATTAAAAAAAAAAAGAGAAAGCTCGCCCGGTCTAAAAGAACTCTATAAGAATTCGAAATCTGTAATTGAATGATAGGCGTTACAAAGAGTTAATCTATCGTCGGCAATGTGAATAGGAACGGATGTTGGATTCCAAAACTGCCACTCATCCTCATAGTTATAAGCAACCGCATCCGCTATAAGATACGTTCAATACTGTAAACATTTCCGCACAAAATACAAATATCCTAAGTGCATTAAGCTGCGGGAGATATTTGAAAATGGGGTATTACGTAAGTTATCTTATATGTCAGGATGGCTCTTATTGATACATAGGTGTAAGAATAAAGTTTGTTGTTGGCATCGCCCTAAAGATATGTAGAGGTAAACCGCAAATATGATCAATATAGGATACATAGCATAGTAGTAAATGCAAGAAAAATGAAATCAGTACAAAATATTACAATAATTAAATGCTTGCTTCAAATTTGTCTATTTTTTTTAAATTTTGCTATTTTTGTAATGAAAACTAAACAAGTCTAAGCTTTGAAAATCTGGAATTTCTTCGGTATTTCCGACGTAATTAATTGTTTGTGAAAACCTCGTCCCGGTGAGGAGTCGAACCTAATATCTCCCGTTTGCCGGCCTGGAGTGTTAACACCATGTGCACCTTGATACCAGGAACGTTCACTTTTCAATGCCAAGATGTTATTTATCTGCTACATTCTCCTGCATTTTATAGACTCTTTCCCGCGCTGTTGCTACTAATATTTCGACAGATAACCCGATGGAAGAAATGGCTTTCGGGTGATGTCGCGTAGTTAAAATTTTACTATACGTTTCGCTGACCATTTTGTCAGCTTCTTCAGAAGATTTCTAAAGACAGTCTTTAGACAGCATGGTCAGCGGAACGTCAAGTAAAATTTTAACTACGCAACATCACCCTAAAGACATTTCTACTATGGATTACGGTCGTGAAAGCCGACACTTGACTAACCCGATGGAACCTTGAACCTTGAATTTTGGAATAAGGTAGATTCGTACGTATACTATAGGAAAAGCATGGAAGAATGATATGGGATAGCCTTAAAAACATCTGCAAAAAGCAATACTCAATCTGTGTATAAACACCTAGAATCATGTAAATGCAAAACATATGAAATCCGAAACCTTCATAACCACAAAAGGCGTTAGACAAGGGAGCGTTCTAAGCCCAGTGCTCTTCATAATTCTAATTGACGTTATTGTTATGACTATAGGTAAAGAAACTCCATCTAGGTTACAACAAATTGAAACCCGATTTCATTTCCGAATGTGCTTTTGCAAATGACTGCAATAGCTGAGTGCCTGAATATCTGGAACCAAGCTTTAATTAAAAGAAACATGAAAATAAACACTGAGAAAGCCAAAGTAATGATATAATAGAAAAATATATATCGGTATTGGGAGGAACCAAATTAAACAAGTCGAACATTCTAAATACTTGGGTATTTGGTTGCTGCATAATGGTAGCCAAGAAATAGAATCCGAAGTGGTTCAAATATTTACCAAAAACCTTCATAGGAAATAGCCCAACAACAACTTAAACAAGAGCTAAGGTATTTGATAAAACGTTCTGCCCACCATTGATGCGTGGTTGCGAAAGCTGGATCACCAACAACAAAATATAATCAAGAATCCAAGGCGTAGAAATGAAGTTCTTGCGAAAAGTTGTGGTCATAACTTGAAGGTCGGTAAGAAGATCGAGAGGGAGACCATTAAAAGCTTGGGGCATTAATACGTACTTGCTAGAAAGAGAATAGTATGATGATCGTTTGTTTGGATAGTCTCCCACTATTCCACCGCTTTGCATCTGGGAATAGTTAATATTATTCTTATCCTATTGGAAAAACTTTTTATCTTAGTGTGAACTCTTTTTCTATGGACAAAGTCGAAAGTTCAAAGACAATTCCTATAAAACAATCACTTATCTGTCGCATCGCTAATATTGTAATTCAGCAATATGAAAAAGCCATCTCTCCCTCGTTGTCTCCCATACGCAAAAAGAGTTTTTAAAAATATTGCTTATTGATTCTTATTGATTTAACACTATTTTAACATTTAAGAGGCAAAGTTATTTTTTTAGTTATGGGAACGAGTTAGGTATGTCTATTCCCTTCATTTCTTGTAATTTCTACTGACAAATATTCAGTACCGCTAGATATATCTTCCTGTTCTATATTTTACGCCAAATCCATTACTGTAACAATAATGGAAATAGCTAAACTTTGATTACACAAAAGAACTATTCAGAACCCAACGACATGTCGCCGAACTTATCCGACCATAATACTTATTTTCGACTGCTTGACTTCCAATAGCCCTTGTTGATTTCCAATCCTTATTCTTTCGCGTTTTTTTTTTTTTCGTTCTTGCGAAGAATTTAAAGTATCGTTCAATTTCCTAAATCCGGATGACTGTAAAATAAGTTGTTCCATTACCTCTCGGCGCAGAAAACCGGCACTCTTTTATTTGACTGATAAGGGAACAAAGAATGTTGGCAACAATGGCATAAAGACTTAAGTGATTGTTATGTGATTGATTGATTAGATTTCGTTTGACAAAAGCGGATTTTTTCCGGCGTATAGGCAGGTATTACGAAACGTGAACGATGTATTAATGCATTCAGGTAATTTGATCTTTTAAATCTGCCGAATACTGTTTATTAGGAGGATGAAAATATACGAGATTTCGTTCTTTCTTTCTGTAAATATCTAAAAAATTATATATGGAGAGAGATATTCAAAAATTAGTGCTTAGTTGGTATAAATCGGCCAGCGGCCTTTAATAATTAAATACCTACTCATAAGCTATCATCTGGCATAAGTATTGAGGGAGCTCCAATAAACCCAGTGAAATAATTAAAAGCAAGATTATAAAAAATATTTTTAGATCCTGTAATGGACATGTTGCAAACTAACTTATCTTATTCTATGTTTAAAACAACAAATGGCAAATTAACATACAACATAGCATTAGTTTTATATCGAAAATGGTTGAACTGCCACCTCTTAGAAAGTTCCTAAACCTCTGCCCTTTGACAACTGAGTGAAAATAAAGGCTCCTCGGGTAAAAAATCTATTTTAATCTATTTATTATGATTTACAGTACAAAACGTTGAAGTCTTATTATTTACACTTAGAAACATTAATTGACGGAGGATTTATATATACAAAAGCTTCTAATTGTTATTTGAGAAAGATCCCTTCATTGAATATTTTTAATGCGGAATAATTCAAAATAAATAAACTTCGTATCTCAATGTTGATTTTCTCATGCAGGAAAGATAAATAAGCAAAAAGGCAAGGCAGATCACTACATTTGCCGCACACTCGAGCGTGTTTCGTGTTAATTTCCCCGCTCGCAAAACTTTACGGCGACCGCTTACCCAAAAATTTATATATATTATAAAAGCCGGAATTATCGGGCGTATCTTCGTTGTTTGAGCGTATACATTATTCTTATATAAATATATAAATGTGTATAAATCTGAAAATACGGCCGAAGATAAACCGAGACTGTATTCTTGGCTAATATTTGCAGCAGTTTATGAAGTTATGCTAAACAGTTGAAGTATACATTAATAGTGAAACATCTGCTACCTTAACAGACTTTGTCTGCTATACCATCTCAGCTCGTTTTATGCGAAATTAATATAGAACTTTACGCCGGAGAGAAAGTTTCAACGCATGAAATAGCAAGCGGAAATCTGAAACGACTCGGATTTATAAATATGATGGGAAAGCAGTTACATGGTGGAGATGTTAGAAAATAAATATAAATAAGAGTTGTTGATATTACGCCGAAGAAAACAGAAGTGCTCGTGGTAGAGATTACATAGCTTTCCTCTAATTAATAGACTGCTTATGAAAACTCTTGCGTTATTTTTTCATTTTTCCAAGATCCTGATAGTTCTTGGAAAGATCGACCATTACAATCCACAAATTAAAGAACAGCTTGTTGGATCACCATTAGCAAATTCATAATGAAGAATAGGACAGCGATGACCCAGTGGTAGAGGAGCCTATCGCTAACTGTGGCAAAATTAGGCCCTGTAAGTTCCACCATGGGCAAATTGGGAAATTTTTCCGGTGGATTTGACACAATCCCCAGCTAACATGTTGGAAAATACCTAATTGCAATTTACGCTTTACGAAGAGGAAGTGCCAATAACAAAAGCATGAAACACTTTACACGTTAAAAGATTCCAAAGGCCATTATCATACGCTCTATTTTCCCCAACGCAATTTTCAATGATAGTTAAGAGCTTGCTGTAGTTGTTCCAATTGTTACAAATAGATAGGCCAGAAAAATTGAAAGTACAAAAATTGCAACATTTAAACATTAGGAATAAAGAATGAAGAATTAAAAATTGTGAATCCGAATCACACAGCAGGTTCTTCCTTATGTTCCCAAATCCTTGACCTTGTCCTATGCTAAGAAGCGACGCAGTAGTAACATCTTCCTAGGCTCATAAACATCTATAAAAGTGATGTATGCATAATTGTAATTGCTAGATTATAATCTTCCAAATTACTACAAGCGAAGTTCAATTGATTCACGTTGAATTATTCAAGATTGCATCACTTCGAACAAGGACAAATCAATATACCGAAGAACCCCCAGGCACAAGTGTGAATATTTCCCGGAATCCCTCCTCTCATATTAAATTCGCAAATTAAAGTTGGCTCTTCAGTTAAGAGCGCGCCGTTATTATTTTTCGCCATTAACTCTTCAATTGCGTTTACCTGATTAAACGGAAATGACTATCCGTTTTCTCTCGCTTTTATCGGTAGCTCGTTTCGAGTATCAAATTTGCATATTTATTGCATTTGTGGCACACATCATAAAAGTGCTTAATATGCCCACATGTATGTATGCAAATTAAAAAAAAAATAATAACCTATGGCAATGACCATCAGACGCCTATACAAGTACGATGTTGTACACTCTTTGCCTGTTTAATAATCGTGTCAATAACATTAAGGTAAAACAAAGATTTTTGTGAGAAAATAATAATATTACATTTACAGACAAACAGGAACAAAGCTATAGAATCAATCAGAAAAAATACCCAACGAAGGTAAGTTTTTTCATAACAAAAAAAAATAAAAATAAAAAAAATAAAAATTATCCCCAATAATAATCCCAAAATAATAAATAAATCCCAAAAATTAACCCCACTATAGATGTATCTTATATCTTATCTATTAGCTTTCTGATACTATTTTTTGCATTCGCCCCCAAATTTCACATCGCCGAATTTAAAACTTTTCAATTATTTTATGTGCAATCGAAACTCAGACGCGTATAATTTTAACAATAACGTCAGCATATCCAAACAATAAGACGCGTAAAGACCGGATTATATCTAGTTTCGACGGGGTGTGGGGTGGCCGATCGTGGGAATCATACTCGGCGACTGGGTTGCTTTTAACACCCCATACGAACGGTAGGCATTAGACACTCGCCACCTTATTATAGGCGGATGATGCGGTCCGATGATATTCTATTGTGCAATTTGGTAACTTTTTACGCCTCGACAGGATAATAATAGAATGTACTTTTAATCAAATTATGGTTGATTTATATTCTTGCTTGACCGTCCTAGCAGTTGCAAAGCGTACAAACATGTTATTCCCACAAGGAATAATGAAGAGATGATGATTATGTGCTCTCAATGCAGGAATATTTTTATTTTATTTAACACGTATTAACTTGAAAACAAGTGAAAATTTGTACCATTTACGGGAAGTACTTTTTAATTACAATATAGCTTGAAAACAAATGAACATCGGATAAGAACATACGAGTGTTTTTACATTATTTTCACGTGCACTTCTTTGGAGTTTGGCTTGCTTCTCTCGACTCACCCTGTATATTAAATAGTATATTTACCAGTAAGAGATGTAGGGGTGGCAATAGTGGTAGTAATAGAGGATGGTCGAATGTCTTCTAATATGTCTGAATGCATTGCAAAGTATTAATAAAAAGTGGTCTCCCTGAATTATTTTTTTACTGAAATAAAAATCAATGGTGGGAAAAATATTGTGGCCACGCATTGTTTTTATACCAAAGCATACTTGAGTACTAATACAAGCTATTTTAAACGTACGTATACGAACATCAAACAATTCAATATTTGTTTTCGCTTGTATAAGAGCGGCCAGAAAATCAAAGCGACATGAGAATGACTTTATCGATATGGAAACGTGATGACAGTTCGTTTAATATGGGGTTTTTGAGAGAAATGTGCGGTAAAAATGTCAGCGGATCTTTTGCCTTTCGTTTTCGCGTATTGTTCTTATCATTAAATTGAATGTCATTTATTTACGATTTTTTATTCGGCGAACGATTTCCAATTAACACTTTGCCACTTTTTGCACATTGAAGGAGAAAGGAAAGCCGATCGCAAACGAACGTATTTTTAATTAACTTGTTTAAGCGCTGCGTTGCCTTCTTCAACTGACGCCCGGAGGCGTCGATTCGAGTTGGTGTTGCCATTTATGCTGATTATCGATGTAGATTTAAACGTATTGCATACAAGGTTGTTCTAAATTGTTGCGAGATATCCTTTGCCTATATTCCGCTGAAACCCGAACTTAATAAATTAAAAATTGTTTTTGTGAATTGTGGATGGAGATAAGCACAACATGTTTTTTTTTGCGAAATTTTCACTGAGTTTTTTTGGAAAAAAATGTCCATTTAATTGGACGTTAAACGGTTAGTTAGTCTGTAATACAAATAAATTTATTTTTCTTACGTTTTGCATTTGAGCACCTTACAAAGTTCCTCTAATTTTAGATGAAGAAAATGTCCCCTCTTCATCATTGTTTTTTGTAAGAGTTGGGATGGAACGGGGAGTTGAGAAACGCGAAAATAAAAATCTTCTTGCGTTTTCTCTGGTATGAACAGTTCGAGGTGCAGCAATGCAACAGAAACGTTTTTGAAACAGACTGATCCGGTAGTCCAGGGGTTCGATCAGAGCTTCTCCAAATTGTTATATACATGTAGCAAAAATATATATATTTGCCACTCTCAGTACTCGCAACTCTCTAAAAGCGTCTCTGCACGATTCTCTCCCTCGTAAACCTGACTGTATTTTTGGAGTACAAGAACATATCTATCTGTACACTATTCCCCAAGTTCATTATGCCATTTCTAATGTGACTATTCCTTATTAAGTACGAAGCGGTTTAAAGAAAACGGAACAATAGATATTTTACGTTCGTTTAGTATTAAATTATTATTTTCTACCCGCTTCTCGATGTATTCATAAACTACAGAAGTTGAGGCTCCAAACTATTACACCAGAATATTAGTATCGTCCACGTAACAAATGAAATTGGCAAAAATTACATACAGTAGACAGTGCGTGCAAGTGCCATGCGGACGGTCTTTCAAATATAAACAGAACAAATCCAATGCTACGCCACGCACTTCTGTAAGAGTAATCGATGATCCGCTAGATCGAAGGAATCGTGAAATATCTACAGTTCGAAAATCCGGATCATCTAACATTTCGCCCTGTATAACTGCATCGCGGGTATTAAAGTATGAATCACGTCCTTATAAATTGATTGTTTGCGAGTTCGCGTAAGTTTTCTTTGGGACGTTGTTAGCTCGTTAATTTATGGAGTCATTGCCAGGATTTGCGTCACTTCGTTTTAAGGCCGGTACATTAGTAAAGATTATGACGGTTTGTGTGTTTAGCGAAAGAATTAGATTCGGGGCCGATGGAGCGCGGTTTATGGAGGAGATCTGCCAGTGATAGCCAACACGTGACTTCTGTGGCTACTGATAGCGACAGGTCACGTGGCGTTCCTATTGCCCATTCAGATCCGATTACGGATAGTGATCCGCTACAAAATAAAATGCGCACTTTCAAAACTTCATGCACAATAACAACAACGGACGGCATAGAAGCGTAAGTACATCTGTCTGAAACAGAGGCGTTTGTTAAATAAATTGCTCAAAATATACTATTGATTACAGTACGTACTGACATATTCCCGATTTGTACGTATTATTGCATTGAGGAATTAATGCTGACAACAGCCAATACACCGAATTTTCGCTAATTTGATCCTTTTTCTATTTTTTTATTCAATAAGCAAACTAGGAGATATAAAAATATATAAAACAGAAATGTGTAACTTCAGCAAGCAATAGTACGTCTGAATACAGAAAATTAAATATAAACAGGTTATAACAAAAAAAGGAACATTGTTAATTATTTTTATGGAGGGGTACGAAGCGCTCCAAACGCTTCTTTGCATTCATCACAAATTATCTTCGACCTCTTGATATTGGTTTTTTATAATGATAGCAAGGACTATGGCGGAGTATGGCTAACAACACAGAAGTATCGGCAACCTCTACACTACACAAGTTTAATTAATTAATCCGGGACGGCCATTTCGACGATACGAATGTTCCTCGGTGACCGGTTGAGAACGTGCATCCCGGATTAATTAATTAAACTTGCGTGGTGCGGAGGTTGCCGATATTTCTGTGTTGTTTATCCATTTTTATAGCATAATTTCACCATCTCAAAATTTTTTCACCGGCTCATAGATTCTGTTTGTTAACATGTCCCCTCGGTACTTCAGATATTCAGCTGCAATGTCATTTTCCTGGGACTTGTGCTGTTCTTCACAGCGGAAAATATATTATTATAAACAAAATGGGCGTTTGTTCCCATTACAAACGTAAAATAACTCGTACGTACATCTATAGGGCTAGCGAATCAGAATCGAGCTTTAGATACAAATAGTGGTTTATGGAATAATAGTAAATATTACCATACAATAAAACTTCGGAATAATATTTTAATACAAATTCAAGCTATTCAAATCAATTATTATATATTTGAATAAAAACAATACAAATTTAATATTTCATAAACCAAATAAGCATATTTACATAACGAAACTGATACAAAGCCAATAATGCGAAATTAAAAATTCGTATTTTGATCGAATTGCAGATTTATTACAACTGAAGCTGTATTAATTTTGAATTTCCGTTGTATGTATAGATAATCGAACGTTTTATATAATTTTATTATGAAAATACGATGGAGTACATACATGGGCAGGGCAAAAATCATTTCGAACGAAAATACCATCGGCGTACAATCTACATCGACGGTAAAGGCAGGAATGCGGGTGTATATCTACAAAGGAAAATAGTAAAACAACAAAACATTTAATTAATATCGTCAATTGAAAACAAAATATTGGAATAACTGAATGCAGTAAATCAAAATTGAAAATAATTGAAATAGTTCCTCATTCATTACAAGTATTAAATTCAGAACACACAGAGAGACGCGGAGCGAGAGAAAAATAGCAGGAGAGAGAGAGAGCGCTAGGAAGCGCGGAATTCTCCCCGATTTATCATTTTATCCGGCGCAAATTATAATTAAAGCTAATTTAATTAATATTCTACGTCTCACCGCATTACGTTTACAAGTGCCTACCAACTAAATATAGAGGCAGTGAATTAATAAAGACTGGTGCAGGAATATTATTACATCTATGTGTGTATATCTAGATATATAGGATATTAGTAATTTAAGGGAGAACACTTGGGATTGTCAAATTCGAGATAGTGGTATATTATATAGCGGGAGATTTAGCTCTGCGAATGGAACGAAATTGGTAGCGAACTTGAACTAGGAATGAATTTAATATGTATAAATCCTTCTTAATTCGCAGCATTTTAGATATAGACATAAAATATAGAAATAAAATATCCAATAAATATAAATCGTTAATCTGTATAAAAAGGAATACCACTGCTACGATACAAAAAATAATAATAATATCAGTTTATTAAACAGATAAAAATACGGTGTCAGATCTAACACCTAAATCTAAAATTTTACGGTGTTGCTTCAATACCGTCGCGTGGTGAGTGGAATTAAATAGGAACAAAAATTTTCAATGTCACATATGTTCCCGTTTCGGTGAAAAATTTCTCCATTTTGATGAAAAATTTCTTCATTTCGACGAAAAAAATCCTCGTTCGATGAAAAGTTTCTCGGTTCCGGTGAAAAAATTCTCCGTCTTGATGAAAAATTTCTTCATTTCGACGAAAAAAATCCTCGTTCGATGAAAAGTTTCTCGGTTCCATGAAAAAATTCTCCGTCTTGATGAAAAGTTTCTTCATTTCGACGAAAAAAATCCTCATTCGGTGAAAAGTTTCTTCGTTTCGATGAAAAAATTCTCCGTTTCGGTGAAAAGTTTTTTCGTTTCGGTGAAAAAATTCTCCGTTTCGGTGAAAAGTTACTTCATTTCGGTGAAAAAATTCTCCGTTTCGGTGAAAAGTTTCTCCTTTTCGGTGAAAAAATTCTCCGTTTCGGTGACAAAAATCTCCGTTTTGGTGAAAAATTTCTCCGTTTCGGTGAAAAAATTCTCCATTTCGGTGAAAAATTTCTTCGTTTCGGTGAAAAATTTCTCCGTTTCGGAGAAAAGTTTCTTCGTTTCTTTCTATTTTAGTACTTTATTATAATAAACAATAATTGTACAATAGTACCTATCTTCTTACATTTTGTCTCAGAATTTAACGAGAACTTCAACAATTCAAATTCAACAATATGTTCCATTTAAAAAATAGATCTTTGGATAGCTACGAACTTACTAAGACCCCCAATCAGACCTCGTAACGAGAAACACAATAGCACAATCTTCTTAATAGGCGAAGATGTCTTTCCCTGTATACTCGGAACCCAATGCAATTTTTATAAATACCTGGAACACATGATGCAATGCGAGTCCTCAGTATGTCAAGGTCGAAAATAGCCCGAGTTTCAACAGGGGCTTTCCATTGCTTTACTTCTTGTAGAAATCTTATTCAATTACCTTGTTTCCTTTTGTATATACCTTCTATATTGCTACGTCATTTATTTTAAATGGCCAAAAGAATATAACCACCGCTTGGGAAACGAAAAATTTCTCATTTTCGTAATAGCGCACTTTATACACAGGACCAAATAAACATAAGAGAAGAACACAGTTAGACGGAAAATGACTACAACTTTCCTAATTCCCTAAATTTTTATTCGATTAGCGAAAGAACACATGATCGCCGTTCCATTCTAAAATTGCCTTCGAAACGATAACGTCGAACAGATACCGGGAATAAGTCGGTCGAAACGACAAAAAGACAGAGAGAAAGCGAAGGAACGGAGGAGCAAACGAGAACAGGGTGTAGGTAATTCTGCAGAGCATATTTGCTTCTCTCCCCAATTTATGCGACGACGTCCTGTACCGAATGCCCCTCTTAATTCTTTTCCGATGTAAACCGCAGCATTAAAATAAAATTAACCTTATAAAATGGGAACGGAACGTCAAACACGCATTTTTACCGCTAAATTTCCTTTTTAAATGTGCGCCTGCATCTGTGCCTGTCTAAGGGATTGAAGACTGTATTGATGAACGGTCCGGGTTTTATTGGTTCGATGTAAAATAAAATGTTTTCAAGTGTGTCTTGTTTGCTATTAAAGATATGGGAAGCGTGCTGTGTTGTATTTTTGTTGGTAACATGTATTATCTTCTAAAAGATTTTTCAGATATAAAAAATATACTTTTTATTCTTATTGGTGTTACAAAGTCCAAAATAGTGTTCACGTGCAAATTAACACTTAGAGACGGATAGCTACAAGCCTGCCTTTCTCCGACCATTTCTAGCAGCTTCCAGCAGCTCGTTGAAGTCCGTATGCATGGTTGCATTGTAAATTACGGTCCAGCAATTTGATGCTGCTGGTATATTTCAGCACTAATAGTGAGAAATCATTGTGCAATATTGCACTAATTTCACCATATTATTAATGACTGACGACAATAACTTACTATGTCAATATTGTCATGAAGTAATCTAAATAGGCTTAACGTCTTTATAATTATGGTATTTCGTTGTGCAAGAAAGTTGCATAAAAGTTGCAGGGAACATTGTGTCTATGTGCTTGTTTCTGTAACTTTCTTCTAAATGTTTCTTGATGTTCCCAATTGTTTAAGGTTACAGAAACAGATGATCCTACAAGTTGCTTGTTTCCGTATTTATCGGTTGTTTCCGAAATTTTTGTGTCGTGTGTGCCTTTATGAAAGCAGTTAAATTAAATTATCGTCGCACTAGAATATTTGCGAATATTAAAACATACACTACGCTGATGTAGACGGAACGTTTCTTGTTGTAATAATGCAAAGATGCTGCATGCATGACTGAAATGAGTTTCCTTTGTTATAAACAGAATGTTACTGTTATTTTGTTTTTGTTTCTGCTTCCATAGCTTAATGATTATTTAGAAATAGAGAAAAATCACTTTCAAGAAATTCTCACAAACATTTCAGTATTTTAATGCTTCATTTATTTAATGTAATTCGGTTGTCGACGAGCTTCTTTCCTTTCGCAACAAATATAAAATAAATATGTTTCTTTTACAAATATGGTTTAGATACCAAAATAATTTTTTTTATATTGACTTGGTTTATCCCTTTGTACGAGTGTTTTTATCATACTGCATTATTTATCTACAGCTATGCGTATTGAATCTTAAGTATGCTTTTTATTTAAGAAATCAATATAAAAACACTAAATAGAAAGCAAATAAGCACATCCGGAGTTGTATAATCATCATTACATTGACCTGAAATGATGCATTGATTATCCCAAATTAAATAAATTAATTGTATAATACACATACAGTGCAATGCTCTTATACCCAGCACCTCCACCAAAAATGTTCAGCGTATTTAGAATAACGTGAGATAAGAAATAATACGAATTGCAGATGATAAAATAGATTGATGAGATAATAAAAAAGACACCGTATTCGGCAGCAAAGCGAATTTATCAGCTTAAAAAATATTATATTTTTCTTATATACCCCTCTTTATATAATAGAATCTGCGTAGTAGTAATAATAATGTAAGAATAATTCAGTTTTCTTTTAGAGAATGCTTTGCCCAAATTGTATAATATTTAATTTCTTCGCTTGATTTATCATACTACAAAAGCTGCAGTGCGTAATACATGTATTTAAGCAGCATTGGTATAGGTAAGTGCAAAATTAGTGTAAGAATTAAGATCTGGGTCCAAAGTACCCAAAGTTCGGCATTATTCACGTAAAATTTAGAAATTACTGAATTTGGCCATGATTAAATGAGCAATTCAATCATACTTCATTTCGTCATGACTAAACGGTATTCACATTGCATACATAATCATTGACGACAAGATATGTTATTCATCAATCTTTATTAGCGGTTATTCCTTATTAATTACGAATGATATTTGCCTGTCTCTGCAAAGTACCCACAATGCAAATTAAATAGGATCATTCATATTTCGGTGTTGTGCAGAATTGAGAATTAATGCAATTTTAACGTTATCGCGGCTAATAAACATACGATGTAAAGTTTCTCTATAATATCAAGCATTATAAAAAAATTATTATCAAAAGATAAATTTAGGTTACATTGTGGCAAAGCAAATGGTTAGTGTTAATTCGTTAGTTGTCACAATATATCGCCGAAATTAGTGCAATATTTCGCGCTGGTTGTTACTGCTTCTGTATTGCAACATGAAATTTATTTGAAAAAAGTGAGGAAAATACCCTTTAAACGTGCAAGAAAGTAATTTTATTTTGGAAACAAGACCGAAAATACCCAAATAATTAATTTCAAACGTCCTCATATGCATAATTGTTTAAAAACATCAATAAATAAAATAAATAATAAATAAAATTTTAACAAAAAAAAAATACCAACTTGTGAGGACGTGTGCATATACAAACGTTCGCACATTTAACTTTTTATCGCCCCATTTGAACATTAAATGTCATCATTCTTCAACATAGTACGAAACGATAGATTATTAAGCTGTGGCAATCTATTAGCGTTTCAGATACTAATTGGAACCAAGACAAACAGATTCTTTCGCGCGCTGGGGATAACGGTGGAAATACACAGCGCACCTACACGCTCTCAACACCCGCCGTACATAGTTAGCGCCGCAGTGTGCACAGGTAATAAGGCGGCCCGCTCCGGGCCGTATTGGAAAGTCGTGTAGGTAAATTAATTTCATTAATTAAAACCATACTGAAATTAAGTGCCTCACCTGATTTAGCTGAGCAGCGTGCGCGCTTCTTCGCCGCAACTTCGTATCAAATTAAATATTTGGGGCTGATATATAACGTGTACAAGACGAAGACGGCACGAGAATGTGTGTCGAGATTAATTGCGAATAGTCCGGAATATTTAGAGAAATATTACGTCGTTGTTCCGCAATGTACCGAGGAGAGAACGCTTCTGTTCCTAAATTGCCGCGGAGGTATTATTGCATTTGGGAATGAACTGAATTTTTTAGTTAACATTGTGGAATATGTTATGTTAGAGAAAAAGTTGAATAAAAAATATTCGGAGACAACCTACAATTATGCCCGAGTTTAGTAGTTATTCAGTTTCCGCTGCAAAACGATACAAGTTTGGTATTTTAAATGGATCGCCCGGTACATTATTACGCTCTTAAATGCCCCTTTTCATGTCAACTTTCTTCAATATTCCTTACACCCCAAAATTCAAAAAACCTGCTGAGCCAGTAGCTCGATTTGTATAAAAAAAAAAACACATTTCATAATTGCTGTTTTATTAAGAACAATTTACATACGTTAAATTATTAGTTCTTTCTTCTGCCACTCACTCCATTAACGCTTTTAAATATCTTCCGGGTTGCTGCAAATAACTTTCTACGTAAATCATTAACATCTGTGGCTATCGTCTTCATTTATTGCTTTCAGTTCCCCCTCGACCAAAACCCAATGCCTTTCAATTAACTTGAGTTCTAGACAATTCGGTGGGTTTGCCCCAAGGTACCTAAAACTCATTATTCCTTCTGTAAGGCCGCTTTACTGTAATAGGGAAGAGACAATGTTGGGCCAAAGAAAAAGCTACCTAATACTGACTTACAAAAGTCAGTGAAATTTTCTCTAAGCATTCTTTGACAAAATTGTCAACATTAATAGTTGCCATGGTAACAAAAGACTTGCTTTACTTTGCCACAACTGCTGCAAATAGCTTGCCAAACAAAGATTTCTTTCTGAAATTTCGACGGCTTCTTTGGTTTAAATTTCTCGTCTATATTTCCTCGCAAGAGAGCAATGCAAAATCCTTCACCATGAAGAAAAATCGGCTAAAACAGATTTCATCGCCCATAATGCAGCACTTGAATTTTTCGGCAAAAATCGCCTCACTGTTTTTGCATCATTCCTGTCTGGAACCTTTTGGATCCTTTGAGCAATTTTTCTGCCCGTAATGTGAGGATTCTTCTTCAACAAGGCAATGATGATCTTTGCCTTTTCTGCGTCAAAGATCCCCTATTTTCTCTCAGAACCTTCCTTCCGTGTGATGTACAAATCTTCGTTCAATTTCTTTAGTACCCTCGTGTGTTTTCGCGTTGATTTTTAGTTCTTAAAGAAATGTTAACAACTGCTTGACATTTTAGCATTAATAAAAGCCTCTAGTAACTTATACGGTACATTATCTGAGATTTATTTCAAAACTAATAATGCAACAATTTTTGAGATTGCCGCATCTTTAAAAACCTCATCTTCAAACGCAGTCCTTACTTAACTTAATTTTTCCCAAAATTACTTAGATTAGATCGAGTTTTGTATGAATGCTCCGTATTTATATAAGCGATATTTTCTTATGAATGGCTTCGTTCTTTTCGCCACAATGTTACATGTGAATTAATTCATTTGAGAAATGTACAAATTGAAGAGCAAAATGAATTAGCTACCCACATTTTTTCTACAAATGGCTGTAGGAATTTTGAAATGACTGTGGTCCAGTGTCACTTTTCAAAATCAATATGACAATCTGTATTTTGTAAATTTTCAGTATTATTTCATGCAATCCTGTTTATTATGTAGACTGCTTTGGTGCATAATTCATCCGAAATGTTGGAGAAACAAAAAAGATGAAAAGGGAAAAACAACAGCAGAAATGACCTTTTCTAACATACATAATGAATACGGAAGTGAAATTAAGAAAGATATGGAAAACGCTTAGGTGTTACGTTGCTTTCTTTCAACAAACAGAAAATAACGTATCTATAG
The DNA here is from genome assembly GCA_902654985.2 of Oryctes borbonicus. Classification (NCBI taxonomy): domain Eukaryota; kingdom Metazoa; phylum Arthropoda; class Insecta; order Coleoptera; family Scarabaeidae; genus Oryctes; species Oryctes borbonicus. The sequence goes on from LR736866.1 coordinate 3,213,981, forward strand.
TATTAATTTTAGTTGCAAAATAAACTATTCAAAAACTTCAGACGATTCATAACTAATATCCCAAATTACTTCTTTCAGATTCGTGGGTAAATAAGCAACATGGATAAAATGTAAATTATTGCGATCAATCTTTCTAATTACCCCCGGGTGCGAATAATTCGCAGGCAAATTAATGCAAATCCCTCATAAATTACATTTAATCAGGAACTGTTGCAAGTAATATCCCTTTTGATAATTTAATTCGCGTAAAGTAAGTAAATTCTGATTTGGCTAATCATAATTCAATGATAAATGATACGAAATGACTTACAGGGTCAATCCCAGGAGTTCCAGAAGTGGTGCCCGAGTTGTCTAATGGCCGTAGAGACGCCTCAAGGAGGGTCTTCGATAGATTACACCGTCGGGATTCGAAGTTCCAACCATAAGTTCCTAATCCGTGATTTGCAAACCTCTATTCCCGTGCCATTTGCGAAAGGTTTTAGCATACTTGCGAGATACCTGCCGGTAATGACGACGTTCTAAACTAAGATTTAGAACTTTACCATCGCTTACGAAACTTTTTCGATTATAAAAACTGCATCAAATTTTATTTCGTTCAACTACATGACATACTTTTTATCGAATGAGATGGAATAAATACAAAAATATTTAAGTTAAACGCATTAATAAGACGGCGGACAGAAACAGATGCTAACTCAGCAGAAAAAGAGCAATACTAGTGTACTATTGGCAAGATTTTTTAAATAAATTATTTCAACATCCTTCCTGCATTTCACAATAAATATATTAAAGAAACAACCAACTTAAAGTACTTACATTTTATTTGTTTATTTGTCTATTCATCTACTTTATTGGATACAAACGGGACGAACCCATAAACAGTATCCCAAGGTAGAAATCTCTATAAATCACTATTACGGTAACGCAGTGATATTACAAAAAATAATATTTTAAACAGATCATTTTATAACTTTCTTATGCTACAGTTGCAAGTTTCTGTGCATGCTAATTTGTCAGTTAGATGATGTCATCGTTCCTCACGGATGTAGCCAGATCTGTGGCAAAAAGTAACTACAAATGAAATTAACAAGGTGGAATAATGGAATGGGATGTGGGCCAAGAAATGGTACCTGTTTATTTTGTAGCCCAAAGTAAGAAATAATAGAATATAATTGTTAAATGTACTTTTATTGAGCACAAAATTGCACATAAACTAACAATTAGTTAGGATTACCGTAACTCGTAATGGATGTTACAGAAACACAGCTCCTCTGGACGGAATTGGTCACAATTTTTAATAAATAAAAATAAATTACTGCACTTAACATATGAATAAATGAGATCATTCAACATTTAAAAGCAGACTCTCTTCTGCAGGTATCAGTCGTCGACTGTCCAACTTCTCCGCGCACATTGGACATACGTCTTGGGATTCCAACATTCTAGAAAAAGAGCCATTTTGGTTAACTTCGCTATGTTCAAAATAGTAGCTTTTAAACATAATTCGTTCTTTCGAACAGTGATATGTTCTTCCACCAACAACCAGGAAAAGGGAGTAGCGAGCATCGTAATGCCTTTTAAACATAAAATATTTGTGATTTGTTGTATAGAATCAAAGAGGTTTAACTTCTTTGGTTGGAATAATAAAATTCTGACCACTACATATTGTTTTTATCAATTTTATATTGATTTTGAATCAAATGCTGTGTAACTTCTGAACAAGTTCAAAAGAACCTAATAAGAACTTTGATTCTAAAATCTATTTAGCGGCGTCTGCGAGATTTATTATCAGTTTTGTTCTCCCTGAGTAATCTTTTCAGTGTGTTCGCTTAGAATATCGTCTTCCTTGTGTTTGGAATACAAGCAATCAAATTATACAAATAAATACAACTCAAAATAAAAAAATACATAGCAACCTTTTGACATTTCACCATCATTAAGTTGTCAAAAATTATTCAAAGTAGATAATGTACAGTTTTCGAACATGTTATCTGTTACATTGGGACTATTTTCTTTGGTAAAATCGACCCATAACTCGTCGAAGAATTTAATGGGGTTTATTAAAACAACTGCCGATCCCCGTGCATCGCCGGTTCAATTCATACAGTGCAGGAATAATACAAATACAGCTAAATTAAAATCTTCTCTTATAAACAAAATAAATTCCGATGCAACCAACTCAAATCTAATACGACTTTTGACGGCCAACTCTACTAAGTTCAACTTAAAGGGTAATCCCTATTGTACAACTTGCGAAGAAGATAAACACGATGGAGATTTGAAATATCGCTATCACGCAGAGACAGAGACAGCAGTAAACAAGCAAATAACAACTGAATTTACAGCTGCGTTGAGTTACTTATCGATGGCTTGTTACTTTGGAAGAACAAGCATTGGATTACCTGGAACACGGAAATTTTACTTACGCATGTACGACGAAGAAGTTAACCATGCTTTCACTCTAATTAATTATCAGGAAATGAGAGGTGGCCACGTAGAAATAAAACAATTGAACATAAGCAATTGTGGTGAAGACTGTACTATACAGAAATCTTTAGAATTAGCGCTTCAGATGGAGAAAAGCGTCTCAGATCAGTTGTCCCAAATAATGACGCTAGCAAAGAAACATCAGGACATACGCACTGAAGATTTTATAATAACAGATTTCATGAAAGAGCAAGTTCAATCGATCAGAAATCTAGGAAATTTGGTAACTATGGCACAGAAAATGGCTGAAGATGGATTGTCCCAATATATGTTAGACAAACAACTTGCTGCATCATTTGGCCACACCCTTACTGTAAAGAAACAATGAGACGACAATGAAAAACTTACCTTTTAAATTCAGACATGACAGCTGGAAAATTACATTCCGGGCATATGGTGAGGTCGTTCTTTACGATATGTCGCCCCTGAAAATTATCGCCTTTGTAATCGTGCATAATAATACAAAAAATACAATCGAAATACCACGTTTAATTTAATTAATTATAAAATATTTGATAGCGGTATGAAAAAGCTCACCGTCACAATACAGAAAGGAATATTAGTTTTGCAATTATTGCAAAATGTGTCAGTTTCGGGTAATTCGACGTCGCAAAACGGGCATGGCGTCAATGGCTCTATAGGATCCTCGATTTTATCGCCATCTTTAGTTGGTTTCGGTGGTTTTCTTACTACTGCCTCGATCTTTTTGGCATATTTTGGGTCTATTTGTCTTCTATATTCTGGGTTCATCAATGTAGTAGCGTATTTGTACGCTGCCAATCTTAAGTCTGCCCTGTGGCACTCTATTACTGTCGAAGTAAGAATTGGTACAATATCTACGATGTAAAGAAATAAACAGCTAAAGCAAAAGTGAAGACGATTTACTTATATTAACATTTGGCGCTGATACTTGTTCTGGAAAAACTAAGGTAATCGAAAATTTGTAATTTCTTACACTTATACCAATTTAATCAATCAATCTAATACTTACGCGACGGAAATTTTGAAATATTATTGGCAACCCTTATTAGCATCCTGGCGCCTTTCAAGTGGTCACCCTTGCGCACGTGCAACCTCACCAGTATGTAGCTATGTAGTAACATTAAATTTGAATACATCTCATAAGGAACTTTAATACCATTATGCCGTAATTCTTGATACATAGCAAATAGCACATCGTGAGCATTTCTATAGTTACCATTAATTTGCTCTTCGTTAGCAATAATTAAAGCGGACTTAGCTGCTTCTTTGTATTGTTTCCGAGCCATATACAAACGGAACAAATGCTTCGGATCTTTAGGCATTCCATCTGTTTCGCCAAGAAGGAATTCAATTAGTTGATTGGCTAACTGTTCATCGTTAGATGAAGCAACAACGTCAATAGCTGTTGATATAGCTTCGTTTTCGTCACTGTTTGATTTAGCTGCCCTCAGTAAATGTTTCATTGCCTATGAAAGATAGATAATTTCCTCACAACGAAATATATCGCTTTGGAATGTATCTTACCTTGTGATAATCTTTCGAATGGTACCAATACCTTCCTGCTAGTAAATAGTTCCTTTCATTTTCAAAATACAAAGCCAAACTATTAAAATCCCCTGGTTTGATTTCGTCCGACGAAAAAGTGTTTAGAAGGATCTCACCGTATAAGTCCAATTTATTATGTCTTCTGGCCAATTCAAATGCTTCATCGTTACACCGTGATAAAACTAGAAATTTTATGGCGGACGAATAATCATTTAATTTTTGGAAAAACCTACGGAGAAGTCGCAATGTAAGTAACGATAAAAAATTGCAAATTACAGTTGTTTTATTACTTCGCAACTAATTTCGCGCCTTCAACACTCTTCGTTTCTTGAACCAAGTCAACAGCAACTTCTGGATTATTCAAATAATCCAGCTGCAGCCGAATAACTGAATCGAAATCTTTTGCTATAGAATACGATCTTACAGCATCTTCATACTTTCCTTCTCTTTCCTTTGCTTTCGCGTATTGTAAGTGTATCTTGCTGGAAGTGATATTTGGTAACAAATCACCGACCTTTTGCCAATTTTTCTGCTTGATGTGGCACAAAGCAGCTCTTTCGTGATTTTGAGCTTTTTCGTAAAAATTTGCTGCGTCGATTAATTGTTTCTTACTCTCGAGGATTTCGGCGCATTCCTTATAAAGGACGGAGTTGTTTAATTCAACGGCTACATTGATACCGTGCTTAAAATTTCCAGATCTTATTGCTGTTCTAGCAATACCAGATTTACATATGAACATATGGTCTGATGATTTGTTATCTTGGAGACCTTTTTCGTAATGTAAAAAGGCTTCTGAATAATTTCCACTAAAAACGGAATTAATAAGAAAAATAGTATATTTTAATAAAACATTTAAGCACTATTTATTATTTGAAAATTATAATACTACCGCGCATAGCAACGTTAATATCCCTTACGTGAACTCTAATTGCTGAGCATATTCTCTTGAAATATATGGAATTTGTTCTGGTGCCATCTTTTTAGCCAGCTGTAAGGCATGATCCCATTGCAGCAAGTCTCTGCGCATTTCTAAAGCAGTTTCTGGTCTAGAAGATTTCAAAAACCACTGTTGCGCATGGTCAAAGTCGTTTAAGAACATAGCAATATAGCCCGCTAACAACTTCAGGTCATCAATATCCATCACATCCTCTACTGCGAATGCCATAGAGCAATCTTCTAATATTTTATAGACTCTTATAGCTAAGAACAATTGCAGAATCTGTAATTAAATAAGTTACAAGCACCGACAGAGCACCCTTACCTATATCCAATTCTAAAGAAACTATAGCCTTCTTCGCTAGCCGTTTCCAATGCTCTTGAGAGTTAAGCAGCTGGCACGTGTTCCAAGCAGAAGAGAATCTAAAATTAATTATATTTTAAATCTGCAACATTGAAAAAAAATTTACGAACGTACCTATGTAATGCTAATTGTTTATTAAAATTATTCTCCAAATTTGCTTGATCGTTATCAGTAACAGTAAGAATTGGAGAATCATGTGTGGATAATGTGATGTGAGATAACTGACCACCAGTTGTAGCGCAGATAACATCGCCGTTATACATTAGCAAAGGAATTTGCTGTGAAACTAAACTGGTTTTACCCAACTTTTGTACAGAAGGTCCTAGACAAAAATTTTAAGGCTTAACAGGTTTCATTACACTTTTTAACTAGAAGAGTTTCCTTGTAAATTAAGTAAAGAGAATATTTACCATAAACAGAAAATTTTACGTACAAATACGTAAAAATGTCATGTTCATCGAATATAATAAATACATTTCTATCGGATATGTCGCTATCCCAAGTAACTCCTGCTATTGTCTGTGGTAAATCAGGAATAATAATAACATCTCCATTAACAGCATTGTACAAATAACATTGCTTCTTTGCATCTACAAAAACCAATCTAGTTCCGGCAGGATCGACAAACATATCTGCAATGCCGACTGCATGCTTAAATTCGTTTGAATTTGCCCATTCTTCAATACAAAAGTAAATTATATGGCCCATCTGAAATCAATATCTTAATAAATAAATTTACAACTGAAAATGGAGCTATAAATATCAATAAAAATTAACGTAAAAATTAGCGTAACTTACATCGGTACCATATATTAAGAAATCAGTTGTTAAGGAATGACAAGTAATCGTATTTGCGTTATTGTCATTGGGGATTATTATACTTTCTTTCTCTTCAAAACCGACATCAGGTTGTTCAATCTAAGAAAAAATTGATCGTCAATAAAAACAATGAAAGTTTTTGATAACTATTAAATTCTTCACCATATGCATTTGAATTTTTCCTGCATAAAGTACAGAAGCATACTCTGCGTTTAGCTTCATACTAGTAACGCCACCTAAATATTGCATCTCCTTTAACATTAGCGGTGCATCTTCGGTATATGGTTGTGATCTTGTAAGATCATATATCCATGCTCTATTATTCAAACCGACAGCCAGGTGATATGGACCAGCAGCTATAAAACTAGGCTCCGTTTCAAGTTGTATAACAATTGGTACCAGCTTTGACTACAAGTTATAATTTCAATAAATTCATCTTATTTAAGTTATCTCCGTTGTGTTAAACGCTTACTTTATCTGTAGAAAAATTGAAAAGACTGACTTCAGTTAAACTAGATAAAATAGCAATTTTAGCACCGCATACGCTAACCAATGTAGGCATATGAGAAACGTATACATTTAATGAGCCACTGTGCGTACAAACAGCTAACAATTGGCCATCGGAACTCCATGCTACTCTATCCACTCCAATTTCTTGACTTAGATTTATGACAGTGGATGTTTCTTGTAAATTAGTTAAATCGTGGATTTTTACCCTAAAGATGTTAAGTTTTGAAAATGAGATGACACATAATGTTAAAATAGAATTAAGTATAGAGGAAATTTGATAAAAAGTCTGTTCCGGAACACTTACGTATTATCTCCACAAGATGCAACTTTTCTTATTGCAGTACAGACAGCTACATCAGACAAATTAACTTTATGATTACGAATTTGAAAAAGTTCTTGTCCAACTTCCTTAATGTGCGTCGAAATTGCAATGAAAAAACCCCCAGAAAAACCAATTAAGATATATCCATCTCCAAACCATTTATAAGTCACTATAGAACCATAATGCTGTTGGAATGCTAACTCTACTGGGTTCTCAGGATCCGTAAGATTATACAGATATAATGTTCTTTTTCCAACAATTACGCTTACCTAAAATATCTTTGTAATCAATGGTGGCTGCGGAGCTACATTACATGGAAAATACATAATTCCTTGTATACTATGCAATACAAGTGTTGTAAGTAATTTCCCATTTATGCCAGTGCTACTGATTATATTTTCTCCCTTAAATTTAAATACATTAACATGCTTACAGTATTTTCACCACCAACACGCTCATCCAGTTTCATCTCGGAAAATTGCAAATCCGCTGGTTCAGAGCGTAGGGCCACCACTTTTAAAGTATCACCATCTACATTACTTATAGATAACGTCTTATCTTCTGAACCCAAAGCTAATAAATTTTCTACATTCCACGCGCCACAAACAATTTTCTTTGAATGCTTTCCAATGACTGGAATTCTCCTACAAAGCTGCAGTTGTATTAATTCACTTACATACAATGTTAATAAAATACCTTGAGGTATTGTGATTGTAAATCGAAACATTTCCCTTCGATGTGCCAATGGCTAATATTGGTGCAGACTTAGCCCAAACCATGTACGATAAAATATCACGCAGCCCAATATCAACTGTTTGCTTTTTTTCTGTGTTAGCATCCCATAAAATTAACTGCGAAGATTGGTAAATAATACCTAAAATATCTCCATCTTGATCCCAAGCGAAGCCATTACACAAACTGGAAGTATAATCATTACAATAACAGAAAATAGGAAAGCAAATGTTATACCTTGGTAATCTTATTCGTTCTTTAATTTGTCCGTAACGGTCATATATATTAACCGTACTATCAACACCAGTGGTAGCAAAATAATTCCCTGATCCATTTTGCCATGCAATGTAAAGATCCCCATTTCCGTGTGGCTGTTCCAGACGAAACAACACCTTTAGAAAAATACGTGTAAAATGTTTGTAATGTACACATAATCAATAGAAATCATAAAAATTTATTTCTAAAATAGTCGGCCAAATTAGTAACACACTTTCTTACCTTATCGCTATTCATATTTGATTTTCCATTCGTTTTCTGTTTGTTTTAATAGGATCTATCGCATTTTTCTTATATTTTAGATTTCCATTTTAAATATTTTGTTTGTCCGCTCAATCCGCTGATATAAATTCTCCGTATTACCAAAATCTACCTTAGAAATAAACTAGAAACTTGAAAATAGGAATCTGGAGACTTTTGTTGTATAACTAACGTATTAAAATGGACAAGGGAATAACCCAAAAACCAAGAATAAGCTATGTACATTAGAATTAGCTTTGATGATCAGTTGTTCAAACAATTTTAAAACGTAGCTTCTGTTTTAGTCTATTTTTGAAAAACGCATTTGTTGCTCAAACTGTTTGATAGAAGGGCCGAGCATTTACAAAATACAACCCTGGAAACTGTACTCAGATGAGACATTTCGGTCGCAGCTTTACGAGATATACTATTTGATTGGAATTATGTACCTGTTACATACTAGTAGATACGCCACTGGTGTATTTATCTGTATCTAGATTTTTAAGTAATCTGTAGTAACAGATGTCGCTAATAAAATGAACCGTGTCATGTCGTTGACACGATTCAAACCCGGAACACGTTTAGTTTCAACTGACTCTGGCCGTGGAAGCCTACGTTTTTATTTTAAAATGTTCCTAGTTGTATATTATGTTAACAGATGTCGCTGTTATTAGCTGGGAGTTATCCAAAATCATATGAATAATCCAGCTTTTATTACGAGGATTTTAATACGAACTGTCCATTTTTGACAGATGATTTGGCAACACCGCATGGTATTATCTAATTAAGGAAACTGATATGTATATATTAATATAATAGCATGGGCGCAGCCAGTGGGGGGACAAGAAAAGGCCACGGTTTCTCCCGCCAAATCTCTGAAATAATTTCACTTTCGTTTCTTATTACCGGTCATACAAAAGTCTCCGAAATGTCAACTCTAATCGCCCTCGCCCCTTTGGCCAAATTTTGGCTACGTCCATGTATAGCACGCTTTAAAATTATGATATAGTAAGTATTATAAAAATTGAATAAGTAAGTTGCATCTATTTAAAAATAATATCATTAACCTTTTGCACTTACTTGTATTTTAAATTCGTGATTTGCATATCAAAGAAAAACAAAAAAACAAAAAACGCAGCAAGAAACAACTATTACGAACTATTAGACCTGTTTTTTTCCTCATGGTTTCAATACAAACTCGTAACCTTCAGACAAAGGATCACGCTACTCAAGGAATGTTATTAGGTTATTATGATAAAATACTATTTATGGTCTTATTAAATATAATGCGATACAAACACATATACACTGTGACCCAAATATAACGTATAAGATGAACATTGCGCTACCACGGCGAAACGCGTTTGCCTATGGTAGATAGATACGGGTTTTAAATTTCAATTAATCAACCGTGATAGTTAGAGGTAGAAGTCTGGACCTGCTAACGCGACGTAATTTGGAACATTTGCTCAATTTTGTGGAAGCGTTTAATTATTTCGACAAAACCTGCAAAGGAGAATATCTTCATTAGATATTTCTCATGCGCACGTATTAACATGAAATAACAAAAAGTGGAAAATAACCGACTTGGCCATGTTGAAGCGTTCCTAACTCAATATTTTTAATCGCTTTTGAGTTACGAATCAGTAGAATCATTGCTATATTAATACTTTACGCCCCTAGAGACGTTAAATTCTATTACATCCCGCTGATAATTACAATCAAGGTGAATCGCAATAATGTCCCCCCAATCCATGCACTACTGTCAGACTTACATAGCCGACAGTAGGAAATAGCGATCCCAAAAATTGCGTGCCCTTTTTCAAAATGTAATAGAAAACAATAGGTATAGCCGTATATCCTTGAATTTGTCCTTCAAAAGACTAACAATTTATTTTAAGAAATATAGTGAAAAATTTTTACACCTTAGTTATATATGAAAAAAAAAAAAAAACAGAAGTACTACAATAATACGATAAACCACAAAACACTTCGGCCTGGTTTTGATTTTTTTTTCAGAGACAAAATGCAAACATAAATATGAATTTTATGCGTTTAATCGGGAATTGTTTGAGAAATACAAAATATTGAAAGCAAATGTATATTTAGACGCTTTTTTTTGTTAACATAAAATTGAAACGTTAAATGACAATTCACTTAAGCAGTAACATATATTGTGTGTAAAAATGAAACTCAACAGAACATTTATTATCACAAATAACAGTCATACAAAGTACACTTTTTTTGTCACACATACTTATATACCCATTTCCCATAAATTATTTTATTGTTAAATGCAGTAGTTGAACAATTAAAATAATATTCAGAAGCACCAACTGGAATATAAGAATCTATTAAAGTGAAAGATAATATTACACCATGCCAATTAATTGTTCTGAATATCGTCAAAAGTTCATCAATTATTAGAATATTTACACTATGTATATATAGATATATATTCCTACAACATTTAATTGCACATTCTAATAACTTTAAAAATTCATTTCATTTCTTCTAATTATACAAAAATACCAACTCTGCAGGGCAAATAATATGTTTGCTTTCTGTATTTTTTAAATAATATATTATAAAAATAACAATGTATTAAAGGAAAAAATAAAAACAAATAAAATGTAAGAGTACAGTACGTAGATATAAGACTCAGACTTTTAAGATGAAATTTCAAAGTTCCCCCTTATCTTAATTTTCTTTCTTCTCTTTCTCATTACTTGACGGTTCTTCTTCTTCATCTGAATAATTTGTCGGTGCTTCGCCTGGTTTTAGAAGACGACCAACCAAATCGTATTTTTCTGTAATTAAAATAATTTTTAATATGTAACAGAAAAGACTATTATTAAGATATGTACAAGACGAAATTGTTTTCACATTTGAAATCAACTTTGAGTATAAAGCGATAAAATATTTTTGTTTAGGGCTATGTAGGTTCATCGAGAGCTAGTTACATGGAACGTCGCGATTAAAGTTGTGGAAATTTACGTGGAATATCCTATATATTGTTCCATATTTCGGTGGTATGGGCTAAATAAAGGAAAGTTAATATTATGTTTGTTATACCCAATATAATTCAAGCCGCGTTTAAGTATAAAGAACCGTAATACAATTTAATAAATGGTTAAAATTAGGATCATGAATACAGGATGTTCCATTTAATACACGAAAGTTATTTGACTTTAATGATAGTCCATATTAAAAGTATATTTCCGTCCACTCTGTATGATTCTTAAAGGATCATTTTTATTCTACCATCAATTGTAATGTTTCGACAAAAAAATAAGTATAATTTAAAATAGCTAGTTTAAATACGTAAAACAGGCACTTTTAAATTGTGGACGAATAATTAAATTTATCAAAAGCGGCTTGAATGAGGTATAGGAAACATAACTTGTTTTTATTTAGCCCATATTATCCGCTTTCGTATATAAGCCGACGCGAATGTGGTGCCCCACCCTGTATATGGATATATTTATATTATATTTGCATGTGATTTTTTAGGATTAATGGCCAAAAGATACCCTAGTAGTAGTAAGTCAACATTGCCTAACGTATGAAATGTAATTGATAAGATAATATTTGATAATGCGTTAATACGAAGATAAGAAATAATATTCCATCACTGATAATTTTGCAATGAAAAAGTGCTATTTGGGATGAAAAATCACTTGTATCAAGGCCGTTCACGAATATTTCCGTTGATGCTGTTATACTTATAACTTTAGAAAAATTATGACCATTCTGATATAATTTGTGGATCTGGCTTAATAAATCAACTAATCAGTGAATACTGTCACGGCACAATCCATTTAATTATGTATGTACGCTCGTTTCCAGCTCTGATGTCGATGTCACTACATTCATAGACTTTCTACGTACTCAGAACCCGTTAAATGCAGTATAAAACTGGTTGACTGTGTTATATTACACGAACCTACATTATACGTTATTTTAATGTTGAAATTGTACCAAAAAAACATAACTTTTACACATTCGTGATGATAATAAATATTATTAGAGAAACAAAAGTTTATAGTACTTCGTCTCGACACTACACATAAATTTGTCTATAAGATAAGATGTCTATCAGGTTCTGCAAACATATACAGAGTGTTACATTGAAAAATTTGGAAGAACATAAATTGAGCTTGGCAACAACTTCGATTGCTATCTTCTAGAATCCAGTAATGTAAAAAAAAATCGATGTATAGTCAAAAACCCCAAGAAATACTCATTCAAATAAAATGTGGATCACCAATCTCTACCGTGTAACCGGCATTTCGTAAAAATCGTGTAACTGTACACATGTAATGACAATATTGCATTTGCTTGCCTTGTCATTAGGGGCGGTGTCTCATGCTTAAGTAAATGTTTGGGCCGCAATGAAATCGCAACCCTGATTGCTACGGCAAAGGTACGACGCCTTGCTATACAACCAATCACAGTTTAGCCGGTGCCTATGTATTTGGGACGCACAATTTCCGCGCTCAGTCTTATTTTAATTTCAAGAGGGAATTGTGTTTAGTATAAATTTTGCCGCGTTTTATATAGTAAGTAGTATATAGTAGATATGTATAAGGGATTGTAACACTTGCCTCGTGAAATCGCTTATAATGAATGATAACTTATGTATCGGCACACCCCGCCCCACGCAAGTCATTCGATCTATGTGATACGGAATGCGTCGATACTTGAGTGTTATTTGCTTGAATTAATATTGTCTACTTTCCGATAAAAAAGATCTACGCTACAATTAATATCACAGATCATCTCCCTGAAAGCATTATAAAAATTCCTCGTAATAGTCTAGAGAAAATTTGCGCCATCAAAGATAAACATCACTATATGTACATATGTTAGATAAATGAGTTGCCTATTTAAGCATCACGCTTAAAATTATGACCTCAATATAAAAGCTATAGTCACTGTTTAATTATATAGGCCACGCACATCTGCACAATGCACAAAATGTAATAAAAAGATTCGTGTTGATGTTACGGTATGAATATTTATAAACCGAAAAGCATCGAGCTCTTATATGTCAATGAATACTATTTATAAAATTTAGCGTACTAATTATCTCAATTTTCGTGTTTCCTATGACAATATAAACACTAGTAATAAATTCCGAAGGTCATATCCAACGTAGTTAATATTCCTTGACACTGTATTATTACGACTCTATACTCCGATGACTTATTAACTAAAATTAATGTAATACTACGTAATTTCACAGTACCGCCGTAACTACACTGTATATGTATTTCCACGTGATACGTATGTTTAAAAAAAAACATACATGTCTAGTAATGGGTTAAAAGTCAAGGTTAAAAGCGAATTCGAATCTAAATATCATCTGACACAATCACTACTTGTTTTTTAAAGTAGATACGCGAATTAACTCGAAATTGTTGTCCACTTTATTTTTACTTTAATTGGTACGCCCTGCTGAGAGCAGACATAAATAAAATGTAGAATTTATCTTTCTATAGTTTAAAGATAATTACAAAAACATTGTAAATGTTTTACGATTGAAAAAGTAAAGTTACAAAGTAATTACAAATACAAGCCTAAAATAAGATGGATAGCTATTTCTACAAAGAACGTCAACATTCTCATTTGTATTTTCCTACGGTCTATTTGCAGCGTATAATCGCAGCGACTAAACGTTACGATAAGTTGCGTCTATTGTGTTTGCAAAGACGACGCGTCTTTTAATCGAATCGCTTTGAAGGCACGCGTTTAGTCGCAACAATGAATTTAGTGGATTACATTCCTATGTTTAATACAATAAAATATTTCACCTTCTTTTCCATAAGCATCAATATCAACCCATGTGAATTTTTAAACAACACATAAGTATCGGCACCCTCCGCACCACACAATTTTAATTCATTATATAGTAATATAATAATTAGTCCGGGACGGCCGTTTCGAGGAGACGGAGGGTGCCGACACTTATGTGTTGTTTACCATACTACGCCACAGTCCTTGCTATCATTATTGATCATGTGAATTTGTATCGTGCATCAACAATAGCTAACGAAACAATGAAAAAATATTATTTACAACTGAAATACAGGCTTCCTGTTCCCTTTGAGTTGATGCTTCTGATAAATTGCTTCACAGCAATTTATAAAATTGGATTTGGATAAGTAAAGATTGTCGCCGTCATCGATCGAAATTTTACATTATTCATGCAACATGAACGCTATATTTCCTCTCCCAATTTCTTCATCTTCCTGATCCAGGTGTATTGCAGCTAAATCTTCTATACATAGAAACATAATGACAAACAGTACTAACAATTTTCACGAATTTGTTACAAGTGGTATCGCAGCACATTTTTGAGATGCAACAGGATAAAATAGTTACTTATACGAATCCTTGCAACCGAAATATTTGCATGTTAATAAATTGTAAAAACCAATTAACTCCCTTTAAATACAGTATTACGTGCACCAGCTTGTCAAACGCTAAAACCAGTTAAGTAGTATTGCATGACTCCATGCAGCAAATCAATAACACGAAAAAAAATGCAGTTTTGGCACTTTGTCAAAGATTTCATGGGAACTTTCTGTAAATACCGCATAAAAATCCGTTTTCTTAACTCGTGTACACAATTTTATTAGCGATCATTTTTTATGAAGCGTGCTTGTTCTAAACGATTTAGAATTAGGAATATTTTAAAATTCCATTCGATTTGTTTAAAAATATAATTGTTGCAAATTTCACAAACATTAAAAGACAATTATAATGAACACAAATATAGATCGCGTAGAGGTCGCATTATAAATGTAGCCTTGTGATGTGCAAATATCCATTAATGTAAATACTAAAACTAACTGATCACCCTATTCTAGCATTCTTCCGAACAGTAAGGCCCGTTGAAGTCTAGAAATACAATACTAGCGCCCCTCCTCTTACCAATGCCCTACATCAGATAGCATGGGATTGGCTATCCGTAAAGCTTCCTTATCTGTGGTCCCACATAACAAACTGATAATTAAGCAAATTCATAACTTACCTATGAATCAGCAAAGGACGTATTTGTAGCCACGCATGCGCCAATAAATATTTCCTTAAGCGACGACGTAGTTTTTTTTTTTTCACATTTTTAATATTCAATTTTTGCATTATCTAATAATTGATTCTTGAAGAAAAAAATAAATTATTATAAAAATTGGTGATTTTTAAAAGAGAATGTCGAGGGATGGGTAATCCTAATTGATTGCGACCAATTACTTGCTTTGTCCTGCCCTAAATTTATCTATTGATCTCAACAATTTCTGTTGTAATGCATGGAATTACATAGAAGCGTTAGTTTATTAGCAATTTCTGCGGTAATCACGACATACAAATTCAAAAATAATTGAAGACAGGGTCGCGGTATTGTGAAAGTTTGAGGCGCGTATAGCAATGCTGTAAGTATCCGAAAAACTTGCAATCCGGTTATCCGGATCCTAGGATCCCGGTCCACTATCCTATTCTCGGATCCGGATCCGTTATGGCATTACAGAAAGTGTTTAAGAAAGGAATGGTTATATGGATAAGACGCATGTTTCTAAATTCGTGCATTCAGAATATATAGCGGGTTTTCATGCGCGCAATTCAAAGCAGGTATAATTATTACTTTTTTGCAGCAACTAGACAGACTCGTGCCTATTCGTCTCATAAAAAAGGATTTTAGAGAATCGACAAAACACAAGTTTGCGTCATCACTGCAAAAAAGTAATAATTCCACCTGCGTTTGTCATCTCTATTGATAATTACTCGACCTATTGCCAGAGAACGATGCTGGGACTGCGTTATCGGATAATGGAATTCAAGATTTCGGATAGCGTATCTGAATCCGAGTTATTGGATAACGGATCCAGATCCGAAGTTTCGGATAGTGGATCCGGATCAGAGATTTCGGATTTGAGGTTTCGAATAATTGATCCGGGTAACACCATGATCCGGATATCATGTGCGTAACAACTCTTTAATGGCACATAGTGTTGGGCACTATCAACAATCGGACCAACTATCGATAGTACTGTGGATATTATCGATAGTCCCCGTGCCGATAGTAATGGCCCAATTGTAAATATATTCTCAACGAAAGACGTCAGACATTTTCAATATTTTATTGTTTTGGCATTGCTTCGCCTTATTCGATAGTCGCACTATCGATCGAAAGACTATCGATAATTAAAACTTTTGATAGTCCCTACCAATAGTGCTCATCGCTAATCGCACATTAAACAGTTATTAATAACTAACTCGAAAATTCACTATTATGAATCAACTTTTCTCAAATTCATTAAAAAGGAACATTTTTAACCTTCGGATTTGATAAAAATTTGTAATACTCTATTCATCTCTACACTTTGAACTCTATAAATGATTTTATCCACAACTTATCTAAAGCCAATTCTTTCATAAGAATCCATGGATTTAGCGCCATAATCTTCACACACACAGCATTATAGCAAACACTATTCTCTCTGCACTTGCAGAGTCTTTTCACACTGCTGTTATCTTCTTGTGCTACTACTAAATATGGGGTCGATGATGAAATGAACAATCACGCTTGCTTGCAACAATATCAAATATTTTGAGATAAAACTAAAGTGATGTCATTTCTTGAAAAATATTCGTGATATATTACTTGTAATTGATGTTGTTGTTTATTAAAAGATAAAGTACGAAATATTTAAAAGTTATATTGTGACATAACAGATAATCGAAAAATCCTAATCGACACAGATCGTTAATCAAAAATTCTCACCTATCTGATCAAGTAAATACCAACTAGGACATTACTTTACACAGTTTTAATGCCTTTTGCCGAAAAAGATTGAAAACCTAATTTAAGGTCATAACAATTTTCTCGGAAGAAATTCATATATGCCACAGCATGTAAATTCTATTGAAAAAAACAATATTCGTACTTTAGTAATTATAAATTCAGAAATGCATAAGTTAGAAATTTACATTTCTAGCCAACAAAAGAATTTTGTATGTGATGCTTATATTACGTGCCTTAAATAAGTCAATTCAAACATATTTGTGTGTTTTGTGACTACCTGTACTGAAAGCTTGTTTAACACACATATTTAAGAAGCTTTTACTCATAAATATTTTAATTTTAGGATGCTATTAGCAGCTGAAAATATATTAAAAAATACATCTGTTTATAAACGATTCATAAGAAATTGTTTAATTTTATTATGTTAGCTTCAAACGAAAAAAGAAATTCTTATCGATTAGAAAGCTATTTTGCTAAACTTGAATAATAAACGAACCTTTAAATTGATCATCCCATTCCCGTACAGACTCCATTTCCATAGTATTCAAATCACTTAAATCATCATATTCATCTCCACCACAAGAAACTGAAAATGTTGCTAAGCCCCTTGAGGCATCTCTACCGCCAAAAGCAGCGTATGGGCCACCTGAAGAAGAATAGCGTCTAGAGCTACTTACTATTAACAAATTCAATTTAGATTGATGTATTCTTTACCTGGGCCGTAGAATCTCTTTGCTTTGGTAACATCATAAACATTACCATTTACCGAAACTAATATCCTGCCATCGGGTTGTGTACCATCGTAAGCTTTGAGTTCTTGTACTGTGAAGTCTTTTCTCAATTTTGGAAGTTCTGGCGGAGCTGGTGCAGGCACTGAAGGGCGATTATTTTTTATTATTTTATATACAAGTATCGCGATAAAAACTACTAAAACTATATTTAATGGACTTTGCACTATTTCAAAAAATATATTCGTTAGAAAATTGCCGGAATCACTGGTTTCTTCGACCATTTTGCCCACGCACTACACTTTACTGCTTCTACTACTGCTAACTGCTTATTGTTGTGTCTAGTGGGATGGCGGCACTGATAGCAAAATAATTATTCAAGAACATGCGCTTTGAACGCTTTAGTTGGTGGGAGTTTAAATGGAGAAATGGGGATTTTTGTTTTATTTTGCTCGCATGTTTAATTTCAAGGAATTTTAAGCCAATGACACAGTTTATATTTTGCACAGTCACCCTATTAATAAATTGTAATCGCAGATTTATGATTACTATTTAACATTATTTGTCATCGTGATTTTCATTTTAAAATATAAATATGTCAAATGCATCAATTGTGTTTGTTATGTTTTCTTCCAGAAGAAATCATTTACGTGTTGGTCCCCTTGCGTAATAAGCAATGTTGCCATTTGTGGGTATTTTGAGTTCACCCTGCAGACTTCACGAAATTAGCAGAGACTAGACAGACTCGTGTCGAGGGGAACTAGTAAGCAACACAAACCCTTTCTTATGAGACGAATAGACACGAGTCTGTCTAGTCTCTGCTAATTTCATAAAGTGCTACTCGTTTCTGCAGGCTTAGCACTTAGTTATGCCGTCTTATTAAAGTACTTATTTGAATTTTCCCTCATATAAGTCAATGGGCTTAACTATTTTGCACGGTGGCGAAACCGAAAAATAGCTTTAAAATGGTGGTCAGCCCAGCAAACCACGAGCCCTGAAAGGGTCGACTAAAAAAATAAGACCAATTAACTTTGGAAATCAGAAAGTATTCTTAATGAAAGGTTTTGATAAATCAATTCCGGACAATATACAATGAAATATTGTCAGGGTTGGTTGATTGTGGAGCCACATCTCCACAATGATTTATTAATAAAATACACTGAAACTCGGCATATCTCTAATCAAACGTAACTAAAAAAATTTAAGAAAAAACATGTTACATATACAAAATGTTTTATTTAAAATTATGTAAATATTTACAATTTCATTCACTTTCATCTGACGACGAAGCCTCTTCTGCTTCCTGCAACCATTTGACAAATGGCATTACTCTTGCACTCACTCTGCTGCCACTATCCAAGTTTCTGAACCATTGAAGGATGGCTTCCTCGGACAGATGATCTTTGTCATAAAACCAATTCAAGACTTTTGCTATACACTCACACAATTCGTTATTTGAAGCAGCAACATCCTAGAATTCGTTACAAATCAATGGAGCGCAACTTAACTAAATCAATTTATTCAAAACATTAGACTACCTCTATAGCTTGCAAACAATCCTCCGCCGCACTTTCATTACGAACGTAGTTCTTTAGAATTGGTGAGAAATATACCAACGTACGTAATAAAGCTGGCAAATATTGCTGTCCAGATGAGTGTTGAAACGGTAAATTTAAGATAGCTTTGACCACATTGTAATTTACCTAAAATAAAATACCTTACATAATACTTAATCTGGCGTTTATAAGAAATGTAATGTGATAATAATAGGCACCTCTTTTAGAGTAACATTATAGGCATAACGTGAAGAATTTATTTCTAAAATTAAATTATCGCACTGCAATTTATCTTCGTAGCCTCTTGTTAAGCTGTCAATTACTTCACTAAAGAACACTGTAACAAAGTAAAAATATTGTTAAAAAAGAAAACTACTCAAAAAGAAATGCGCTACAAAACAAAAAGGTGCGTGCAATTATCTCTGAAAAGACTATCATAATCAGTGTTCAGGATGAAATATTCTTGGTGGTACGAATGTATAGAAATTTTGGCTATTTTGTTAGTGAATATGAATATTTCTAAATGGCAGTTGGTAACGTATCACAGTATTTTTTTCAATCTCAGTCAGGCAACACAATTCCTTTTTCCTTTATTTTAATTACATAGTTTTTAAAGAACACAGGTACGAGAGTGGTATGATAGGTGCTTGTGTTAAAGCAGTTGTTTACATGTAGTACATAATTTCATTGTTGCTTTATGCACTTAGTTCAGCGACGTTCCAACTTTTTTCCATCATCCAAACAATAGGATTTGTCGAACTCTGCGAAATAGTCCTCTGTTCCGACAATGACGTCTTCATTTGACGTGCACAGCTTTCCGCCAAACCATTTTTTCAAGTTTAGAAAAAGAAAGAAGTTACAGGGGGTAACTTTTCTGGCTGTTGGAATCGTTTTCGTCTTCCTTGGCGCATGTTCGCAAAATTCACTTTGTCGAATGACTTTTGGTTTCCAGCGTGTAGTGATGTATCCACGTTTCATCTACAGTTACATAACGCCTCAGCAACTCACTGGTATTGCACTTAAACATGTCTAAACATTGTTTTTGTCGTCAGCAGAAACGGCATTCACCTCGTCGATAGCTTTCTCATATCGAATTTTTCGTTAAATATTTATTTTTTTATGCACGTTCCTACCACATTAACAAACTATCTAATTTATTGATCATCTCATCCTATCTCAATAGACGACCTTGCTGCTCCTCATCTGAGACGGATGTTCGACCACGCTTAAATTCTCTTCATCTTACGGTGAGTCATCGTATAAACTACATCCAACTTCTCTTTGATTTACCATCCAAAGAAAGAAATCGAATCGATATTATTCTTTTTCCATGATTCAACAATTACACAAACTTGCTCACTCTCAACAGTTGTCAAAACACTACTGATAAATCTCTCCGAAATTTTGACAGACGTCGATTAAAGAATAGTGCTTACAGTCGGTAATGCAGATTTTGATACAAAGCGTCATCTGTCTCCAAACACGGACACTTCTCATACCACCCTCGTATTTCAATTATTTCTAAACTAAAATAGTTTTATGTATCTATTACTTCTAATTTTGCTATAACATATATATTTTCCTACTTTTTTACACGGATAAATAAATAAAATAAATAAATTTACATGGAGTTTCTTATATTTGCACGCAAATGTGTTTAAATAATTTAAAGTTTAGTAAAAGGTGTATTTAAAATAAACAAGAAGGTTTCAATCAGCCATACAAAAATATTGTTACTATAAGGGCAAACTATCAACCTTTTACTTTAATCCAACTTATATTTTTCAAGCACACATAGCGACGGTCAAACATATATACTACTTACTATTGGTATCGTCTGGCACAGGAGAATGTACATTAGACAAATCATCTTCACTATCTGATGATTCCAGTAAATCATCATCTGAATTAGCATACTCCTCATCAAGATGCAATTTTGAAAATTGTCTTGCCAACTTATTGCCATCAATATCTTCTTCTTCATCATCTACCAATTTTATTTTATAAGCTTTTTCGCTGAGTTTATCACCGTCCTTATCTACGGAGGCAAAAATGTGAATAAAGGTGTAAAAAAGGCATTAAGGGTTGTTACAGCTCACATTCCTCGGGTTTCTTCGATTGCACCAAAGTATTCTTAACGAACATCTCTTTGTTTAGTTCTACATTTGCTCCAAGTACGCTTCCAAATGTCACTTTGCAACCGCTTCTCAAGATCGAATTTGGGCCGATTACGCTGTTGCTTATGAGGCAATCGTTATGTATTTTTACATTTGACATTATATACGCATTTTCCAAGGTAACATTTTTCCCTATTTTAACATTATTTCCAATAATTGATCTCGATATGTTACTGCTTTCTGATATTGAACAATTACTACCAATTATGACTCCTCTTCCAAAACTTCCAGAAAATCTATATTTTGTAAAATTATATTTTTAGTTATTATTGTTTGCGAGTAACCTTACGTTCTTCCATCTGGAGTAATTGGATAAAACCAATGGTTTGCTAGTTCCTGGCTGCAAAGTAAATGATGTTAAGTACGACATTAGGTGAGAAATTATGAAATCAAACAGAGCTTTGTATGCCGGAATTTAAGTACATTTTCGATAGAATCACCAGAAGTAAACGGATTGTAACCAATGAAGTAGGGTGCATTTACGTCAGCGCTGCGATAAACGATAAAATAGCATCGATACTCAATTCATAACTATGGTTACGGCATTATATTCACTATCTGTACATAATGCCTTATCTACCTCTATAACCATGGTTACAGCGGTGTAACGCACACCGATTGGCTAGCTCGCCACTCATATCATTTATTACAGCTCCTAACATTGACGCACTCCAAGAACAGAATTTATTAGCACATTGGCTCAAATATTTGAAGGCGTTAAAAGCGCAACCACAAAATTTTTATTTTACATAAAACTCCAAGATACAAGAATATCCAATTTTATTGAGAGTAATAAGGAATTTGTCAAGATGTTATCGAATGGAACTGTTGACAATTACGGAAACTGTGCATCCAAGGAATCGGCAAATACTTTCAATTTAACGAAAACTATTTTTTATCTACGTCAAGTTGTTCAGTCGACACTATCTCACCGAATGTAGCTGTCTTGTCACAAAAACTACATAAAAGGAAACACAAATAATAAGTTAGAAACATACATAGTCGAGCTTTAGTTATACAGAATGAGTCGCAAGAAACGAGCCAAACTCCAGGTGTATTGTACATGAAATAAAAAATTATATTAAAAAAAAGAGGAAAAATTTTAGACTAATTAAATATGTTATTATTTAAACAATTCAACCGGCATAACCCAAGAAAAAAGAATTTTAAATCCTATTTCTTACATACTATACCTTAGAGCCTGATACATCCTCCAGTTTGTAATTGCACCACCATGTTGGTTACCTTTAATTAAATGCCAGTATATTGTACTACCTAATATTTCCTCATTCATCAATAGACCCTTAATAAAATCATCTCGAGTTTGAAAATCAAAATTATCGGAAAATAGAGGTAATACTGATGGAGAACATATCGCAATATGTGTATCTTTTAAATCGTGATGGATGGATACACAATTATTCTCTAGAAATATTTCCTGAAATATGAATACTTAATGACACAGCACTCACATATGTATGTTGGGGTTGCCACCTTTTGCATGTGTTGTCTGTAGGGAAAGGTAGTTAGATATACAACTCAAGAATTACTGCATATTTAACAATTTTTACATGTGACATTATATACGCATTTTCCTTACGAAACGAGAATGGGTGGCAACCCTAAAACATATGGATAATTACCAATGGAAAATTTATTTTTCGGTCGTGGCCATGATTAATTTTTTTATGAAATAGAATTCTGTTCTCAGAGTTTGATGCTACAACAATCTCTTCTCTGGGACACCGACCATATTGACCTACACCAGCTTCTTGATATATTAATGTCATAGCCGCACCTTTATCTTTTGTGCTAATTTCTCTAAAAAAGATTTAAATTAAAATCTAAAATATAATCAATAAACGAACCTACATATGCTTTTTTATAATTGGTAACAATTTAACATTTGAGATAACGCCAGGTTCACACAAAACAAAATTTCCTCTAAGTAACCCTTTCGCATCCAAGTCCCTCAAACAATCACCAAATGATCGACAGCTTTCGGAAATGATGATATTTACCTTAACGGTTTGTGACCATACTGCATCTTGATTACGACTATTACTAAAATAAACAACTGTTATTTTCTTTTTATATGCGTACAATAATACATTGGCAAATCATGAGAAACTCGTACTTTATGTAATCCTTAATAGTATCTACATGGCTGCAACAAAACAAGAATACTTCCTCCACGCCACCAAAGGATAGAAATTCGAGCGTGTATTCAATTAAAGGTTTATTAACGAGTTGCAGAAGTGCCTGAAAAGGAGAACAATCTTGATACTATATTGCATCATTTTAACTTATGACTGACCAGTGGCACATCATTTGATAGTGGTAGGAATTCGTTTCCGAAACCATCGGCGATTACAATTGCTTGAATTATATCAGATTTTTGGTCTATATCATTACTTTTCTTCGCCATTTCGCTATCACCAGAAACCAGAAACTCGAGAGCTTCTACGTGCTTCGTCAATTTCAGTTTTTTTAAGGTTAGGAAATGTGTGACATTTCTACATCCCCTTTCATAAGTTTGTATTAAAAAGTAGAAAATTGGGAATAAACACTTTTAATCAGAATTTTTGAGTTGTAACATTTCCGTACAGAGCACAATATGGTCTTCTTTACTTATTCTCTGTATTATTTTATTACACATTTTCCTCAGAAGTATTACACAATATTTAGTTTTATTTCGTGATAGAAAAACCATCCATCCAAAATTTCTTTCTCATTTTCCTTTATTAAGAACAAAATTTTTAAATTGTATTAATCAGATTTTATTCCGGAATGTAGTAAATTACACTCCGGGTCACACATTATGGATGTGGCCGAACGTGCTTACAAAATAAACATGCTAATTTTAGAATTCTGGAATCTGGAAGTATATGGGCAATATGTAATAACGCCGAAAGTGAAAGTTTAAAGAAATACATAATAATCATAAAAAGTATACAGGGTCAGAAAAAGGAATCCTTGCTTAAATAACGACACGTACGATGTGTTACATATACAGCGTAGAAGGAAAATAACGGATCTTTGTTGATATCTATTTTTTTGAAAAAATCTAGAATGGGTATAGCGATTTCAATTATTTTACGTCATTTGTCATTTGTTCTTTTAAATGACGACTTACAACTTACTAACATTTTGAAGAGTTTGAGGTAATCTCATGTCGAATTCTTTGCTTAAAATCTTCTAAATTATACAGTCGATTTTTGTACCCTTTATTTTTTAAGTATCCCCACAGAAAGGCGTCGGAATCGGGGGACTTAGCCAGCCATACCATAGGACCTCTTCTTCCAATCCATTTTCCTGGAAGTACTTGGTCCAAATAGCGTCGAACATTATTTGCATAATGAGGGGGAGCGCCATCATGTAGCCAAACGCTATTGTTTGGTAGTTCAGAATTGTTTGCATCTTTCTCCAGTTAAATTATTTGCAAATAAGAATGGGCCTATAATTTGGTCGCCAATAATTCCTGCCCATACATTAACTTTCTGAGGATACTGAGTATGAATTTTCTGTATCCAATGAGAATTTTCCCTAGCCTAATATCTACAATTTTGTCTATTGACGTTCCGTTTAAACAAAATGTTGCTTCATCTAAATATAAAGCACCCTGAGAAAACATTGGATTGCGATTACAGCTTTCCATCATTTGTTCACAGAATGCTTGTCTATAATCATCTTCTGCCAACGTTTGTATGGGTGAAATTTTGGAACTTTAAAAAATTTTAAAATCAGAGTGTGGCTTACATTGTAATCCAAAGCAATATTTCTGCTAGTTGAATGTGGATTATTTTCAATTTCTAAAAGCACGTCAAATTGAGCATCTTCATTCAATGCCACCGGACGTCCACTTTTTGGAAGATTTTTTACATCGCCGTGTTCTCTAAATTTGTTTTCGATTCTACTAACGGTAGATTGACTTATGGACTGATTTGGGTACTTATCTTTAAAAATCTGACACACTTCTTGATGTAATCCGACTCTGTCGTCCATTAACACTTCAATTCTTTGTTTCTCGCTTTATTGTGCCAACTTTATTGATAAAGGAGCTTACTAAAGGTATAAATCTACTTTAGAACAAACAAATGACAATAAATACATTGTTTATTTTTGACAGGGGTAACTATGGATTCTTGTTTGTTAACCACACATTAATTGCGTTTTATTATATTAATTTTTATACTCGACATTGTTTTTCTCAATTTTTTTCAAGTATTGACTTGATAATTTTATATCGTTAAAAACGGAATAAAAATTACTACTGAAATTAGTAATAAAAAATATAAGTTGTCATTTAAAAAAACATTTGAAAGTTTAAAAACAAAAGACATAACAAGATGAGTAGTAAAATAATTGAAATCGCTATACCCATTCGAGATTTAAAAAAAAAGAGATACATATTAACAGAGATAATGAATTTGACCCGTTACTTTCCTTCCACGCTGTATATTAGAAATATAGGCAACACATTATATATTTTCGGCTGTTGGATACATCAGCATTTTATAAAATGAAAATTATAAGATTTTTAAATGCATTTCATGCGGAGTTAATGGAAACTATTACGTTTAATGGTATCTGCAAACTCCACACACAAACACAAAATACCTATTTATTAAATTCGGGACATATATTTGAATTTGATAGGGTCGCGCGGTTTATATTAGAAATCCAGGTATTTTCAATACGTTTGTTCGGATTTTATTCAAATATTTTCCATACTGTCCCACCTTACGTAGCAGGAGTAACTTAAATAATTTCTTAAATATTATTGTTTGACTATTCTATAAAAGCAAAACTTTCATTATTTTAATATGGTCCAAATTTCCTTTCTTCCATAATACGCACATGAATTATATTTCTTTAAAATTGCCGTCGAATTGTAACTTTATAACGCACAATATTTTTAAATATTACAATAACAATAAACAACTTATTACACAATAAAGGTATTTATTACAAACCCAAAGATTTCCGAAATAACATATTTCTTTATAAATAATTATTTGATTTTGTAATTAAAGATGTCAAAAATGTGCGCTTACAAATATTTTCTCACTACAGTTTCATGCAAAGTCCAGAACAAAAAAGAATAATTAAGAAGGATACAATTATCTCCTAGTCCAGAATGTACGACGTCCGATTCTTACAAGGGTAATTTATTTTCTAAAGCGCCCTGTATATTGTGTACTTCTAAATTTCTATCGATAAAAAGTTGTGGTGACCCTGAAACCTTCATACACCTAACTTCTTTGTTGTCTGTTCCGTACCCCACTCCGTAAGGGAAATTAAATTATTAATTTTCAATAGCAGATTCGCGCATAAGTATGTGACAGTTAATGATTGTTGTTATTTTGAAGTTTCTTGATTTTTCTTTGTCTTTAATATGTATTCTGTTTCACCTCTTCGTCCTAAAGAATCGCCATACACTATTTCCTGACGTCAGCGATGACGACACGAAACGTCACGAGATTCTTCCGGCACGCGATCCAATCGCCGTCCGTGTGTCAGTCACATGCGAGCTGGTAACCAATCATGTACGCAGCTGAACTTAATAGAGTGAATATTTCTGACAAGCGTAGAAAAAGTCGCATCAAACAGCCGCCATTTTGTCTCTTCGAGATCGCGTTGAATTTCGGATTAATTCTTTAAATTATCGTGACTCATGTAAATTAAAGGGGCCTTTTTTCGCCTTGTTCGGTTTTTAAAAATCAGCAAGTATTTCAAACGATCTAATGTTTGTTACAAAAGTGACAAAAAGAGAAGAATAGTGACTGATTGGGTTTGAGATCATTGTGCGGTTCCGTCGGAAGATGGTGAGAGGCAGTCGCGAAGTATAGTCGGCCAGTCGGACTAGTCGAAGTTCATGATGGCCGATGGTTGAGTGTGTTGTGAGATAAATATGTGCCTTGAGAGATGCATCCGCTCTCGGACACTCAATACATGGACTGTTTGTCACCATTTATGTTATATTTTTCGTTGTAAATAATGAGTTTTGTGTTTAAATCACAATAAATTGTGGGTTACAGTGCAGTGACTTCGGTCGGCCGTAGCATTGGGCCAGTGCTTCGGCTTTGGCTTGGTAAACAGGAGAGTGCACCGATTTTGATATGGCCGAACATCTTGTAGATGGGCCACCGACTGCCAAAAGGCAAAAGTTGTCCCCTTTTCAGGGGACATCCGATTCATCGGGTGAGTTAATATTCGTTGCATTACTTCTGTTTATTTTCTACCTACAGCATGTTGTGTACGAAGCGCGCGAGAAGGCGTTCCTGATGTTTGACATGTTGCTAAACATAATCGCAAAACACAAATATAGAACAGCTGTTTTACGGCGCTTTTTTTCGATATATTTTGATATTTTATTTAGTATAAAATGCCTAAATGTCTTGCAAAATGTTCATGACATGATTTTGCACTAAACATTTTATTGCTCAATTTCATGTGTAGTAAACAGAACTGCTCTTGAACTTTCTTTGGCATGGTGGTTGAGGTTGCGCTTGTCTTGCATGTTTGGAAGATTAGATGTAAGAATTTTTAATCTCTTAAATTAAAAATAATCTAATTAAAAGTATTTTTAAACTAAACAAGTTAAATCTTTACATCTGTATATAGTTAAATTATGACATTAATTGTGGAAATAGTAATCTAAATTTATACCTAACCATTAGTGACAGTGCAACATGCTTTCAACAACTACGGCTTGGGGCCTGGACAGGGCCTGGGACAAACTCTTGGTGATGGTCAGCCCAATCCACATCAGCACTGGAACTTGCGCCAACACCAAAGTAAATATAGTCTCACTATATACATAAATCGTATAACGTAATACTAATCAATTTATTCCAAATTTATACTAAAACAATAACATGTAAAAATATTTGCATGTTGCTTTATATATTAACGATAGTTTTTATTTTTGTAAATAAGTAGTTTTCGTAGCATTCGAAATAGTAGTATTTGATTAGATTCTTCTTTAATATAAGTGTCCTCTTTTTGCTTTTTCTCTTTTTCTTTACAAATTGAAATTATATGTTGTTTATTCCCAAAGACATGTATAAGTAATTTCAAAACTTGCAAAATTTGTACATGGTATGCTCATATGATTGTTCTTATTGTACAGATGTTGTTTTGTCAAGTATGGATATGTATGATTTGGAAAATAATTTACCGGATGAACTAATCGTTGGTCCTTGGAGTATCTCTGATAATTTGGGGAACAGTAAACCTCCTGCGCAAGGACCTGGTCCTGGTAGCTTGCAAAATGGTATAGATAGCAGTGATGGAACAAATTCACTTAGGCATCCAATGCATCATATGATACAGCAGCAGGTATTTCTCTAGCGTTAATTAAATTTCCACTGAAATTGATGAGAATTATGGGCATTACAGGGAAACAAAGGTCTTGTCACGAATGCGCTTTCTATGGCTGCCGGCCAACTAGGAAGCAAAAGTCCAAATTTACAATCTCCTCCAAATGTATCTCCTCTAAGTGTAGCAAAAGCAAATGTAGTTGGTATGGAACCTATGTCTCTGGGTAGTTTGCCTTCCAGTTTGCCCAATAATGCCGGTTTACAATCTATGGCCAATAATGGAAGTTCTCCACAGGTTATGAGCTCCATACAAGGTAAGCAGTTTTAATAAACATAAAATTTTGAACAATTACGCGGTTTGCAATGTTCCAATGATGGTTACTAAAATAGATCTTCCAGGTATGAACAACAGTGCGGGTGGAAATATGGTAATGACGAATACAAGTATGAGTATGAGTATGGCAGGAGGGGGCATTATTGTTAGTAGCAGTGTAAACAAACCTCTTCCAAATTCTACGAATATAATGGCTTCAGGTCAGCCACACCATGGGCAAAATCACACCGTTCCACAGGTAATATAATAATTACATGGTGTGAATTTAAAAAAAAATGGTTTTATCAGTCCTAGCTTCATGTTACGAAATTTATCTAATGGCAGCATTACACCAACATACTTACTTAATCCACAGTTGCCTTATCTTTTGTTTCTTATAAACTGTTTATCGTTTAGTTCCCTATGTAATTTATACATCTATAATTTCTGTGATACTGTTTAAGATTTGACAATGTGTTATCTATTTGAAATACATTTTCCGTTTTTTTTTAAATTCGATCTTATATTTGATGCTAATATTACGTCTTAATAATCAAAATAATTTATATACAGGGCATTCAAAATGGTCCATTGATGAACAGATCTGTTACTATGCAGCATTTGAATGCAAGAGCTCCTGGTCCTAATGCAATTCATCCAATTGGACCTCGAATGCAACCACCTATGCAAATGCAGTTAGGTTCTGTGAACCAACCTGGAAATACTCCATACAATACTTACCCGAATCAATCCGCAGGACCACAAAATGTTCAAGTTGGTAAGTTTACTTTTACATTTATTCACTTAAATACGCTATAAATTGCCTGAAAATATGCTTTCAATAATTAATGATTAATTATAAAAAAATTGTCATACCTTTGGGTATAGTGTTTGTATTTCAATTCAATTCAATAGACGTTCTCCAATATCAATTAATTGTAAAAAACAAAATAATTTAAAATTGTCACAAGTGTATAAAGTGCTCCATTTTCTACTGATTAACTACGTTAGTTAAGAATGATTAGGAGAAAAGATTTGCTCAATAATAAATTAGTCTTTGGTTTTTTTTCGTCAATTTTTGTCATTTAGCTTTGTTTTTTCTTTTATTATAAAACTGCAACAGGCATATTATTTTTATATCATTATTAATCTATTGAAGTTATAATATACTGATTTTAAAAAATGCCTTAGTAAAATTTATTCCGTCAGGAGTTGTCACGCCTCAACAAAGGTCTGCAGGAATGGGTATACAACCAAGATTTGTTGGTCCCCCTGGACAAGTGGGTTCTAGTGCAGGCGGAGAAGGTGGAATGGCACAGACACAACCTCCTGCACCTTCGCCAGCACAACCTCAATCGGGCGCACCAAGTGGCTCACAACCCGGACCTCAAGCCGCTACACAAAATCAACCGGGAGCCCCACCAGCACCATCTACTGGTAAAGTTTCAAATATTTATATATTCATGCTTCAGTTGTTGCATTAAATTAAATTCATGCGTCATGTTTTTAGTTTAAATAGAAAAATATATATGTTTTAACGTTTTTTTTTTTGCAGATCCGGAGAAAAGGAAATTAATACAGCAGCAATTAGTGCTACTTTTGCACGCGCATAAGTGTCAAAGAAGGGAATCTCAAGCGAATGGTGAAGTTTGGCAATGCACGTTACCACATTGTAAGACGATGAAGAACGTGTTAAATCATATGACAACTTGCCAAGCAGGCAAAAACTGTTCGGTTCCTCACTGTAGTTCCTCGCGCCAAATAATAAGCCATTGGAAACATTGTGTAAGAAACGACTGTCCCGTCTGCTTACCATTGAAACAGGCAGATAAAAATCGAAATAATCCTACTGGTAATACTACGTACATTAATATATATTTACAAGTTTCTTTACGCATTTTTTCTCTTTAGCCACGACTATACCTCCGCAAACCACGCAATCGCCGAACCCAACACCATCTGATATGAGGCGGGCGTATGATGCGTTAGGACTTCGCCCAGAACATGGGGCGCCTCCAACTAATCTGCTTCCAAACACTGCTCAACCTAGACCCGGTGTCAGGTGTGCGATTCCTACCCCTAACATGAGCAATATTGGTAGTGTAAGAGTAATTGCGCCATCCCAAGGACAACAAGCTCCCAGTGTTAGTTTACCTTTAGGAAGTGATTCTACGCCGGCTTCAGCGCAAAATACTATTGCGCAAGGTGCAAATAGTTTACAAAACGTTAGTAATGCTCAAGTGTTTGGCGTTGGTGGACCAGACGGGCAAACTCCCCAAGGCATCGTAAGAGATTACTTTATTTATATAGAAAAATGTTAGTACATGAAAATGTTGCTATTTTAGATCCCCGGTGATGCGCGAATTCCGTTACCAACAGGATTACAACCAGGCCAGGTAACTGCCAATCCTGTACAAGGAACCAAAGAATGGCATCAATCGGTGACACCGGATTTAAGAAATCACTTGGTTCACAAGTTGGTTCAAGCGATATTTCCTACTCCGGATCCCCAAGCTATGTTGGACAAAAGAATGCATAACCTTGTTGCCTATGCTCGGAAAGTCGAAGGGGACATGTACGAGATGGCAAATTCTCGGTCAGAATATTATCATCTTCTTGCTGAAAAGATCTACAAAATTCAAAAGGAACTAGAAGAAAAACGACAGAAACGAAAAGAACAACAAATGCAGCAGCAAAGTATACAACAGCAACCACAACTACGATCAGCAGTGCAACAGATCCCAAATGCCGGTTTACGACCAGCGGTACCTAGCTCGATAACACAGCCTACCCAAGGTCTACGTAGTAATTCTCCAGCTCTTCCCAGTTTGAATATTAACATAACTCAAACTCCGCGAGTTATATTTCCTGGTCCTGGGGGTACCCAGGCCGCCAGCCAGCCGCAGCAACAGACTCAGCAGCAACAACAACCGCAACCCCAACAGCAACAAATTCAGCAGCAGGCGACTGTTGTTGGACTTCCTGGCCCTTCTCCAACGTCAACCAATAATCCAGGTCTTTCTCCTTTCGCTCAAGCCTTGTCACAAGGTGCAACTACTCCTACTCCTACGTCTCAGTTTTCATCGACTTCTAATGGACCTAGTTTACCTTCCACATCACCTGCTGGTAGTCAACAATTTAACGAAGTTCTTAAAAGTCGTTTAGCACCATCACCTTCCGCATTTGGATTACAACAATCTACCCCCAGTCTTAATCAGGTAAACAATTCGACAACGAGATCGACACCAACCGATGTTACGTCCACAACACACACAACAACAGGTCCTACGTCAGTCAGTTCTTCAAGAGGTCCATCGCCGGCACCGGCGACACCAATTGTTGCTTCACCCGCAGCCACAACGGCTGTCAGCTTAGGTACGTTTAAAATTTCTTAGCTACCTACTTCCCTTTATTATAAATTAGGACTTAAATAATTTTTATCCTATTACATTAATCGGTGTAACGGGGGTTTTAGGGTGGATGTCCCTGCTAATATTTTAGTACATTGAAAAACTGTTTCGAAATATAATTTGCAGAAATATTGTAAGAATTGGTTATATCCTTGCTACAAAACTTACGGGTACAGGAGAGGTACTGGGTACATGAACAATTTGGGGTTTGTGCGACTGACTTGGAAACGCACCCGTTGCGTTTTCTAAAAGTATTCAATAAGAAATCAAATGCCAAGCATACCGGGTGTTTTCTACAAAAATACCACACTCTATAACTATTCTATTGTTATAGGATTTAGGAAGACTAAAAAGTAAAGGAAACGATATTATTAGCTTTTCTTCCAATACCCTCGGAAAACCGTAAATTCACCATCCTGTACGAAGGTAGCCTGAAAAATTTGAAGCCTCAACATGCTTTACTCGCTAAAAACATTTTGGTTTCGGGCATGCATTGAAAGATACCTTTGAAAATTCCAGTCATGTTGGACGTTCAGTTGTTGTCTAACAGTCATTCGTGTCAGTCGATGTTGGTGTATTTGTAAAAATGCGTATGCAGCCGTCATTAAATTCTTACATTCAAAAGACAACAATACACCAACGTAAATTAAAGCCGAGATAAACGCTGTTTACGGGAAGTCTGCATCATTTGCCATAGTGAAATTTTGGGTAGTTAAATTTAAACATGTCGTACCAGTTTGCTTGAGGATTAACCATCCGGACTAAAAACTGCAACGGAGATTGTTCTTGGGATAGTCGTGGGGTTGTGTTAACTGACTATCTTGAAAAAGAAAAAACAATAACGTAGGCGTACTACGCATCATTACTTGACAAGCTGAAGGGAGAAATTTCAATGGTTGATTACCCACCCTAAACACTAGATCTGGCTTCCAGCATCTTTTTTTCTGTTTCCTAGACTCAAAGTTTCGAATGCTATTACTTGAACGGATTAAATGGAAGGGAGCACTGCTGGAAAAAGTGTATAGACTAGCAGACTATGTTGAGAAACAAATTTGAGTTTGACAAAAAAATCCTAGTTGAGCTTAGTTAACTTAGTTTTTTCTTTTCAAATTAATTCTTATAAAACGTAAACATTCGGTGTTAATTTTTAAACTATCGAAACGGTTTGTAAGGGCAATTTTGGATCTACAGACCGTACAATTAATTGATTAATTAATTTTTGAAAAATCAATTTCTCTCAATTTTTTTGTCGTTTACATTACAATAGCAAACAGTTGTCAGGTTAATAGAAAACCCCATAAGAGGTAGCTAATGTCTATAACATGTAAACATTTTGTTTTTTGAAATATAAATTTAGGATACCTACTTTTGCATATTGTAGGGAAAGGTATGACTAGTCAAGAAAGAGCTGCCTTAGTTTCATCAGCAAGACCAAGCACAATGTCGTCCCAATTTGCGGCTATTGCAGCTGCATCTGCTTCATCGCGAGACGATGACTCGCCACCTCCTTCAGAGGGCGGTATGAAGGGCAAACTAGATCAAACAAAGCAAGAAGATAACTCGATGGATATTAAACAAGAGAACGATGAAACGAATGGACACATGGATATAGGAGGAAAGGGAATTAAAACGGAGATTAAGCGAGAGCTAAAAATGGAAGATTCCCAAATAAAAGACGAAATAAGAACTGAACCGCCTAGTCCTTCTGAAAATGCGGATATCAAACCTCCTCAAAGTATGGAAATGATACAACCAAGTATGGATCAAATACAACGAAAGTGTAGTAAGTTTATTCGAATCAAACAAGCATTAAGACGCTTTCTAATTCAATATTTTCTTAATACAGTTTTTAAAACAGATGAGTTACGTCAAAAACTCATGCCAACACTGGAGAAACTTTATAGACAAGATCCTGAAAGTCATCCGTTTCGACAGCCAGTGGACCCGCAAGCATTGGGTATTCCTGATTACTTCGATATAGTCAGAAAACCGATGGATTTATCCACAATTAAGAAAAAATTGGACTTAGGACAATATAGCGATCCATGGGAGTACGTGGACGATGTTTGGTTAATGTTTGACAATGCATGGCTTTACAATCGAAAACCAAGCAGGGTTTATAGATATTGTACAAAGGTAAATATTACTTCTAATTTTGTAGGTTCTTATAGTTTGAAAAATATATACTTACAGTTGTCAGAAGTTTTTGAACAAGAAATCGACCCTGTGATGCAACAGATGGGTTATTGTTGCGGGCGGAAGTATACATTCAATCCGCAAGTCCTCTGCTGCTATGGAAAGCAACTATGTACTATACCTCGCGATGCAAAATATTACAGTTATCAAAACAGGTGAGTTAGTTTAAGAAACATATCAAACACACATTAATGCATTAAAAGTGATAATTACTTCGCTTTGACAAAGTGTTTAAAATAGGTATTTGCCATATTGTCTAAATAGCTCTATTTGGAGGGGTACCATGCACACATGACGGTCTATATGAAGCACAAGATGTTTTTATAATATATAGTTATAGAACCATAATTATATTTCTGTTTAAACTTTAAAGTAGAAGTTCAGATTATTAAATATATGCTTGTATGTATAATGTAAACTTGGTTCTTAATTACAAGAATATCTTTTTAAGTAAATAATGAGTAATAAAAGTTCCAATATCTAACAAAATTCCTTAAATAAAATGCAAATAACAAAAATGTACTACATAATTTTTTAAGATTATCTAATCTACAATCGAGTTTAACAACTTGTGTTTTTAATATAGTTATTAAATAAATGGTGTGTAAAAAGTATTATAAAAGTACGATAAAGCTATGTCTTTATAATATTATATTATTGGAATAGCTTGGAGGAAACTGATTAAAAAGAAATATTTCAGGAGATATCCTAAAAAATCGATATCTGGGAATTATACCTAGCTCAGGTTTGTGAAGATTAAGTAAAATAGCATTCTTTCTTTTCTAAATTTTTGTGCTTCATACAGACTGAAATTGTAGATAGGGGAAACTCACATATATATTTATGCAATAGTTACGAAACATGTTGCAATAAAATCTATTTTTTGAAAAATAATATACCATACTATTTTTTTTTAATTCGAAATTCCTTTCATCCATCTTTGGGTTGAAATAGATTTTGTTGTACATAATTACTTCGAACAACTGCATGACGGACTGGCATACATTACACTACATTAACTAGTTTTCCTCTCGTTATAAAATCTTGTATCTTACAATGTAGCATATCTAGTCCTGCATTTGGTACACAGTTTAATACTGAGTTAATAATAGAAGATTTAAAGTGACTAAGAGCAGTGTGTGTACCCCAGCTTTATCTACCTTCGCCTTAATATTTGTGAGTTGTGTAGTAGTACATACACTATGGCGAAATTTGTGTTTGATACACTAAACAAATAAAATGTATATCTAGTCATGCACTATTTTGCTTCTAACACGTTCTGGTGTCTTTTTTCTTGTTTTCTTCACCCATCCTAACACTTGACTGTGCTTGCTTGTCTGTGGTACGATCACAGTTTAAAAGCATATGGACTCGGATCCAACAGATATACGTTCTGCCAGAAGTGCTTCAACGATATCCAAGGGGACACGGTGACGTTAGGGGATGATCCTACACAAGCTCAAACGTAAGTTGATTTCTAAATTTATTATGTAAAACTATATATAATTAGAAGATTACATGTAAGAATAATCGCGTTTTTCCGTAACAACTTCAAAGATCGACACCCAAATAGTGTCCATATCTTAGCATTTATTTTAGTTGAATTACTTAAATAAATTTTGTTTTTTCGAAATAATGTTTTGTGTTAATGAAAATCATGACGTAGATCTACTTTTATCAGTGGCATGTGGTGATTTTTTTTGCATTGAGTAACAAGATTGACCAAGCTTCTAATATTTTCGTAAAACTCGAAACACGAACATGAAGTACGAGGATGGTATGAGAAGTACCCATGTTTGGAGAAAGATGCCGCTTTGTGTCAAAATCTGTACTATCGACTGTGAGTACTATTCTTTAGTTGACGTCTATTAATATTTTGAAGAAATTCATCGAGTAGTGTTGTTTTGAGAGCTATTGTAAGTGAACAAGTTTATGTATTTGTGAAATCATGGAAGAAGTACAATATACCGGTCGGTGACTTGATTCTTTTTTTTAATGGGAAAACGTGCGCTGAATGAAGTCAAAGAGAGGTTGGATGCACTTTGTAAAGAACCATGCAGCTTCGACGAGAGCGGCCAGGTCATGTCATTGTGGTGATTACGGATCAACAAAGTTCATGATATTCTGTTAGCAGATCACCGGGTCAAGATTAGAGATTGCTATATAGTAAACATCTCAATTGAACGTGTATAAAACATCCTTTTCGAAAAATTGATTATGAAAAAGCTATCGGCGCCTGCCAACAATAGATCAAACACGGAACCGCGTGATATTTTCAAAGCAATCTTGGACATGTATAAGCGCAATACGAGTAAGTTACTACGGCATTATGTGACTATAGATAAGACACGGACACATTACTATACGTCAGAAACCAAAGGCCAGTTGACAAAATAGGCGTTTCCCGGCGAAAGTGCCCCAAATGGCAGAAAAAATTATGGCAACGTTTTTTTGGGATTCGCAAGGCGTAACCTTAATTAATTATTTGGAAAAGTGAAAGGTAAGCACGGCACAGTATTATGCTGATTTATTGGATCGTTCAACGCCGAAAACCACACCTAGCGAAGAAAAAAATTCCCTACCATCATGATAACGTCCCGTCCCACTTATCAGCAGTACTGGATAGCAAAACTAACTCAGTGACAGTCCCCATCCACCATATTCGTCAGCTTTGGTTCCCTGTGACTCCTTTTCCAAACTTGAAAAAATGGCTTGGCGGAAAGCGGTTCACATCAAATGAAGAGGTCGTTGCTGAAGCAGCTTATTTTGCAGAGTTCGACAGATCCTATTATTAAGTTGGCTTAAAAAAGTTGGGACATCGCTGGACTAATTGTAAGTGGATAGAGCTACAATGAGATTATGTCGAAAAATAAATTTACTTATTATACATACTTATCATACCATCCTCGTATGAACTTACTTGTAAAAATATAAGTTTAACATGCTGGCTATACAGACTACCTGTGTGTAGAACTCCAATTGTACCTCTTGTAAGTCCATCAAAAGTTATTTATTCTAAATTAAAGGAAGAAGAATGGGGGAAATAGTATTCGTAATTATATTTCGTCAATACCCTGCCTTTAAACGGTATATACAAGTATAAGTATATATATGTCATGTTTTAACGTATTTTATATATGGAAATAGACAACTCAATGGGGCACACACAATATTTACAGCACGAAGTAAACAAACAACTCTCTTTATTCAATTAACTTTACAAAACATGCTTTTTAGAAATCAGTAAAAAAAGTGTCCATCAATCATTAGTTTGTATGGTCCTCTTTTTGATGAGTTTCATGTTTAAATTTAAAAAATCTCTTCGGCGGCACTGTGACTGCGAAGCTGTAGAAAACACAAGGACAGCGCTTTAATTTTCTCGTATTTTTTTTATCAAGTACAATGTACGCGATATGCAACGGAAATACATAGGGAAGCGAAGTATTGCAATTAACATCCCATTTACGTCACCACCAGCCGCCACTATGTAATTTTATTAATAGCTCATTAAACAGGGCATTCTAAATACTATTGCAAACAGCAAAAACGCGTATTTACGTCATATTTGATCTTTCCTGTTTGGCCGGGGACCACCCATCGATCAAATGAATCAAATGAAATATCGCAATTTCATAGAAATCTGAACATCCGTAATTGATGTTCAAAAGTTATGGATGTTAATACATATCCATTTATATTCATTATTTTATATGTCTTGTGATGCAGAGCCATAAAGAAGGACCAATTCAAAGAAATGAAGAATGACTACCTAGAACTCGAACAATTTATAATATGCAACGAATGCGGTCGTAAGCTTCACCAAATATGTGTTCTTCATTCAGAGCAGATATGGCCTTCAGGTTTCACGTGCGACGAGTGTCACAAGAAGAAAGGCACAAAAAGAAAAGAAAACAAGTTTAACGCAAAACGGTTACCCGTTACCAAACTCGGTGTTTATATAGAGACGAGAGTGAACAATTTCCTTAAGAAGAAGGAGGCGGGTGCCGGCGAAGTGTCAATTCGCGTAGTATCCAGTTCGGAAAAGATAGTAGAAGTGAAACCCGGCATGCGTAGTAAGTTTGTAGAGACTGGCGAAATGGCTAGTGAATTTCCTTACAGGGCGAAAGCGTTATTCGCGTTTGAAGAAATTGACGGTGTGGACGTGTGTTTCTTTGGCATGCACGTGCAAGAGTACGGTTCCGAGTGTCCGCCACCCAATTGTCGCCGTGTGTATATTGCTTACTTAGACTCGGTACATTTTTTTAAACCACGACAGTTTAGGACTGCTGTGTATCACGAAATCTTACTCGGTTATATGGACTATGTGAAGCAACTTGGATACACGATGGCTCATATTTGGGCGTGTCCACCGTCAGAAGGGGATGATTATATTTTCCATTGTCATCCAGCCGAACAGAAGATACCCAAACCCAAAAGACTGCAAGACTGGTATAAGAAGATGTTGGATAAGGGCATGGTCGAAAGAATAGTTTTAGATTATAAGGTAAGTTCTCTTTTCTACATTGCTTTGTACTTTTGGCATATATAATCTATTTAAAATAATTTTTGACGACATTACTGCAGTTGACTTCGGTTTAAAAAGTTAACTTACCAATGACGTCATTAAACCAAAACGGTCGAAAGCAGTTTGTGTAAACCCACACGAGCCCTCAATAAATAATAGCAGTAACATCTGATTGTACCAAGAATAAAAAACGTAGTAAGTAATCCGTTCAAAGTGTATCACATCAGAGACGAGCAGTGATGGACAAGTTACTGATATTAAATCGAAATGGAAACTAATAAATATTAATTAACCTCGAACGTCAACTAGAAAGCTTTGTATTAGCTAGCTTTGTTCCAGCAGAAATCACAAACTAGTCAGAGCCAATAAAATGAGTCACAAAACACTTTCAGTTTTTTCTTAGCCAATTGAACCGCGTCTGATTATTTAGAACCAGCCTATTGAAACCGCAAGAGATCGTTTTGTGCATTTACTATAATTGTTTGCTACATTTTTCTTACAGTTGTATAGATTCTTTTTATTCTGCTAGATTTATTGTTATTGACTTGTATTATCACATTAGCCGTTTACAGTTTAAACATTGCAACTTTATTTGCATCATTACAACATACAAAATTACATCAAAAAGAAACACCTACCCGGAGTCATCGACATTCTTCGAGCGTTTCTCTACCTCACGCCTCTATTTGACCCTAGGCTTATATGACTGTCAGACGTAGTTGTAACCAACACAAAAGTTAATTCAAATAAATAGCCCTGTCGATTAAGTTTTTTGTATATAATAATTTTGTACTTTCATTAAAATTAACCGTTGATTCTGGATTAGTTGGAACCTTCTACTTCACTTTTAGATAAATCGTTGTTAACAAGCGCGTACGCACCAATCCATTCTCAAAAACAAGTTGTTTTCAAGATAATCTTTTCTTTCTTTAGGATATTTTAAAGCAAGCGATGGAAGATAATCTACGGTCCGCAGCGGATCTTCCGTACTTCGAAGGTGATTTTTGGCCTAACGTCCTAGAAGAAAGTATTAAAGAACTA
This sequence comes from Oryctes borbonicus, assembly GCA_902654985.2. NCBI lineage: Eukaryota > Metazoa > Arthropoda > Insecta > Coleoptera > Scarabaeidae > Oryctes > Oryctes borbonicus. The sequence continues at coordinate 3,254,271 of LR736866.1, forward strand.
GATCAGGAAGAAGAGGAAAAACGTAAGCAAGAAGCCGCGGAGGCTGCTGCGGTAAGTATTACTCGTATTCAGCAAAAGAAAGTAGCGTACTCACATTAAAATTCTTATTTCCCAGCAAATTTTTTCTATCGGTGATGAAAACGAAACCGGTCCTGATGGGAAAAAGAAGGGTCAGAAGAAATCGAAAAAGAGCAATAAATCTAAGGCTAATCAACGAAAAAATAGTAGTAAGAAATCAAATACTCCCCAAACCGGCAATGATTTGTCTGCTAAAATATTTGCGACAATGGAAAAACACAAAGAAGTGTTCTTTGTTATCAGGCTACACTCCGTTCAGTCCGCTGCCAGCTTAGGTGTAAGTAGATGTGTGTCTTTTAGTTTAGATATACAAGACATATTTATTTGTATACTTTGTCAAATTTCATTTTTACGAAGAAGCAAATTCTGAATGGAACACATCTGTGTTCAATAACATGATGCAGCAATGTGACGTGGTTACTTTGTTGTATATATCGTGCTATTAACAAAAAACCAACACAGCAACACAAGCAGATATTATCAGACAATCTACACATAAGATATAAATAAATGAATATCCGGTGTAATAAATATCATTTTTTAACTAATAGTTTGAGATCAGATAATGATTTGTAAAATGTGGCAAAATCTGAGTTATATAATCTTATTTATTACTGATACTAATGCCCTCTTAAATTCATTCAAGTTCCTTCGGTTATCGAACCCAAATTAAAATTTTATCGATTTTACATTGAACTGGTGTGACGATGTGTATAAAAACATTAAAACATTAAATGTTTACACAATGAAAAGTATGGTATCTAATGCGCTTTATCTTTGCAACTATAGCCTATTCAAGATCCAGATCCGTTCATAACTTGCGATATGATGGATGGTCGCGATGCATTTTTAACGTTGGCGAGAGATAAACATTATGAATTTTCATCTCTTAGGAGAGCTAAATTTAGTACAATGGCTATGTTGTATGAATTACATAATCAAGGGCAAGATAAATTCGTGTACACATGCAACAGCTGCAAAAGTCACGTGGAGACACGGTACCATTGTACTGTGTGTGACGACTTTGATTTGTGTATTCAGTGCAACGAAAAAGAACGCCATCCTCATAAAATGGAAAGATTGGGACTAGATCTTGATGATGGATCGTCACCGTGCGATCAGACGAAGGTGAACCCGCAAGATGCACGGAAACTATCCATACAGCGTTGCATACAGTCGTTGGTACACGCTTGTCAATGCCGTGACGCTAATTGCCGCTTGACAAGTTGCCACAAGATGAAACGTGTTGTTACACATACCAAAGTTTGTAAGCGAAAAACAAATGGCGGATGTCCGATTTGTAAACAGCTTATCGCTCTATGTTGTTATCATGCTAAACACTGCCAAGAGACAAAATGTCCGGTTCCATTCTGTTCAAATATCAAACACAAACTCAAACAGCAACAACTACAACAAAGACTACAACAGGCTCAGTTACTCAGGAGAAGAATGGCTGTAATGAATACACGTACTGTAGCTCCTACAAATCCAATGCCTGGTGGGAATATGCCTTTAACATCAGGTGTAACATCGGTGTGTGTTCCCGGTGCAGTTAGTCCGGCTGGCACAATGGGCTCGGTTAACGCGGGTGCACTGGGAGGTTCTCCGATGCAAACGCCGCATCAAACAGGAATAGGTCTGAAACCTGGTACTCAAACACCACCAGCAAACGTACTCCAGGTAGTAAAACAAGTTCAAGAAGAAGCAGCACGACAACAAGCACCACACGTCAGCGGGTATGGAAAGGTTAACCCTGGAGGAGTGCCTGGACAAAACATGCCGCCACCACAAATGCGAATTGGAGGTCACCTTGGACCTCAAGGTAATGTTAAATGAATGAATTTCAATTTATTACATTGCACAAGACATGTTACGTAACCTCTTCTTCTTTTATTATATTCAGTCGTAGACATTCTGGATACCTTATTCCCCTTTCACATACTATTAACTTTAATGGGGATTATTGAGGTTACTTTAAGATTACATTTACTTGTTATGATTTCTTTTTTGGTAATCTAGAGAGGCGAAAATTATCTAAAAATAGGAGTTAGTTTTTTTTTTTTGTATCTAGGTGGAAACTTGCTGCCAATGGATCAGTGGCCGCGGTATACTGGTCCAACAACACAAAATCTACGACAACCTGGTCCGCAGTTAACGCAATCATCTGGACAATTGGCATCAGGCCACATGCAATCAACAAATCAGCTTAGGCAACCCATATCCCAAGCGTTTACTTCTACGAATGCTAGTAGCAAACAAGCGCTACAGCAACTGATGACTGCTTTGAAATCTCCTCAAACACATGAACAACAACAGCAGATACTCCAGATATTAAAGTCCAATCCACAATTAATGGCCGCCTTTATAAAGCAAAGACAGGTAAGTTTGAAATGCTTCTTATAAAATCTGATCGTAAAAGATAACGTAGTTAGTATGTTTCTAAGAACATACTACAACAAACATACTACAAACTCAGCAAATAATTCTAAGTGAGCAGATAGTATCTTCTAGTAATCCTTACCACCTTTTCCCAATTATAATTGTCCTATAATATTTTTTTCTAGAACGGTGCAGAATAGACAAGCATTAACAAGCTGATTACAACGAAGGTGATAAAAATGCATTGAAAACTACGTATGCTGGAAGATATTGCAAGTGTAAAGAGAACTGTTGTGAAGTTTACGGTATTACTTTCAATATTTTTATATCCATGAATATTTACATAAAGTTTAATGCTATTTTGTTAAAAATGTACTGTGTTAACTCTCTCAGAAAGATAACGTTAAATAACGTTGTTCAACGTGGCATCGTATCCGCACAAGAGTAAACGCATTCTGTTTAAATAGTTTTTTTTGTCTCACATGTAGTAATTTATTGATATAAAGGTAAATTTTGTCTCCTTTTCTATTTTTACTTGTTGGGCAAATAGACATACAGGGTAATTCACGACAAAACAAGGAAAACCAGACTGAACTTCTACTTCTACATCGCTATTTGTAAAAAAATTAGGAAAATAGAATTGTTAAATGTAAATTTTTCATTTTTCATGTTTTCTGAATCTAGTGGGGTTTTATATCAAAATGAATCGCATTTACATGTAAGAGTCCAATTCTACCTATTACTACGATAGACATTTCAATAAGCAGTCATTTGCAGTATATGCTAATAACGTATGCGATTTCCCAGTAACAACATAGTTAAAAAATCTATTCTACAGTATAACTAGGCAACAAAGGCAACTATAATCAATTAAAGAAATCAGCTAGGGTTGTAAACGCATCGTTTGATTACTGATACTGATTCATTCCTATCGCGCAACTCCCCGCCCTTAACCTTTTCTAGCGAGCAAATTTTACTATTACAATGCCCCTGTATTTTAGCGGTTCACTTTATTACGGAACTTTCTATTTAATATTCTATAAGCTGCGATGTTAATTTGGAAATGTTTTCGTTCCTTTAGCAGGCGCAGCAGCTTGTTCAAAGTGGAGGTGGTATGGTAGGCAATACATCGCAGCAGCTACAAGGAATGCTTGTCCAGCAGCAGAATCCAGCACAACATCAAAATAGAATGCAAATGCAGTCGTTGCTTCAGGGAGGTCCGGCTCAAGGTCCGAATGCTGGACCGCCAAGTCAAGCTACTTTGGCTCAACAACAAGCATGGTATAAGCAGCAACAGATTTTGATACGTCAGCAACACCAGCAGCAGCAACAGCAGTTCCAGCAACCTCCCGCACCGCCATATCAGAGATTACCGGCAATTAGGCAGCCGCATATGGGCTATCCAAATACTTTCCAAGATCAAAACTTTCCTACCATGCAAGGCTTGAAACCAACACCACCACCAGTGCCATCGCCGCAAGGAGTAATGGGTCCTCCACAAGGGAGTATTTCATTGCAACAACAGCATCAGTTAATACAGAGTGTACGGAGTCCTCCACCTATAACCAGTCCGCAGCCGAATCCATCACCTAGACCAACACCTAGCCCCAGAAATCAACCGGTACCCAGTCCAAGAGGTCCGCAACCGTCACCTCACGAATTAGCTACTTCGGAAATGCTATTGGGACAAAACCATACTAGTGGTTTACATCCGCATGCTTCACCAGCAAGTCAGAATCAGGAAACTGGTGACATGACACCTCAGGATCAACTTACTAAATTCGTGGAACAGCTCTAGTGGTGAATGTTAGCTCATGATAAACATTTAATTTTACCGGAACTAGTTATGGTGCTGTGCGACTCGTACAAAGTGATGTATAAGTAAATGTATACTTATCAAAACAAGAAAAAAATGACCTGGCCAATTACGCCAATCGTGTAGTTATGTATAAAGTTTAGATTTTAATACTGATGGACGTATTAATTTTAAAATGTAAATATGTTTAATACAATGTATTATATACAATGTTAGTGAAAATGTTTATCTTACGATGTGAATGATATACCTTAAAAGTATTTGGCTTTGCGAGGCTGTGTTATTATCTTAACGGATTGTTACCTATAAAAAAAAATGAAAGGTGTAGACTGGGCTACGCTACGTGCACATTGCTATTCATTTGTTTTTATATATATATATGTATAATTTTGACGAACGTGAGTTTTATGATAGTGACTTTGTATCATAGTAGGCTCATTTTTTTACCGAGAGAGACTGTTAAGTGTCGTGTTTTCGGTAGCTATTGTGATGGAGGCACAGGCCCTTGATTGTTTTTATATAATATATTTATAATTTATATATCGTCTTGTTTCATGTGTTACATTCCACCCCTGTGGAGTGGTGCTGGCACCTGACAATCGCAACCTCGCCAGTGCAATACTTAAAAAAAAACACACTCCCTCCTTAATTTATTACTATTGAACATACATGAGTTTAGATTAATTAGTGTTAAGGATTATATAAAAGAATAAACCTTATACAAAATTATTTGTTTTTTATTTTCTATTCTCTCAACATTTTCTATTGAGTAATTAATTATACTGTACCTACACTCGTTTATTATAAAAAGCAAATAATTTAGGCCATTTTGATAAATTATTTTATTTATTACCAAATAAAATATTGTGACTTGTAAGTATTTTGCGTACAAATAAATCTTATATTTGTAAATATTAGTAACTTCGTTCGCTTAATCAGATGCCAGTACCTCCATCTTTCTATTCTTAAAACTCACTTTCTATGTTAAGTAATTAAAAAATTACTTTGAACATTTGTGCGATGTATAAAATTAAACTGTAATCCTTTTTTTTTACCTTCGCTACCGATTAATTGCGTACTGTACGTTTACGAAAACATTTTTCGTACGGTTTATTCTTTAAACATTCAAACTATAATCTTAACTTAATTCAATGTAATTATAGCAAAAAAATGTTCGGATTGCTGCAAATTGCACAAGTAGTAGGAATTAGCATTTACTGTAGTTAGCTCAATTCAGTCATCGGTTGGCTTCCAATTGTAACGGATACGAGTGTGAGGAATTGGATTGGATTCGAGAAATATGGATGTGCTGGCATCATCGTTTTTTTTATTACTATTTAGTTTCTTGGCAGATCTGTATAGAGATAGTAGCATAACAATAACGATAAAACTGGAGCTGTGCTGTATGGAATGTAAAATTCCCAATATCTAAATTTGAAATTATTACCTATTCTCTTTGGAAATTATTGGAACAGATTTATCTTTATTACACCGAGGTTTTTTCGTTGTAACATTGATCTCGTCTTGCAACTATAGCTTTGCTATAATATATTGTCAATTACTAGATATAATACTTTTCTAGCTGCTGGATTTATATGCCCTGGTACTTACAATTTCAAATACTGGTTTAATACTAGCTTATGATGGAATTACGTAATAATTTTAACTGGAACAAGTGATAGAATGAATCCAACATTATTGAATACTCTTTATTGAACTATTTTGTACATATGTCGATGCGATTTTTAAATTTAAGATGAAGAATTTTATATTCACTTCCATCATGTTGTTCTAAAGCTTATGCTTGTCATTTAATTACTAGAGTGCTTGAATTAAGTTAAGATGCCATTTTATTCTTATTTAATAAATTTTAATGTGTCTCTTATTTATTTTAACATTAGGTCTTTCAATCGATTAAGTATATACACCATATGAAATTAAATCATTTATTTAGTCTATACCAATTTACATAATTTAATATTACGCAAAGTACAAACTAAAAATTAAAATGTGTTAAACAATCATCTCTGTCTACTTAGTTCGGTTAACAATTGAAGATAATTTCATTGTATCATGGTTTAAGCGTATTTTTTATGGTCGTAGAATTAGATTTACTGACGGGCAGTAGGAAATTTTTCTTTTAGAAAATGTTATAAGCAATAAAAATTATTGCCCGTTTGGGACGCTATTTGTAACCCTTTTAAATTTTAATACTTCCATTGAGTTCAGTATTGTAAAGTATATCATTTACATCGTAATGTAATTTCTTAGATTCATTTACAGAAAAATTTATTATGTTATTTTTTTTAATTTTAATTTATATGAATCATTTATAATAAATAATTAAAAATCTGTGACAATGTTCTACTTGTTTTAAATATAGACGCAAAATATGCAATTAGTTAAATATTTATTTTTCCCAATTATTTTCAAGGTGTTTTTTTTTTTATCAAGTTCTCTACGATAACAAACAATATTTGTGATTTTTTTCAATTGTTTGATAGTTTACTGCTTAAGGATACCCGCGATTTTTTACGCGATGTTTTGAAATGCTTTGCCAAAACAAAATAAGATGTTTTCAAACAAAAATACATAGATTTATTTTCATTCATATTTTCAATTTAAAAATTATTTAAAATCAAATTGTTATTCATAAGCCGATTTCGAATGTAGATAGTTATGCCTAGTTGATTCCAGAAAGGGGGCGGACTAGATTTGGGGCTCTATTGAAGTGAAAAATGAAATAGCATGTTTTAAAATTAAAGTCGATAATCTTACAAAGTACAAAGGAAAAGAATAGTTTGGTAACATGTTTATACAGTACTTATGATAACGTAATTAGCATCTATGTTCAAATACATTTGTGATCTATTAAAACTACAAATTTTATTGTAGCGGCGCGTTTTATTTTGTAGTAAGGAAAATAGCTTTGGAACGATAACTTCGCTTAAGCGATACGTATAAGTAACTCTATAAAAACTAGAAAAAATAAACATAATATTAATCAGCTGCAATAAATTTGCGTTGCTATAAATACTACATATGATTACGTTGCTTAGCAGCCGTGGTCGTTTGGAGCAAATGTGGTGTGTTGTAGAGCAATTAAGCCCAAACTCAATAAGAATTATGCTTCGGGTCATTACCCCGTTAAATTTGCAACTACAACAGCCGCATATATCAAAGTTTCCTTCATCATGCTCTTATCAGAATCCCACAGATTAAATTTGGTTGTTAAAATTCTCCAATTTAGGAGTGGTGCATTTTCAATTGCAGCCAGTGTATTTAATGATTGGGTTGAAAGTCATAGTGATAAAGTTTGATAGGGGTGCCTATATGTTAGCAGAAAACTGGTGTCAACTTTTTTTCACATATTTTTCATTGCATTGGTCTATAATCCCGCACTTTTCCAGAGCGGGGAGACTGAAAAACTTCTTCATCACTCAAGACCACTCTTGCCCAATAATTATCTTCTTTGAAAACAAATCCCACTCTGACTTCTTTGGTTTACTCTAAGACGAAATTTTTTGGCCGCCGAATGATTGTTTAAATTAACCTGCCGCAATCATCTTCGTGAGGTGTAAATTGAAGCTGAAGATTTTGTTTTGTCCACACGCTTTCTACAAGGCTGAAGTGAAGGGAGTGTTTCCTGTTAACTTTACTAAGGTCGTATCTTCAACCGCAGAAGTTGCACATGGACGTCCAGAACTCTTCTTTCAAAGGATTTTCCTGGTTTCTAACGTTTTGCCAGAAAAAATCCTGTGCTTTTAGACAATTGTGATTGATCTGAGATTTTACGATGAGATCAAATTTTTAATTATATTTTTGGCCAATTTTCTTGCCTCTCTTGGTCCAGAGCTTTTCATTGTCTATCGCAGTGACATACCCTGACTACTGGGATGGAATTGGAAATATACATTTGACGGTTTTCGAGGATGACACCGCTCTCAACAAGCGAAAATGTTCTAATAAGATGTCAACAAACGAGAAAATTGATTGGATGGACTGATGGAGCCCTCAGATCAATGGGAATAAGTGTATTGTTGTCTACTTCACCTGTTCCTCCTGTGGATAATAATTGCGCAAACGAGATCAGAATTGATCGAGCAGATTCCGTAATACTTGGACTTGGTTCTTGATCAAAGACTTGCGTTGACAGGATTACAAACTATACGTGCAACCAGTTTTAACATATGGAGGGTTAATCTGGTCGACAGCTTACAATACACATTTCAAGAGCTTAAAAGAGCCTATCGCAAATACACCTTAGAAACCAACAAATACGAATCGATCTGAACATTCCGCCTTTTATCGACTAACTCCAAGATCTTGCGGAGAACACTTGGCAAAGGGCTAACCTGTCCACTATTCAGCAATCCACTCCCGGCTCACATTGTGGCTCCTTTTATGTTCTTGGTAACTATTTCAAATTCTTTACCCAAGAGGTAATTAAGAAGCCGCCTCAAGCGGCCAGAGAACTGAAAGGCACATGAGTCTGGCTGAAGTCTATGAACTAGATGTTTTCTTTTTCTTTCTAAGTAACCATAGATTAAATTACCTCAACTTTTAAAATATGCAGAAATGGCAGCACTATTTCTTATGTTCTATCGTGATTTTGCATTAGTATTGTAAGGGCTATACGGATGTGATTTCGTTTTAATAATTAACTAATTTTGTTTATTTCGTTTATCGATGTACTATATATTAGCAACAAAATAAAACATTAAGGCTGGAATCGTTGCTATTTATTTAAATATAAGATGCCAGTTCATTTCATACAATTATTTTATAAACTTGGCAACTAAGTATTTACACACCTACTAAAAATTTGCATTAAGTATAACTGCGTTACTTTCTAATTACAATTTATTCCATTTACTAATAAACAAACATTTAAATAAGTTGCTGCGATAGCCAAGAAGCAACTGAAGAAAATCTCAGGAGAAATGCTTTATAATGTAGGGAGCTGTGGAAGAATTTTCATTACCTAATATACTGTATAGATTCTCTTTGACTTTTACCTGTACGAATCATTCCTATTATAGCACCAAACACTAGTATATTTGAAAGTACCGCTTCTCGGGTTCTTCTTTTTTCTTCTTCTGGATCCCTTGTACCAAACGTGCCTTGAATTCGTCGCATTTTTAATGTACTTTTCAAGAAATGCAAATTTGAATTAAAGTAAATACAACTTTCACAAAGCAAGAAAGCATGTATTATTCGACAGTTGACAGATGAATCTCACAGAACCCCCTAAAATATTGATGTGAAAGCGAAAATAAAATTTCTTTTAATTTTAAATTTATAGCATATTTTCGGCTTGGTATTATTAAGCAGGATGTATATGAAGAGAATCTTACATTTTGTTGGAAGTACAAACAGTCTTAAAAGGCCCTGGATTTTAGAATGTACCCCAATATTTTAAACCCGGGTTTTTTGAATAAAATCGAATATCAAATCATTAATTATTAACCACTTTTCCCTGGTATAAGTGAGTATTACTTGAGACGAACAATAAATCTCATTTCATTCAAATACCAAAATTATTATATATCTTTGGAGTTGATGATATTTCTTATTTAACTCGCGAATACCATTCTTATGTATACATTAGCCCAGTTTAGATATTGCATCATAAACGCTGAGAAGTTATAATTCGTTAAATTTCTTCAAATTATATAAAGTGTGTACAATGAACGAAGAAGCGAAGCAATCTATTCCCCAAAAGAGTAAGATTTCCAACTTTTAAGTCTGTGTAAATTGTCTAACCTAATGCATATGTTATCGTTTACGATTGTTTGTAGGCAAAAAGATTGGTGCAGATGGTTTATCAAAGAAGGAAAGAAGGGCGTTGAAAGTCGCTCAAAAAGGCGATACTCCTATTAACCATATAGAAAATGCAAGAAATTTACCAACGGGAGTGAGCAATAATGATACGAAACAAACAATTGTGAAATCAGAAGGAGGTCACCAAAAGCAATTACAAAAAGGTGAGGTTAAACAAACTATTGCCGACACTAAGAAAGTTCTTGACAGTATGCAGGGATATAAAAATAAATGCGATCGGTTACAAAATAAAGGTACACCAGATAAGGATGTAACTGCTGCCACAACTCCATCTAAAGCTCAATTACGGGCTGAGCGCAGAGCAGTACAGGAGAAACAAAGACTAGCGAAGGTTATTGAGAAAACTGAAAATATAGAGACGGATATAAAGGAATCTCCAAAAACTCCAATTAAAATGCCAGCAAAGAAAATTGAGCCTAAAACCGATGCCCAGAATGAACACAGAGTATACCTCTTTAATCATTTGTACTTCAATAATTCGTATATTGGTGATAGCCAAGAACAAATAACAGATCTCCATTCTTCATTTATTAGATTAGGTGTGCAATATTCGTCTAAAACTATATTGGGTTCCAATGCGAGATGCTTTGCTCTACTACTAGCATTACGAGAATTTATTACCGACTTTTCTTCGCCTAGTAATCAAGAATTTTGTCGTTCAGTAGAATTTTATTTACAGAAGAACACCTCATATTTGCATAAATGCAGGCCAATTGCCGTGTCTATGACCAATGCTTTAAAACATTTTAAATTGTGTCTTACACAAATTGATACAAATCTTTCTGATTTTGACAAAAAGAACAGATTACTCGATATAATTGACACTTACAAGCAAGAACAAATTGCAAAGGCAGGGGAAGCAATTAGTATAAAAGTAAATGAGAAGATTACTAATAAAGATGTCATACTAACATACGGATGGTAAGTATTACTACGTTACTAGTTTTGCATTGAAAATTTGTATTTGTGTGTGCGGGGCACGGACAACGTTTTCATGCCCCCGTATATTTTCATTGTATATTGTCTATGTTATACTTGACAAAAAGTACATGAGGAAATCCAAGCGTTGTTATATATTACTGTAATTATTTTTTAGTTCATCGTTGATAAGACAGTTGTTGTTGGATGCCCATCGGGAAGGTAAACACTTTAAAGTAATTATAGTGGACTCGAGGCCTTTATTGGAAGGACGAGAAATGCTGAGAACTCTTGTAAGGGAAGGCATTGATTGTACATATGGTTTAATTAATTCCGTTAGCTTCATAATGAGTAAAGCAACAAAAGTTTTATTGGGTGCTCATGCACTATTAGCGAATGGTTATGTGATGTCTAGAGTGGGAACAGCTCAAATAGCACTTATTGCGCAAAATTTTAACAAACCCGTATTGGTCTGTTGTGAAACATACAAATTCTGTGAAAGGGTTCAAACGGATTGTTTTGTTTATAATGAAATAGGTTAGTCTGCGTATTTTGTGGTATTAATTAGATGTACTTAATCGCTGTTTTTTTTTCTAGGTGATTCTGACAAATTAGTAAATATAGATACAACAGAAAAAGATAGTCCATTAGCAAACTGGCGTCAGAGTAAATACTTGCAACCGTTAAATTTACTTTATGATGTAACTCCTCCCGATTTTGTAACCGCTGTTGTAACAGAATTAGGCTTCTTACCTTGCACTAGTGTTCCTGTTGTGTTACGAATAAAACCGACAGAGTAATGATTATTTAGGAATTACTTTTATTTCAGAGACTTTTATGAATGATAAATTGTATAAAATATATTCCTAAATGTTGTTGTTAGAGTTATTTATATTAATTTTTGTACAGGAACTAACGATTTAACCAAATTGTTTTTTTCTTCTGTGATTTAATATTCATCTAACTTTCCCTGGTATTTGCGGGAAAAATAATATACTCATAATTTGTATTTTATTACAGTTACTTTTATGATCATACGATTTTCAATTCATTTTCAACTTAAATATTTAAATCTAAAGAAACGTCGTAAGTTAAGAATATAACAGCACCTCTTAATGCACCTTAATGTATGTCATCTCAATATGTATAAACACTTCTATTACGTTATTTTATTTTTCATTTCAACTAACAGTTCAGTTAAAAATTGGGTGTTCCTATATATTCCTAGCTTCATACGTACGCTGTTTACAGAAAGATAGAAGCATCAGGCGGAAAAGGGCGTTCGTGCAAATTCCGCAAATGAAGAAATGCGCGTGCACAATCGTGTGCTCAAATCAGGCTGTGTGTTTGTGTTAAATTTATAGGCGTGAACTTTACTGCCTGAAATAACTCAAACAGCATCTCAAATAATAATCCAGTGTCAAGAGAACCACACGAGTTAAAATAATTTGATTCCGTGAGGTTTCCTTGATAATAATAATAATCATGTTCTGTTATTTAAACTGCTGTTTGCACTCCTTCGGACAAACTTGAACAGCTTTTTCTACTTAGAACAATAATTTTTATACACAGTACGGCTTTCCATGATTGCCTCATAAGGCTGATCAAAATTATATTGCACGGGGATCGTGTCCTTTGCAATGTACATCAAATAATTTGTGTTCAAGGATTCTGAGATTCCCTTTAAGATTCCCAGGCTGTTTCTGATGAAATATATATGAATAACATTGTTCCCTTAAACCAATGAAAGACCGTTAGCGTCAATTAGAGTTGAAATTTTGGGAACTTATTATTTCAAAGATTTACGGGGGCGCAGGGGCATGGCCCCGCCCTGTCCATCTCTGACTACGCCTATGGCAATTGTACATACATTTAAAATCACCAATTTACCTCTAAATTTCCTTGTCTTGTACACTACCGTTCAGTGAAGTTCGGTCATACAATAAAAACATTTATTGTTATATTATTATTAATACATAAAATTAGAAAAATATTAAGCGTACACTCTTTTCTAAGGGGTTAAAGCCATAAATTATTATGTAAAGTAGAAATATTGCGACAACCACAATAAAGTCCCTTTTATTATCATTCCGAGAATTTCGCGGAAGTGCCGATCTTTTGAAACGGGTCATTTGGGGATTATTAACGTCTGTCGTTTTTGCGCGAAAGCTTTAAGAAAATTTACTTCAAAATGGCACGTGGTAAGCCTACCAGCGTAGAAAAACGTTCACGCATTATTACGCTGTTTGAAGAAGGATATTCGGGGCGACAAATTGCTGAAAAAATAAATATGAGAAGTTCAACAGTAAATGACATCATAAAGCGATATCGGACAACTGGAACTATAGAAAATCGTGTTCGTCCAGGAGCATCTAGGAAAACAACAAAGGCTGAAGATTTGAGAACTGTATTATTAAGCAAACGCAATAGAAAATTAACAGCGCCACAAATAGCAGCCGAAGTCAATCGCGGCCGTGAAGAACAAGTTTCGGCGAGTACGGTAAAACGTCGACTTCAACAAGCGGACCTTCATGGACGCATTGCCATTCGAAAACCCTTATTACGTCGGGGCAACAGAGCAAAATGGCTGCAGTGGGCTCGTTCTCATCTAGATCGGTCGTTAGATGATTGGAAACACGTGCTTTGGACTGACGAGTCAAAGTTTGAGGTTTTTGGGCAAAATCGACGAGTTTATGTCCGAAGATCTAAAACCGAAAAGTGATCCCGAACTGCATTGTGCCTCCAGTGAAGCAAGGGCGTAGTTCTGTGTTAGTGTGGGGATGTTTCTCCTTTGCTGGGACGGGAGATTTATGTAGAGTGCAGGGTGTAATGAGGAAGGAAAATTATTTTGCAGTACTCCAGAATCATGCAGTGACATCAGGATTGCGTATAATAGGCCGTAACTTTACATTCATGCATGGCAACGACCCAAAACACACTGTGTTAGTATATAAGAACTATCTAAAGGAGCAAGAAGAACAGCACACCCTGAAAGTAATGACATGCCCCCCACAAAGCCCAGATTTGAACCCGATAGAGTTGTTGCGGGATGAACTGGACAGGAGGATCCGAAAAATACGCCCAACTTCACAAGAACATTTACGGAATATTCTGCAACATGAATGGATTAATATTCCACAATCCGTTTTAACAAAACTTATCGAAAGAATGCCTAGAATAGTTCGAGCGGTGATTAACAGCAAAGGAGGTTTTTTCGATGAAAAAAAAAATATAATGTTCAGTATGTTATATTAGGCCAGAATAACTTTTTATTTATTTATTTTTGTCTTTTTTACCTGTACATACAATAAAATTGCATTTTGTTTTTAGTTTCGTTTGTTTCTGTAACCTTCTCATGTTTTTTACTAACCGACCGATCTTGTTTGAACGGAAGTGTACATCTTTCTTAATTTGATTATAATTTTAAGATGAAAATTGGAGGGAATCACCAATGCTAAGAACTCCAATTACAGATCTTTATAACGCAAACGTGTATAAAAGTGTTAATACCAAATATTCATTAAGAGATGGCAGCAATAGCATAAGTAATGTAATTGTCACATGCGTGTGTGTGTATATTGTGTTTCCATTTCTTTTTTTTTTTGGTTACATTTATACATCCAATATTTATTTTCTATCGTTTTATTTTACCATCCCGTTAAATAGTAAAATTAATTCAGTGATGGCAACTCGCTTTGCATGTTAATTTGCGATAAGGGGGCGTACGTCTCAAAAAGGTATACGGTTAACCTTACTATTTCCTGACACTGACAACAACAATATTTACATTTGTAATCGGATGCATTAATATTATTCATCAACGAAAGTGTAAAATGGGCAAATCTGAACGGGGTAGTGATGGTGTGCCGGGCATTTCTCCCGAGAATGAAGCTAGTAAATTGTTGGAGGCGGCATTAATGCAAATGGATGGTATTATTTCAGGTAAGTTTTTAATTCGTGAAACGCATTTTTAAATTCTGTTTCCGTTTTTTTCAAGTAAAACGCAGTAACAATCTTATCGAATTTAATCTGCCGTACACCTACGCATTAATTATATAATCTATTTAATAGTTTGCCGAAGGTGTTAAGCATATAGTATGTTTGGTTAGCGCAAAGTCGGTGATAATTTTTGTCAACATAAGCATTCATTGGTTAATTAGTCACCTGTAATCGTTGGGATGATTTACATTTTGCGACGTTACTACAGTAAGTTTGTATTATAGATTACCCAGTATTGTTTCTAACTTGTAAAACTTCTGGCTTTATATAGACTAAAAATATAAAAAAGTTATCTTCGAAAAGTTAAAAAATTAGTATTCTTTTGATACGATAATCTTAGTATTGATTCTATCAAATTTAGTAACAATTTATGTATAGATCTATGTTTGTAGCGTCTCCTATAAGCTATAAGTACTAAATATTCTGCCAAGATTGTTACGGCCTTAAATGGTTTCGAAAAAAAAAATGACAAACAGGAAAATTAACAATAATGATAGCAAGGACTGTGGCGTAGTATGGTAAACAACACATAAGTATCGGCACCCCCCGCACCACTCAAGTTTAATTTATTATATAATAATATAATAAATAGATCGGGACGGCCGTTTCGAGGACACGAATGGTCCTCATCATCAACCGGTGACCGAATTCGGTGGTGCGCAGGGTGCCGATACTTTTGTGTTGTTTACCAGGAAAATTAACAATCAAGAGAATAAAAAAAATATGTTAATTTTAATTAATTTTTGTAGAAATTTCCTTCGCATTTTATGTCGCTACAAAATAAATTTTCCGTTACTTTTATTTAGACTGGTTTTGTAATTCAATGAATTACGTATTAAAAAAAAAAACAATTTATTTACTTCACAATGGAGCATATACAATAAGTCCTTAGAAAAAACATAAAAAAACAAAGTATTTTCCGCGGATTTCTATTTATTTCCCAGCATAATCTCCATTTAATTCTATACACTTTTCCGAGCATTTCTCCAGCTTTTTAAAGCCCTCCAAAAAGTACGATTTCGGAAGGTCCTCAAAATAGCCATCTGTTCTGACTTCCTCCTCGTTCGACGTGAACCATTGTTCGCCGAGGCATTTTTTCAAATTTGGAAATAAAAAGAAATCGCTGGGGGCCAAGTCCGGTGAATACGGTGGATGTTCTACTAATTTGAACTTTAATTCCATAATTTTGGCTATCGAAACTGCGCAGGCGTGCACTCATGGTTTTGATGGAAGAGGATCGTTATAATGTTTAAGATCTTATCTGGTTATCGAATAGAATAAGTGATTGCAATGTAAGATAACAAATCATATGCGAATACAAATCTATTGTTATTGTGATTTTATTATCTGATAATTTTTACATCTACACGTTATACTTTACCATAAGTTTTATGAATTAACTTACAATTAGCGCAAGTGACTTTCTTTTATTTGTTGTAATATTAGAATACATTTCTATTACGAAAACTTGATTTTTTTACTTTATCTAGAGCCTACGTTTTATTTTTTTTTTGTGTCACCCTGATTGCCGAGATTTCAGAAGATAATAAAACGCATTTTTTTTAGTAATTACAGCTTTTTTTTTCGAATAGGCAACTTATTAGACGCATATTTGTGCTTAGTTTCTAACAATTGCGGCATTTTGCCACCGTAGTTAAATTTGTTGTATTATTGGGCGAGGATTCGGGTTACAGAATACACCTAACATTCCCAGGCATCGATTACTATTGATCGTTGACCGATCCTATTAGAATTTTGCCAAGTCCTCAGGTGCCCCAATCTCTGGTAAGAATTATTAACGTGTCAAACATCGTATTGATACGGGTGCAACACTGTTTTACTTTTTTATCCCTACAAAACGCATATGGGGGTTTGAACCCGCTTCATTCGGATCGAAAGGCACATTCGACCCCCGTGGGGGTTACTGGAATTTGTAAGTTTAATCTTATTTGCAATAATTGATGATTTTTTTTTTTAATATTGTTTGACATTTTAAATTGTGGGGTTTAATCGTCTAAAACCGACAGACATATCCTGGATAGACTTCGTATTACAATTCCTAATTACGACAATAGAATAAAATAAATTCGTTCTAAATTAATTTTTATGTTATGTTATGTTAATGATGCTAAACATTTACACAATGCATTTCCAATTATAATAACTAATACTTTTCACTGCGTATTTCGAAGCGAAATATTCCATTTAAAACGCCCGTCTTAAATATTCTGTCGTTGTTTCGTGACGATGCAATCAGGGGTGGTTTCGAAAGTACTTTCTGAAGGGGACGTTTTCGAGTGCTACATGAATCGCAGTGAATTAGAATGAAGTTCGTAGAGTTGCAGAAGACATTTTCATTATTTACGTCATTCATACGGACGTACTTTCGACTAGGTGGTGGCAGAAATTATTCCAATTTTATTATCCTTCGGGATTTGTACGGTGGAATTTTAATTTCTCCGCTCATAATTTACATCTATTCACACCGTACGAAGCGAAATGTTGAGTACTTGTGTTGGTGGAGACTGTTGGATTTCGGTTTCCTTAAAGAGGTGTGAACTGAAAAATGTGTTCAGTGTGCCTCTAGAGACTCTTTTGAGGGAATAACAATAGGCATTAAATTTTTTTGCCGTTGCTACATTGAGTTACCTATAGCTATAGCAAATTTAAAAGTCACCCAAAATTTGAATGAATGAGATCCATTGCATTTTTTGTTCTTTGTTCTTTTTATTATTTTCCCTTTATTCACTTTGGTTTTATTAATTTTTGTTATTTCGTTACTTTATCGAACTTTATTGCAATTATTTAATTACGGTAGGTTTGTTTAAATTTGTCTGTTTTTAATAAAAAATGTGCTTATCTTTCCATTTTTTACATTTTTGATTTCACAATGATTTACGCATGGACCACGTTTCGTTTGGCAAAAATTACGATAAAGTGGAACAAAATGAAGATGAAATGACAAAATAAAAATACAACGTCGCCAAGGCCGATGTCATTAGCGCCATGAACGTGAACGTTCATCCAAGTGCGAAGCTAATACGTCAGAGTTAACTTGTTTCTAGCTTACTTTCAATTCTTCAGGTAAAGTATATCTCCAGCTAACGATAATTCCGGGGGAACGGCAATATTATTCGCCTTCGCTTCGTTTTTCTCACGTCGTAAATGTTTGTTTTTAATGTAATATAATCTACAAAGAAGTACAGAATACATCTTATTAATTAAAAAATTCTATTTTTCTTTTGTAAGTAAGTCATGAAGTTCGATAGTAAATCTCCACATTTTACGATCAATTTTTGCTTACGTCTAGTATAATTTGTTAGACGCCGTATCATATCATTATAAGATAGATCGCGAACTCCTATGGCATACTATAGGCTGTAATCTGGTATTTTTCTAGAAAGAAAATTGGAGAAAATCTAATATTTAAGAAAAATCACGGCCATGATTTTTGATAAATGTTGTAGGTAATAAAGGAGCAAAAGGACAAGATGACGAAATTTCTGATTACTGAAGGCGTATTTGCCTAAGTGTTGTCTATATTTCGATTGTCTGCTAAGAATCTAAGGTTTTCATTAAAAAATCTTTTGTAAATTATGAATAGATCTTCTGGAAACTATATAAAAATTTTTTTGGGATATAAAATCTAGAAAATAACGCATTTTTCTTCTTATATTCAAAGCTCTGTTATTCGCTCCTATCAATATTTTATTAGATGGTTTTACGGTCAACCACCGAATCCTTTTTGCCTTTTTGAGCACATTCTCTTCTTTTGCGGGAGTACATTGCTTTTAACATGGGGAAGGCGCAGTCTCCGCGTCTGTCCGCCGGTTGAAAACCAGCGTCAGTCGCACATTCGGAAAGGCCTCAACAGGTGTGCCGCGGGAGTCCGCTGTATTCGCAGGATTTCGCGTAGTTTTCGGTTTTTTCGTTTATGTGAAAATTGGGGTGCCGTAAAATTTTCTACAATATTTTGATACGACGATTAAAAAATTTAGTTCTTGCAATTGCAAAACGAAGAGCAGTATCTGTGTTTCTTAAATGATCTATGGACCGTGTCGCGCAAATAGTATTTTCTGTGTAATTTATGTAATTTTCTATAAACTATATATATAATGCTCGGTGTTTGCTTATTTTTATTTGAGTAATATGGATATATCTACTGTTAAATTTATAGGGATTATCTGCGTATATATTCACATTAAATGCATCAGTTGCGTAATTTCAAATTAGTTACAGGTTAATTTGCTGGAGGCACAGTTTCGCACTTTCTGAATTACCAGTTATTTCATATATTAAGTAAAAGTAATTGGGTTTACGCAAGATTGTGTGTTAACGCAGCAGAAACGAGCATTCGAATATTAATATCAAGGCGTAGTAGATTAACATTTTCTAGTCCACATTCTTCCTTTTAACAATTTTTGTGCTTTAGTTCGAATTTAGTTTTTGATGTGAATCCTGCAGTTCCTTCCTGTTGCCTGCAGATAGCTTATTAAGTAATTCAGAAAAATTTGTAATACAGTATTTTTAAATTTCTTTTGTGATCGTTAATTGGAGATCAAAACATGTCCAGTTAGAGTATTTATATTTTTGAATTATTGCACCAACTATTTCACGGCATAGATGTTGGTTCCATGAACGTATACGTACTAATATTAACGATTTATTATCAGAAGATTCTTATCGTTTCCGGTTAACTATTTACATGTAATAATAAGTGTAATTGGCGCATCCACCATTTTTGGAGTTTAAATTAGTAACGTGTTTTTAATGTTGATTAAAATGCAATTAAGAAAGATATTGGTGAAAAAATTTTCTAATAAGACATATTAGATTCTCTGGATTTTAGCTTATTTCAATGATACATCTTCATTGCGTAAGAAATTTTAGTAAATTTTCTAATCTTCCAAAAAATGCAATTTAAAATTAACTGAGATTCTTTGATTAAACGAATTTCTCCTTCTGTTGGTACTACTAGCGATAAATTTATATAATTTCCTATATAAATGGTTCGTTATTACCTGCATTAAGTAACTTTCTATGTAATAGTTGTGGTAGAGCTCTACATAGATTTAAAATTTTGTAATTGATTTTTACGATAATTCTGCTATTGCTCTTGCTTTTTAGGGCATTATTTTTGATAGAAAATACAGTGTTTTTTTTTTTTTGAAAAATCGAGTCGCTAAATATCCAAGGCACATTAATAATAATAATTTTTCTAAAATTAATTTTTTTTCTTAATGGGACGTAAGCGGTACCAAATATCTGACGGGAGCATGTGGTTCTATAAACTTGCAGAGAAAAATAAATGTAACAACCAAAACTCACAATAAAAGCAAAAAAAAAACAAACTACAATAATAACTTGCATAAACTAAAATAGACGACAAAATTTATGTGTTAATGTTTTAATTTCTAAAGTTAGAGAAAATGAAATGGTTTGTAGCAAGGTTTAAAAATAAAGCTGAGAATAAATTTTAATAGCCCAGTAAATTGTTTTAAATCTCAAAAATGTATTTTTTTGATGATTAATATATTTTTTTTTTGGGAGATAATGCGTGCATCCCGGCATGTGGGTGCATGCGGGACCTTTTAACACCTAACTTCGGGTTGGTGCTATGTATGGCTAAAGGACACACATGCATCGCAAGTTAATTTAGTAAAATTTGCATCTTAATTGGCAATACACCATTAACTTACAAATTTAACCTACGTTAGTATTCGTGGCGTCTCTCTACATCATAAATGTTCTAATGTGACGACATAATCTACTATTGCGATCGAAATTTTCTGATGTGGAGACAGACCATCAACTGCATTAAAAATCTTAAATTTGATTTAGCTATTTAATATTTAATCTCATGAATTGTTGAATATGCTTTTTTATATGTACTACTTTTAAAATACTTGTATCCGAACCTCAACATACTTTCGTTACTTTTACGGATATTGATCTATCTGCTTTTGCATGGTATGCGTTATACATCAAATCGTTAATTGGTTGTTGAATAACTAACCCAGAATACCGAAGGTTACGCAACTGCAAATTGTCGGATACCTACCTATTTTATTAGAAAGTTCGTCGTATAACGTGCACCTCTCGCCGTTGGGTTATTACTTTGGTTTATCGGCTCGAACAAAAAGCGGCGGCCCTGATCGCATAAACGCCACCGGAGCGAATATTTCGTGAATATTTCAGCGAAATTCCTCACTGCAGTAATGTGTTACAAGTTATAATTTTACACGTGTTTGTGGATATTGAAATATGCTCTCATTGTGGTATATTTAATTTCTGTATAAAGACGAAGAGAATGATTTTGGATTTGGGTACAACATGATTAATTATTGACTTAAACAACACACGGAGTAGCTAGATAATTTTATGTAATTACGTAAATATGGGAAATCCTCGAGAGACCTTCTCAACAATTATTTCTATTAGAATTACTCTGTATGTAACGTCTCTCTTGAAATCGTCCTTGGATTTGTTGACCAAATTTAATAGTTTGGGTTTCCCCGAGATCGAAGTGTTGCTCAATTTAAAAAAAAAAAGGATACTTGTGTGCACATCTATATAAACTAATAAGAAAGGGCGATGCTGTATAACACACAATATTTAATTTTTCGTTAATTTTAATTGAAATTAAGTCGTAGGTCGGCGGTGCAAAAAATAATAAAATATCGAACATGCATTTCTAATTTATGATAAATTGTTGATTGTTTTAACGCTTTGTGTCGCAATATTTTGAAGATACCTTTTCAAAGTCATTATTATAGTCAAATGTTTTTCAAAAAGGACGACGAAGAAAGTGTTTATTAAAGATCGTCCTGTATACACAAATAAATCCTAGAGTCTGAATGGGTGATATGGCATGCATAAATCCATTTACACCTTCCATCGTGAATTCATATCGCGGCGTTAACATTCAAGATGCATTACATTACCGTTAATAACAAATCAATAATTTCTGCAAACTGGCTGTCGTTCCGACGAAGAACGTTTCTTTTTCCTCCCAACTCCCACGAATACGTGACTTCTTAAATCAGCATCGCTCTTGCATATCTCGTAGAATATAAAAAGAATACGCGTCGGTATTTGAAATATTCGCAACGTATCTGGAATTCGCCGTAGTCTTATCGACTTGTACTGTCTAGTACCTATCATTAAGGCTCCTTTCAGTGTACTCAGCGTATCGTGTTATTTACTATTTTACTTCTGCTGATTAACCGCTTGAGAATATTGTTTCATGAGTCACATGCAAGAATTTGTTTATCAGTGCAAGCAGGTAATTACCTTGAATTCGAACTTCTTTAGCGACGTTCTTGGTTAATGTATCAATGTGCCTTGATTTATTACGAGAACTATATATGTATGTATACAGAGTGATTCGCGGTACTGGTCTGCTAAATATTTATGGGTGCAACTACAACTTAATAACTTAATTCTGAAGCTTGAGAGCTAAGCATATTAAGCAAATTAATTGATTCGGCAGATGTTTCAATTTATATCAATTTTAAATCAAGGAAAAAGAGAGCCATCAAAACATGGATCCCGTCGCACAAATCCTCGCCCTTATACTTTCATAGCGAGCAAATGTTGCAACAATATCCCCATATTTTTTGGTGGCTTACTTTACTATGGATCTTTCTTTTTTCAATTGGAACGCCTACGTATGTATTTTTACATCTACTAATGTAGAATAGAAGCGCCAATGGACCAGTTCCGGGAATCAGCTCGTATAATAATTTGATGTTTTTGCAACGAAAACGCGTTGTTCCCTTGTTTGATCATAATGATAATAATAGCCTAACTTGTGACAATAATGTAATAACGAAAATATTTGTATGTCTTGGTATATTGTGTAGTTGATAAAAACGGTAATAGTAAGTGGGTGATAACTAGAGATGACAAAGGCAGGTGGAATTATTACTTTTTTGCAACGACTAGACAGACTCGTGTTTTATCGACTCTCGAGGAAACCGGCAGGCAACACGAACCTTTTCTTATGAGACGATTAGACACGAGTCGCTGCAAAAAAAAAAAATAATTTCACCTGTCTTGGTCATCTCTAGTGATAACACTAACCATGCCTAGCTTAAGCTGTGCCCAATGTTAATTATAATCATTTTATATTGATAAATGTCTTAGTACTTATGCTAGTATTAAATTAACTGTGTTACGCTTTTCTAATCTATTATATTGATTAATTCCAAGGTAGCGAGAGTAAACAACCCGACGCAAACCACATTTCTTGCGTTCGCTGGGTGTCCGTCGAACGCCTTTAGCATGTATTTATATGTATATGTGTGAATACGTATCTATGAAATTTAATACGGATACGACGTTATCTTATCAGGAGAGTGTAGCCCACGATGCTGGCGTACTTCACAGTCATAGAGCAGTTATTGTTTCGGTTCCCATCGGTTGTTATTATTTTTGCACTTGCCTCCATGATACCTTCTAAGTTTGCTGTTAGTGCGGTGCCAAAGAGATTCCCAATCAGGGGGGACTAGTCGATTATGTACTCTCATAAAGTCATAAAAACGTGGCGCCAAAATAATTTTATCGCACCGTTTATCGATGTTCTACCCCGAACCTGACTCATACGGCGTTCATAAAATAATACAATGTGATATTGTGATTGATCTTGACCGAGTATACGGCAAGATGCCTGTACTTTCGGTTTGTGATAGAGTGCTATATTTGTTTGAGATATAACTGTTCGTGTCCAGTTCTTAAATTATGAGATTTATAAGGGAATAAGTTTAAATGGAGTCAAGTAAGTTAAATAAATAAATGTGATAATATGTGTCTGCACCTTTCTTCTGCAGTGCACAAATTTACCTTCCATCCCCGAGTAGCATTTATTTGAGTTATATGCTTCTTTTGCAATTTTATTGTTTATTTGCAGTTATTATTATTGAAGGTACTTGGACATAATTCTTATTCGTCGATAGTTTTTTGAACGGTATTTATTTTGCAGCTTGAAAATAAATAGTTGTCCTTTCAAAGTTGTTAACAGAATTAAAGTGTTCGAGCAATCTGAGAGAGAGAGAGAGAACAAGCGATAAGCTATGTTTTCCTTCAAACAGAATATGATAAATCTAGATATGCATTTACGAATAACCAATTTTTGTGAAGAGGGAAGTTCAACCGGCGGGACCCAATTTAGTAAACTGAAGAGATGTAGAGTAGCCCCTGTATGATATTGGATATAACTGTTTTTTTTTTTTTCTGATTGAAATACTTAAGTGGATAAGTTGCTGACAACTGAATAATCATCAATCTGAATTGTTCAATAAAATACTGATATCTTGTATTGGATCTTGAAGACGGATTTGGTGCTTTTGCGTAAACTCTTTCGTTTCCTTCAAGGATATAATGTAATCGCGAATCCAGTAACTAGCAATGGTTGCCAACGTTTTAATATCGGACAGGAACACATGAAACACATATTTCTCCCTAAGTTGGTTGGAATTTAACTTAAATAATGAATTTTACGAATATATAATAGTTTTCCCTGACAAAGAAGTATGAACGAATTATTAAATACTTCTACAGTAATCAGTTCACCACAATTTCGTTATCTGATGATAACGATGTCTTCAAAGACATACATACCACTTTTAAAAGGTTAAAGAGATTTGAAACAGCGCAGTATTCTTGTCGTGATTAAATGGCAAGAAGAAAAATACAAGTGCTGGAAAAAGTGAAACGACGAAACATTGCATATTAAACAAACTTTAAAGAGAAGGATTGTTGTCTTTTCCTCAGATCTTGAAAAGCAAATAAAAAACGAAAATTGGAAGATAAAGTATGGAGGTCAGCAACATTTAACGTAAGTGTCGAATCACCGTATCATTGGTTCAAAATGTGCCACTTTTGGTACGTTAGTATCATCACGGGAAAAACCGGTCAAGTGCCCAATGTCATTGTTAAAGTTTTTGCGCATGTTATCTATATAAGACTATTGTTCCAGAAGAATCTTTTACGAAGTAGAACATTGCCTTGGTCCAATGTGTAGAATTTTTTGATGAAAAACTAATATGCCAATCATTTGGCGATTATCAATTATTTAACTTTTGCATAAAATTTGCCAACACTTTATTTGGTCCAAGTACTTTTGAATAACCAATAGTACATGCACAGCATTTAATCTATTGTTTTGTTGTTCGCAAGAAATACATTTATTTGTACACACCAGAAATGTAATTTGTTAGTAAGTTGCCTTAATTCTGTATAATTCTTATGCTTTGGAAAACAACTAGAAACGTATAATTCGAGATGAATTTCTTCAATTCTAGATAAGAGATCCTAAACTATTAATATCTTTGTTTTATACATTTGTCATAATTCGTTACATTTGAAGTTAAAAAAAATGATCCGGATTATCTTAGGTCACACTGACTAATTAGTTACATTTGAAATATGTTCTGTATCTTGTCCACGCAAGAATTGTTTTTTTTTTATTCAATTTGACAATAATAATTTGTTCTATATTTTTAATGTATGTATCAAATAATGTGCAATATGTAAATGCTTGGATGTTGTGGTAATATAATTTAATTAAAAACGCTTTGAAAACAACTCCGGATACATTGGAAAAATATTTTAAAGTGTAAATCGTTGTTCAAAAGATCAAATGGCCACTGAGCGGATTCATATGACACACCTTGAATATACGCTGTCAATCTGTTTATAGGTATCAGTTATGCGATTTCGAAACGCATGAGCGACCTATCCTTCGAGCAAAATACGGATCTCAGGCGTAAATTTGGGATGTTTTTTATTATAACGTTGAAATGGGATGTCATCATTGCTCGAGGTTCATCCAATCTTAAACTGAAACGCGTCGAACCCCTAAGCGGGCTCCTTCTCTTTTCCTGTAGTCCTTATCCCCTTGTAATGTGGATATCTTGCGTTGTTGGTATTTATGCCCGGCTTTGTGCACATATTCACAGGAAATTATTTGCAGCTGATGCAGGAAATCGGTGAGAATGTTTCTCGATATCCTGCCTATCGATTTTTGTATATTAGACTTGTCGTATACAGATGTAACCCTCCGAGTTTTTCACGCTGTCAACTATGTTCGTTCTTCCGTTAAAGTATGCGTTTTCCTTTCTTAGTTACTGATATTATTATACCATTAGTTTACCGAGTGTCCCATGACATGATTGTCATGGCTTAAGGATATGTTGCTGGTATCGTTGTTAATTTAGCTCTTATTACAAAGTCGAGATCATTGCTGGAAACTTGACAAAATATTCGTGCTGATCCTGACACTATTAGTAAGATAAGCAGATACCCTGCCACTTTCGCTTTGCAAATGTTAGGGGAAATACATCCTTATACGCTTTTTACTATACAGAAATTTTTTGTTTGTAATATATCCTTGTAAAGACATGAAGAACTCGGTTTCTTTTGTTATTCTTATAACCTATTATTAAAACCTCCAAATTGTGAAGAGCCTCAAATGAAACCTTTTGTATTCCGCTGCTTTTTTTAAATAATAATAATCATCCATCAGATGCGCATCATTGTTGCCGCTCCATATACGTCCGCTTTATGTGTTTTCGTATGTTCTAGTTCTAAAAACCATTTCATTTGGGCGCGGACTCCGAATGAAATACTCCCTCTGACTTTTTCGTTTGGGTCGACGTAAATTGAACGAAGCAGGGTTGACGGACGCTATAAGCCAACTTTAAAATATTTCCCGCAATATATGACGTCAGAGAGGTTATTTTTCCTTGTACAAAGTTATTTGTGGAAATCTGAATCTTTGAAGGAAAATGTGTAAACGTATTTATCTAAATTCAGACATATTTCATTATGATTTAGGAACTTTCGAATTCCATTCTGTAGTTCTGAGCTTTGTACATAGAACTTTAATTTGTATTTTCTGCTAAGTTTGACGATAGTGATTGGAGCACAAAGTTTAAGCACGTACATCGCCGATTGTGATAAAACTTTGTGAATTTGTAGACTCTATCGGGTGTAATCTGTTCTTGAAATTTGCCCTAAATTTTCAATATAATTTCTGTGCGGCCAAAGAAATGATGGCAACCAGTTATGCAGAAATAAACGTTGGACATGTTGTTTCATTTTCATAGTGATTTTCTGTGTATGAAGACTTACACCAGTCGAGAGCTCCTTAAATGGTTCAAGTTCGCAATTGAAACTTTCTTCTCTTTTTTTTCTTTAGCCACATTTTGGATGAAAGAAATTAAGAAAGAATTTCAACGGCAGGTTATGTTATAAGCCTTTCATGTAAACAGAATTGACCCATTAGACATTCTCTCTTGATTTTTTCACCGTTTTACTATCAGATGGTTTATAGTAAGAAGTGGGCGTGAAAAATGTTAATTACTTTAAGTTTCTGACTGATTTTTGTATAAAAAAAAACTTTATTAGGGTTGGTTAAGTATTCTCGAAAAGAATACATTAACGTTGGGAAAGACTTATTTTCAAGGTTTATGTTTATTCCAAAAGCATTTATGTTTAAAATACTGTATATGATCAAAATATTAAATTTGAGGAAAACCATTGGGAATATTCATAGAATTAACGTAATAGCTCTAACTGCGTTCAAACGTGTTATTGTAATAATGTGGCTTATACTGCAGATTTTGATATTTCTAGATATTTGTTACAACCTTTTGAATTGTAATTTCTTGCAAATGCGTCATATAAACAGATCTATTATAAAAGCACAGATGTTACATTTAAATTTTATGAGCTTGTAACAATAACACTCTAGCTTTGTTTACTGCAGTTCATAAGATTTTGTATGTTTTAACTTTTAGATGATTCTAGTCTTGAGTATTGAATGGATATAAATTATGTTCGCCTAGAATGCTGTTTTTATCCGGTGCAACTGGTGCAAACCCTTCATTTTTCTATGCTTGTCCCGATGGTCGTTTAGCAACTTAAATACTGCGTTGAAGGATTTTTCTTCTAAGCGTTACAAGTGTTTGCAACTATAGCAAAATGCATTATATTTACAGTCAGTTAAATTGGCAATATACTAAACGTAAATCCTTAGTGCAAATAATTTCCGGGAAAGATTATTTCCAAGGTTGTTTATGACTAAACTCGATAATTTAATTGACTAATTGTTATTCAATAGCTCATACGAATAAATTTTGCACGCAATAAAGCAGTAATACGCATATGCGTAAAAGAACCAGAGGAATTTCAGCCATTTAATTCTTTAGCCCTCGATGAATTGAGTTAATGTAATAACATCGTTTCATTTAATGACCTAATTTTAGCCAGACGTTGTCCATGTGTATGTACTGTCAGCGTATATGCAATGAATTTAATTAGTACCCTTCTAACTGCTCTAGACGAACCTAAATATATTGGAGAAACGTAAACGTAGTGTTTTTCGTCCTCAACGGCCTATATTTCCACTTTTCCGCAATAAAAACAATTAACTTCGCTTACGGCGTTCTGAATGGTTCGGTTTCTTCTTTCGTTTGCGGTTTTTTTTTAAGTGAAACTGCGCTGACATCGAAACAGTGTTGCTACGACGGCGGTGTTTCAGTGAATGTTCGAGGAAAATTAGCCAGCATTACGATAATGTGAAGCGGAACCGACCAATGCGATTACCAAAGAACCCCTAGTCTATACGGAGCCGGATGACACGCTGGTGGTGGCTTAATATGTGCCACTCTGGCCAACTCAGGGATAATGCAGACAACGCTTGCAGTGAGTGGTATATTGTGTATCGTTCTACATGTAGCTGGCTATGTATTAGAATCGATTGTTCTGTTAGTTAGGTCGTCAAACGACACCTGTATGCGTGTAGATTAGATAATAATATGTAAATGTATGCCTCGACGCTTTTGGCTTATCCATGAGATGTTGAAACAGAAACGCTGTAAGCCTGTCTGCATCTCATTTACGTGCTTCTCGTAATGGGATAGTTTACATGTTTTTTTATTATTACTTATTTTGTACTACAAGCATTTAAATGCGAACTTGTTAAAATGCTCAGCCCCTTCAAACAAAAATTAATGAATTAAGGTATAACTGCACGCAACAAATTTTTGATGGTATATTGTATGGGCTTGGAGCTTGAGCTATCAGCCTTAATGTTTTATTTTCTTTCGTTTCAAGCGCTTTAGTTTTTCCCGTGGCAAGCTATTGTCGCGTAAG
This sequence comes from Oryctes borbonicus, assembly GCA_902654985.2. Lineage (NCBI taxonomy): Eukaryota > Metazoa > Arthropoda > Insecta > Coleoptera > Scarabaeidae > Oryctes > Oryctes borbonicus. Next base: position 3,283,465 of record LR736866.1, read on the forward strand.
TCAGTTACGGCCTTAATGGATCTTCCACTGTCCATAGCAGGTCACTAACTGTCAACACGTTCAGTACCTTCGCTGTTTTTGCTTTTACCTCTTCTATGGGCTGAAAATTATCTTGGATCTTTCAATGTTATCCTGAAGCAAAGAGGCAGTCAAAACACGGAGAGTTGCGGAGAGATGCTAAATGGGTTTTTGCAGTCTCTTTAGTTTTTAAGCAACACCAGCACTTGAAAGTTGCTATTTGTTAATTATATTTCTGTAATTTCGTATTTTGCATTTTATTTATTAATTTCTGGTGTAAAATTTACATTAAAAAAGACCTTTTTTTGTATGAGTGGAGTTTGAGAAAGTCTTCCAAGAAGTTCAACAACTCTTCCAAAAAAGCATTAAATTTGCTTTTAAGAATACATTTTCATGATTTTACGTAAAAATTTCTTGAAGAATTTGTCGAAATTGGTCTTCTTACTCTCAAACTCATTTCTTCTGCTTTTTGACAACATCATATGTAATTTATGCGAGAACAGGTAATCAATGTGTAGTGTAATACATAAGAATGATTGAATTTATCAACTAGGAAGAGTATGCAGTGCGTTTAATATATATTCCCCGCCCGGATTGTTGAACAAGCATGCAAAAACAAATCTACCATTCGTCTAGTATTAAAGGTGCAATAAACGTGACCGTAGCTTATGCAGCAACGCATTCCGGTGCTAATATTGGGTTACATACACTCGACGGACGTGGACGTCCAATAGTCGCTGTCGATTTATGATTGTAATCCATTGCGAGAGTTAAATGCAGACGCAGCAGTTTCATTGGAGCTGGAGACCGTTTTCCAATCGATGTTAAAATAATACTCCTGAGCTTTTAATGTTAGCGGCTTTCCTATTGATGGAATCTATTTTATCTCATAATTTTTGTTTGTTCGGGATTGATATACGAACATTTCCCATTTACTAGAATCTCCTTTAGTATATTTTAATGTAGTACTTTGGTATTGATTTTAATGTGGTATGTATATTGATTAGACGATTAAAAAATGATGTTTTATGTGCTCCAGCATTTATGTTTGAAATAATACAATTCATTAGCGGCTGGTGGTGATGTAAATGAGAAGGATTGGGCAGTTGTTAGGCTTATTATAATAATAATAATTTAATAAGTAATTTAGAACTTCTGGAAGCTAAAATATATTATTTTTAAAAAACATCGTTAACGAAATAGCAAAACAGGAACCGAATTATGAAAGTAGAAGTTAATGAACTTTCTGTGTTTCACATCGACGTCTATTACTCTTGATCGTGAGTGTATTTCGTACGTGTTAAATATCTGGCGATTAAGTCGAAACTTTGTTGCGAAAATAAGCCCAATAGACTGTATTTTATTAGAGAAGTCAAAAGTTTGCGCTGATAATCCGTATTCCGTGCCGACACCTTCCTCATCAAAAACACCCAAAAGCAAGCTGGCGATAATAACTAAGCCTGTTTCTCACCAACGCCAAAGTTGCAGATTGAATTTGTTGTTCGAAGTTTGTCTTGGAACTTTTCACAAACGTGAAATATTGTTCTCCCTATGAAAATATACGATCAGATAAAGAGTCTAACTTATGACTTTTATTTATCGTCGATCGTTTTTATTTTTTCTTTTAACGAGCTTGTGTGGGTTTACATGGATAGAATTGATAAATGCTTTACATGTTTAAAAGGGCGAATTAAAAAATAATTGTATTTCTGAAGCCAAAATTCCTAAATTCGCACTGAACTTCACCTGTGAGCTATATTAATTAGTGGAATGTAAGATTTGGAATGATTTTTTTTTTATTTGGCGAAGTAACATCCAAAAGCTCAAGTTCTCGATGTAGCTGATCTTTTAGAGATATTCGTTTTGCTGAAAGTAACGTTATAATTATGGACGATGAAATATATTTTCCACTTTCCCGTTTAAAATTGTTAAATATTAGAAAGTTAACTCAATACTTCAGACTGTTTTATGCAATAAATTCCTTGCATTTCATTCTGTTTCGCATTTCTTTCTGACCTCACTAACAATAAATACAACGAACGTGTCCTACGTTCCTAAAGCCGCAAAAATTTGAACAGGAAAATGTTCTCAACTACACTCTAAGACCGGAAAACAGACTCATCAATCTTGAAAGCCTTATGCTATTAAACTTGACGTTTAGGACGTTGCCGGTCAGTTCATGATCCATTTACTCCTACTGTTCGGCCAGTTGAAGTCGATATATATCTTGCGGACTTTATGTAGAAAATTACATTCGTGAACGTGCACATACGTTTACTTTATATAATTGTTGGTTCCAGCGTTATCAAAATATGTATTGTCATATGGCATAAAACGCCAGAAACTCTTAGTTGTAGATGGATATCAAAAGAAGCTTCAACGTGTCGATAAATTTTAACAACAAAACTATTTGTACCTCGTATAACTACAAGTTCTCTTCGTTTTCCTGCAGAGAATCCCTTAAATTCACACGGTTTATTAAATGTATTGCTACACTCGTATATAACGTCTAAGCTCGCCGTAAAAAGTTTTACGAGCCCAAGATTCGTCGGCAGGTTTTACTTTCACCTCGGAATCACCCACCAGACGATTGTATCCGAATATATAAGTTTGGACTTCATGGCAGGCAAATTCTAACACCTTTCTGTTTTCTTCAGAGCAAAATAAAGCTTGTTTTTTTTTTGTTCTTTTTTCCCATCTTTTGCGAAACAAATATAAATAAAGTACATGCCAGCAAATTAATCGACTTTGGTTAATGATCATCCGAGAGCGCAAATTTTATTTTCGTCTTCATATTGAGCTAAACAATAAATCATTTTATAGTAACACGTAGAGGACGAGATGTGTTTACCAGTTACAAATTGGTTACTTATTCCTACGCTAGCTTCTTATTTAGAGGAAGATAAATAACCTCTTCCGCAAGTTTCCGTGAGTACTATCATTTACTTATCGTTTATGGGTTTTCTTTTATATTCCATTTAGGTCGTTCTTTTCGGGCACGCGAGTTTATCTAAACGGCAGAACGTTTTTCTTCGTGGTTTAGAACACCGCGATGCACGCTGAGGAATATATCACTAGTGATTTAGTACTGCTAAAAAGCCACACATGACATTGTTCTCTCATGAATGTATAAGTGAGATTTATTTTTTGCATGCATACGGTTGTTTTATGCACATGCAAAATGCATTAAAATTAGTTACACTGGTTCTACTTGACAAAAAGATTTATGTTAGTGGAGTCAAAATGCTATTATGAACATTATCCTCTCTAAATGTGAAGCAGATTTCCGTGTGTAATATGTTTATGTATATATAAATATGTTTTTAACCTGCAGCAGGCTTTGGTAAGCAACAAACTTTTATTATTATAACTTCAATGGAGGGTTTTGAACCGATAATGCCTCAAAAATTGTAAAAAGATCTCATGGTTTTCTTTCATATTTTATCCCACTAGAAAATAAATTATTCTCTGCACTCGCATCCATCTTTAGTTTAAAGGTTCTAAAACGAACCGGAAAAGCAACTTACCGTCTAAATCGAATCGCACGTCGTTTGTTTAGAATTAAATAAACGAGTTCCTTCTGCCTCGCTCGTTTCATTTAGAAATACTCCGCAGAGGAGAACGCTTTGGGACAAGAGAAAAATCAATCTTCTTTCTGCAGCGAAAAGATACTTACTGATGGTATGAATATGTACAATTTCTCGCTAAAATTTGTGTGTTAAAACGTTTCAGTCAGCAGGCTTTTAGTATCTTTCACGTCCTGCTTATAGAAAACTCATTAAGACATCAAAGGAGTGCTGATTGACATAACTAAGGAAAACATTACACTTCATTCGGTGCCAGGATGTTTTTCGAATTTACTTTTTCGAAATAATTAATTAGACGTTGAGTGACTCGTGATTTATACATGCTTCTTGCTTTTGGATCCAGATTTTTTTTTTCTGAAGAATTCGGTATTAGTATTAAGCAATTGGAAGAAGCTATTTAGTCATACTTATGCGGAAACTTTTATTTGAAGATATGAAATTTCACGTGTTTTCAGGCAATGTTGCTTTCCGTTATTCCTAGGATGATAGATTGAGCACCTTTATCATCTTGCTACAATAATAAATCGTATGCCTAATTTAATTAAAAGAAAGATTTAAACATTATCCGCAATAATATATTTATATAAATATTTGGCAGTAATTAAAAATTATTAAACAGGTATGTAACGAAAAGAGAAATATACAACTGAAATATTTGATACAAAAAGTTAAATTCAATTGGGACACTATTTATTTATTTATAATTATACGTCATCGCGAGTTTTAATGGAATTCGTCATTATATATTTGTTTGAAGCTTTTGGGTAACTAATTGGATCTTCTATTCTCAAAGGCACAATCTTCCGAGCCTGCGGAGATGATTCATCCTCTATATGAAGCGTTACTTTGGATTCTATGGCCTATTTCTGATTTTTTTTGTATATAGTGACTCTATTGTTTGTTTATATCTAGAAATTAATTTATTATTATTCACTGGAAAGCAATATTACTAATCCTATTTTTTAACAAAAAAAAGGGATACATGCCGTGAAAATTTGTGATATTATATCTTTAATAAATTTATAACAGGCTCATAATGGAAAAAGTATGAGCTTACTTTGCAGAAGATGTAATTAAAATTCTCAGGATAATATTTGAGATAATTAACAGAGAAAATATTTGAAGAAACGCGAAGTTTCAGGCGTTAGGTGTTTAAATATTAGATAATAACGTTACACTTCCGAGATGCTTGAAATATTTAAGAATCTTCGATAAGGTGCAAGGAAAATTTAAAAGGAAAGTTAATTAAAATTTGAGGTGTTTATAAGATTTTCTAAAGGGTTCGAATTCTTTAATTTCATAATTATCACATTGACACATTAAAATGTGTATCGAAGACATGATTGATATTTGTTATACACGAAGCCTTTAATAAGATTCTCGGTGTTGAGCGTACATTTTTTTTTGCTAATTTAATGCATGTTAAAAATGTATGCATCTGGTCGTATTGCACACTTACCGCAAGCTGTTACCGTTCTTGGTGCAACATAACTTAGCTTTTAATACGCATTAAGTGCTTCTCTGATGGGAAACAGCAGTCAAGATGGTGTAAAGTGGTTATAAGTTTCATGTACTACCGTAGGGTCGATACATTACATTTATCGATTATGGGTAGGGACGCTAATGTCTACTACATACTACATAGTACACGGTTTTTTCATTTTTTCACTATTGTTATTCAAAAGTAACTTAGTACTAAAATGAATAACGTAGAGTCCAACGTAATTTTCATCGGGTCAGTATTTTATTGTTTCTTGAATAGCCTCACATTAAAAAATTTTGAGAAAATATTTTACTCAACTAGAGTCGATGAAAATCCAGTTTTAATGGGGTAAACTTTTAAAGTTTACCCCGTTAAAAGTTAGAGTTCTGTTTAGAGCATAACCAACTTCTAATATAATGAAATCCTCGAGGAAGTCTCACTTGCTAAATGTTTTATTTCTGCTTCAGATATGAGCCCACATACTTCTAGTTGTAATCGAACGTCTACTATTTTAGGTAATCGTTTGCCAAAGATATAGATTTGGGTTGCCTGCACAACTTTATTTTGTTGATAGCTTTCTTTTCCATGTGCCGCATTGTCTTTTAAAATCGTTATCAATTTTGTTTATTTCTAACAATCTGAATAATTCAACGTTATATTTTCTACTTTAGAATTGTGTTCCAATTTTCCGCCCTTTTTTTATGCAAGAGAGTATTATCTCAAAACTCATATTTAGCAAGCATTATTGGTGTAAGTTATTTATTACTTAAAAAAAACTTACAAGTAATTAAATCCATCCATCACCGAAACACATGTAATTAAAATTTCCAACTGTGTAGCGCCCGAAGAACAATTAGCTCCATTTAAAGTTTTGAGAAGATGTACGGGGTAGATACACCGGATTTTAGAGCCAAAAAGTTTCTTATCCGAATTAAGTATTTTTAATGGTATTAGCTAGCAAAAATTGTCTGCGTTGTGAAAGGGAAACAGGAATTTTTTACGGTTTATTGCATTTATACTTGTACTTGCATTTAATATAATACAATTTGGGCGAGTAGAATTTTAATGGATTGAACTTGTGTAAAATGTAAACGTCTAGCTAGGAGGCAGTTATTGTTTTTAAGTTGACTCGACTGTGCGCCAGAGTTGGTATTGTTTCTGACAGTCTGGACAAATTAAAACGACTTCATACGCTCGAAAAGTCGGATTACAAATGTAGGAGACTAATATAAGTGGAATAATTCATCTGTTAAAAATATCCAGCGTTAATGGAATAAAAGCGTCATCTCCTGGCTATTGTTTTTTTCATGATGATATGTATAAGTTTCTATATCTCCTGGCTTATTTAATTTCCAGACTTTTAATAGGTGATATTGAAAATTAAAATTTTAAATTTTAAAGTTTAAAATTCAAAAGAAAAAAACATTTTGCCTTTGCATTTAATCCAGCTGCAACGGAATCTGAAACGCCTTTAATAAATACACTTAATTACCACAGAAAAGCCGGAAATATACCCGTCGGCCGTCGGCGTTTCTCATGTGCAGCAATAACTCATAATACAGATCGGAAATAAATTACACGTAAACTTAAAAGCGATTCATTAATTTAGCACAATTAATCATTAGAGGTTTTCGCTTGTCCGACGTCGGTTATTCCGTTAGATCGGAACGATCGCGCGTCTCCTGCTGTTGTCGTATCGCGTATTGTTGACGCGATCGATAAACCGAAAATTGGAATTTCGATAATGACCTGACGGCTACCCGTTAATATTTCAGGCAACAGTGGATCATTGACGACTCATTCGCCCGATTACGGATTTGTATCGTCGCCTCCTGGGGTCAGGGAAGCGGCCAACTCTCTAATTACAGCATTACAAAACTGCCCCGCCCCACCGCCACCGGAACCAGCCGTACTACAGATTATCTGGGACTGGATACAGGTAAGTTATTGTGGTTTTAGTATATTTTCCGGTTATGCACAACCATGGACTTCCTTTAAATCCAAAATTCCAAGCACACTTTAGAGTTGGCCATAATTGTGGGGTATATACAGAAGTAGGTGTTAAATAGCTGCTGGTTTAGGTGAACTGGTATTGTTGGGGTCAGCATAGTTAAAGAAAAAAAAAAGAAAAATATGGGTGGAAGAATAATTGGCCACCTTCAGATTTGAGTGTGCAACACAGTCTGCTTTTTAGTATAACTACAAATACTTATTTAGCTATACGTTGTTGTAGACTTCCGCGGTCATTGTTTTCTTTTAAAGAATTTGGGTTTCCGGGTTGAAACCGCGTCGTAATTGCCATAAGAATGCCGACGTTTCGCTCTGAATTGCACGGAGCTTCTTCTGGGCTGCTGCTGCGCGAAACGTCGGCATTCTCATGCAATTACGACGCGGTTTCAACCCCGAAACCCAAATTCTTCTTTAAAAGACTTCCTTAGCTAATTTAGTAATCGTACGTATAAAGAAAAGGTAAGAAAAATTAAGCTTATGAATCCATTTTTAAGTGCCTTGGTAGGCTAAAGGTAACTATGTATTACCAAGATGGAATGCGCAGCTCAAAATTATGTGAGGCATACAGGTCTTACGAATATTTAGAGACATGGTGGACATGGTGTTATAAAAACGGATGTGTTCAAGCTCCAATATGGATGGGCCCTTGTGGAGCAAAGATTCTTAAATACTTACTTAAAGTTATAAAAAATAAATTCTCTTTCATTTTAATTTTCTCGAGGTAGTGATTTAATTTCTTCATTTGTGTAATTTAAAGCTAAGAGCTTCTACGAATTATTTTTTTGCAGATTAAAATAATCTTGCTAAATATTTGAATAAAACACTTCGTTTCATAATCCCAATATTTGGAATTTGTGAAGCATGAAAAGGATGAAATTTTGTAACCGTTGCTATGTATTTTATGATTTTTTTCTATCTTTTATAAATACCGTTATTCATGGAAAGCGCTGATAAATTCTAGATGTTGATTTATGGATTTGTTGTATTAAATTGCTATGTATTACCCATTCGAATGGAATATATTTAATCCTCATCGACGCTAGTGTTTAATAGTTTTTATTTATAAAAATAGAAATGTGTATACCTGCAGTTATAAGATAATAATCTAGGTTTAAGAACCCGAATCTATTGATTAGTGTTCCCTATTAACAGCGCATTTAATGTTATATTATTAGATTAGATCTGTCTATATCTATGACACTTTTCCCTGCAACATTTGCGAAGAATTAATATGGTGTAGCGTATTTGTTTCAACATATGGTGTTCGTAAAACATAAATGATTATGCGGCATCAGAAAATCAGACATTAATTGACTATTTAGCATAACACCAGTCAATAATAAGCAATTATTACGTGCTTCGTGTTCGACAACACGATATAATTATCTTGCCGATCGATCCAAATGGTAAATGTAAATTTAGAGTAGCATTTCTAAAATTGATGTTATAATCATAATTCGCCAATTTGCTCTCAGATCCAATAAGCTTAATTTTGTTCGCAAGTGGAAGAAGTTTGATTATTGTTTATCTCAGTTTACATTTTATGATTTGAAAACTGTGAACTATGATGAAATTGAACTATGGCCACTTTGATTAGAGGAGTGACAAACTTTTTACCTGGTGCAGAATGAATAATCAATAAGGTCGATGCCGGTGAAAATGCTTTGAACACCAGAAGGACTTTGTATAGTCTGGTGATTTGCTAAAAGAGGGAATAGTGATGTATGTTGTATATATCAAAAAAAACTGAAATATTATACTTGTGAAAGTCATGTTTAAGTGCTGCTCGAATAAATAACCGTAAAGACAATTCCGCAACTCGTAAAATTTAAAATTTTGCCGTTTTGAATAATTTATGTTTACTTATAATTAAGAGAATCTCGTAAATTCCGCCAGCAGATTTAAAAGCAAAATCCCCAGCATCGCTTCCAAGTACTTCGTTGTTTATAGGAAAACATTTCGGTTTGAGTATTCAGTAAGTTTGACCGTTTTAATTTTCTTGAATTTAGCCTAATGAAGAATTCCATTAATCTGTGTTCTAAATCTTAACGCAAACAGTGCTCAAGTCGGCCGTGTTGATTTATTATTTATGAAACCCTCACGCAAAATTGTTCCTTATCCGGCTATGAATAATTTTATCTTCTTGCTTTGACTCGTATAATGTTCCAACTGAAGCCGCATCAAATAAAGCAAGAAGAGTGTACCAATAATTAAATTTAATTTGATATATACCGTTGATGTTAATTGAATTGTCGAAATGTTAAAAAGAGATTATGTTAAAGTTTTCTATGGTTCTGATCTTTCTATTTTTTGTGTTTTACTTTCTTTAGAGTATCAGAATGAAATTTTCTGTCAATAAAGTAATCGAAGATTATGCTGCTCTAATTGAGAGTGCATGCAGAGAGAACAAAACTCGCCTTCAGTTCTAAAAGAGGTTAAAAATGGGAAACTTTATGAATTGCCCTGGATCTCTTGGTGTCATTTTTATAACAAGCTCATTTTAGATACTCGCCACTTTTTGCTGGTGTTTAATAATTGGCGTACTCTTCCTATTGTATGAAATGATACCAAAAGTTATAACTTTCTGCATAAAAAAGATAAATGTAATGGCCTCACGCATTTTAACATTCTCATGCTTTTTATTGTGGGCACTTATAGGGAACCGGAAAGTGCTATCCATTTCTGATTGTTCAAAATTACATTAATAAAATTTCTAGAATCTCTTTGAGATAAATAAGCAGTGCTCGCCTATACTGCCTTGACTAAGCGTATAACGTTTCTACTATTAATTAGATCACTTAGAACGATCAGACGTGGAGTAGATTCTTTCAAGTTCCATTTTCTCCATCGCACAGGTACGCGCGCACACATCCACAAAGACACCGATCGCTTCGGTCGTCAATAAAAGATTCGCTCTTTACATTAAGCACTCGCCACAGCACATTGGTTCCGCATTTAATCAATCTTTGCGAAATCAAAACTCCACCGCGTTTTCTCGAACCATTCGTTCTAAAACGGCCTCCTCTTGAGTACCCACATTTCATTTTAAACTATTGCAGAATGTACACGGGGAACGCTATCTACGAACGTCTTTATATTTTCTCGTACGGCACGGCACGATTACGTGTATTCAGAAAGATAATTTAGCGATGATGAAGATGCTGCGGATTCTGAGGTATAAGATTATGCAGAAAATGAAGAATTTCTTGGAATTAGAGATCAAAACAATAGTCATGGTATTTTTACTTAATCAGTTGCGTGGTAAGATTCGGGTAATTTTTTCAACTGGTTTTATAGGGAAATACTACTTTGGTGGTGTGTCATCAATTCGAAAACCAGAATGATTCTTTCCAAAAATAATTTACATAATTCAAGCAAAAAAATTTTTATGTCTAAAGCCGTTAAAAGCATTGTAAAATGCATCCTCTTTTTTACGTATGGTGACGGCCCAACGGGATATATAAGCTAACCACATGAGTCTTTACTGCGTAAATGGTATGTGTAAAGCGTTTTACGGTTTCTTATTTTAAATAAAATATCCCGCCCAAACCTCCTTCTGCCTTGCGCTTTCCTATTTTCTTTTGCTTTCCTTTGTTGAACAGTTTGAATCTTCTGAACAACCTATAATAAATTGTTATAGAATCCCCTCCTTTTACATGGGTTTTAATCTTCGTAGCATAAGTGAAATCTTGTCCATCCCTCACATGACTTGAGTTATTCCTTTGTTATTAGGTTTAAGAGTTTTTAGTTCCAAAAAGTTTTTCTTAGCGGGAGCGTAGCGGGAGAAGTTCTAAAAAAATAACTATTTCTTACATCTCCAAACCCGAAGTACGAGCTCTAGATAAGTTCTGTGTATCAAGGGAAACATGGCATACGTCAATTCCGGAGATTTTATAGTAATAGTTGTGGAAGAACAAAATTGAGGTTACGTAACTTAATCTCAGAGACCGCTAGTAGACAGCGAATGAACATTCGATCAATTTTGACAGGTCGGATATTCCGTTAATATCGATTACCGTCTGGCAGGTAGCGGCAAGCTTATTCGGGGAAAATGAAGTGATACGTGTAACAATATTTCAATTTCGTTTCGCGCAAGTTCCGAAGATTTATAATGCTGTTCGAAGATAATAAGATTTTGCAAGGGAAGGAAAATGTGTGGAAATTAGAAACGCGCCGAAGCTTAGGCTGCCGATAACGTTTTTATATTTGAAAGCTTGATATTGTCGGGACCCAATAAATAATAGGAAAAATAATATGTAGCGAAAATGGTGCATGTTTCATTTGAAATAAGAAGCACTTTTTTCTTCTTGTATTACGTTTCTTGGAACCTACATACATCAAAAAATAGATAATAAAAGCGAGCTTTACTAAGCTTTATTACAATTATGTTATCTTTTAATACCTTATATGTGTTTTCTAATGTACATATGGCCAGAAATTGAAACGATAGTTAGTTAACTGTAATTGTTACATTCCGCCTATCGTTTTAACTTAACTCAAGATTAAATTTGAATTGGTATTGGTGCAACTAGCTAAGAGCATCTCAATTTTCTGAAATTATAAAACTGCGTCTATTGTATAAACGGTAAGATTAATATTTACATATAGTGGGGCTTCAAGCTTAAAGCTAAAAGAGATTTGTTTTTTTTTCATTGTCGCAAATATCTGAATTCTTTTTGAATATTGTGCGAGCGCACTGGTCATCGTGTGAAATTCATCACAATGCTGAATTTCTCGTGTCATCCGAGTAATTAGAAAGGTCAGCACGCCAATAAAATTTAATATGAACGGGTGTGAGTTCCAGATATGCGAAATACACGGAGCATTTTAAACCGTCTCTCTCTTTCCCGTTCCATTGTGAAGAGTATAGGCCTTCCTCTCATTAAAACCGTACTTTATTCAATCAAAAAGCACCGGTTTTAATTACACTTTTCTATTTTTATATTTATATAAAGGGTGCACACATTGTGGGATTAATTAAGCTTTCACTATAAAGTTGCCATTGCTGCGCTCGCTTTTGTGATAGTAAAATCTGAGAGGAAAACTGGATTTTAGTTGAATATGTAAACAACGGGAGGAGATTATTCAGTTGGAATTTATAGTAAAGCATTTGCTATGGCATTACCTTGCTGTTGTATTATGTGCACTCGTCACTTCTGCAACTATGCAGAACGGAATGCCTTGCAGATCGTGGATTCTGCACTGTAGACTAAAAAAGGATAAAGACGTTTAGAGGAGCAAGGATGCATAAAGATTTTCTCGTTTCCTAAAGTACACCGTCTACGTAGAGTTAATACACTCACAACAAATTATATCTAGCTATTTATTGATTGAGCTTTATTGTATGGATTAAGATGAATGGGAAAATGTTATGTAAACTAAATGGAGATTGACAAGTATGAGGGTTAATCGGAAACGCTCTACTAACAATGCAATAAAGTATTTAAAAAATAGATTTGTTACTTTTTAAGGTAGTTCCCACTTCTAGAAGCATTACTGGTAGTATTCTCTTCGAAGCGGCGGGAAAACTCATTTACACATTTGTTCATATCCGTCCAAAAAGTGGACAGCATTTGCTTCGATTGGTTTAAGAGAATAAACACATATACTACTTTTAACTTTGAAAAGCAATAAATATGCTTTGCAACGTACTTGGTCCATACCAGATCGATACTGTTTATCACAAATATTTTTCAAAATCTTCAGATAACGGCTCCCATTTTCACTTTCCACACGTAATCTTTATCACTTACACTATCGTCCCAGCTTGGACGGGTCAATTTATATTTAGCTCTGCACTCAATTAGTTATCTATATTCCCAAAATGCATAAATCTAGATTTTTGTTGCCCTAAGGCCATGAAACCATAAATATTTAGTGCATTCATTAAACATATTAGGGGATTTTTAGAAATGTTTCTAGAAAGGCTTCTTCCGGTATTAAAAAATGTTCTTGAATTCCTCTGCACTTATAAAAAGTTATTTGATGTTTCGTTTTACTTTGGAACTATTTCTGTATGCAAAGGCAGTGCTCAGCAACAAAAGCGATTCTTCGTACATCAAGGTTGCATGAAATATGTTTAAATTGCTAAATAACCAGAGATTATCTCTAATTTTCTTGTAATTATCGTTGGGAGTTATGGAAATACAACTGCTATTCACACGCAAGTATAATACGTGTTACCGTCCACTATACTAGCAATCTGACATTAATTAGAGATAATTCATGCTCCTTAATACGCTATATCCGGACGCCTATTCTAGGAGGTTCGTTTGGTAATCATTCAAGTCAATATTCTAATTTGATTACGGTATTTCACACCACGGCAATTGAATATCGCTAACTTTGTTGATCGCCACCTTCTCCATGTTATTTTGAATGTGGGTCAACAGATTCTGGGCGGAATCAGTTGTACGTAGTTACATAGTACATGTCTATGGGAAGCTAGACGTGATGCTGGTGCGGGAATACATTTGAATTTCAAACATTGATTTGCGTTCACAGCTAGGCGGTGAAATTTAAGGAGAAATTTATGCATTCCATATATACAATGGCAGGGAAACGTGCTACCTATCGCCTTTTAGATGGCGTAGGGGAACTCCGAATGGCTATGTATGATATACATATTTGTAAGATATATTATTCCAGCGTTGTATACGCTAGGGAAATACCTAAATATGCAAAATCAGAAAAAAACCGCTGAACTCGAATCAACTTCGAGTTTCTATTTTGGAATGTTTATAGCTTATTATTCTAAAGTATGAATAGAACGTGAAACAATGGGATTGATTTTGGGATTTTCCTAGTACTTTTAAAAACAACATTGTAACCGGGAAAAATTAACAGTTCCTTATCAGCGTTGCCATATATCCCAGTTGCTACTAAAATAATGTTCATTTAAATGGCGGTACTATTTTTTTTAACAATTAATTAGTTAGATCTCAACATTTGGGGTAAAAAAAAAATTGTTGTAAGACATTTCTGTTTACTGTTGATCCATTCGCGAACACCAGCTCGAACTTCAGTATCTGATGAAAAATGTCAACTTTTCGATATTTCCTGCAATTTTGGGAACAACTGAAAATCTGAAGGTGCTAAATCAGGGCGATATGGAGAGTGCGAAACAGCCGTGCATAGAATCCGTTGTTTTCTGTGTTATTTTAAAAACAATTTCTTTATCTGAAAGCTCAGTATTTTAAAAACATATGCCCTATGCACCTACTCGCTAGGCAACTGGCATACATCAGTGTATTATGAGATGACTGTAAGCATGATTAATTCCTGGCATTCGTACATTAGCACAACAGGAAAATATCCATTAAAAATTTATTGCTAGTAAACATTCACATTAATGTGACTAATTTTTGAACCTGTAAAATCTAATTTTTTACCATTTTAAAGATGCAAAATTTTGCTGGGTAAGATTTAAACTTAAACTTCGTTGATTTTAATTTTATTGTTAACAATAATATCGTAACCATGTGACCATTGGAATTGCCATGGCGATTGTTTAAAGGTGTGAGGTAACACTAAAAAAATTTTGACTTTGAGTCTGATTTTCATCTAGCTAACACCCTGTTTGGTTATGTTCCCATTTTCGAATCACTTGGAAGAAATTTGGTCGGTGTGATTTGGTAATGATGTCCCTTTAAAACATTTTTCATGTTATAACTTTGACGCTTCCATCGTAAATTACTATAATTAACACATTTGTCGACAGTAATTAGAAAAATGCTGAGCAGTAGGCTGACAATTTCCAGATCCGTATAAAAGGAACGTGATAATTATTGTATTGCACTATACCAGCCTTTCAGTATAATCTAATTTTAGCATTACTGGCAGCAATAGCGGGAATTAGATCGACATCGCAACAATGGCCGGCCGTCTAAGCGCCAACCAACCACCCCATCGCCATTACGACTCTCCTATGATTAATAACCGTGTCACAGATAAATCTAATTTTAACGTCTCGTCAACATTCCCCGTAACAGTATCATGTCGGTCATCGATTCTCTCTCGCTTCCTCTGTTCAACGCCAGCTCGATGTTCACAATATACTGATATGTACGTCTTCATTTTGCCGCGAATAGAATATGATTTTGTTCATTGTCGAGTCTTTGGTGTAATATCTTCGTTTCATACCAACACTGCGGTGTACTATCTACACGTATCCATTTATAAATTGTGTTTTGTTATATTTAGTAATATTTAATTTGTGGCTGTAGAACAATAGGTATTATTTATGTATACACAACACATGATGAAGAAAATTTGATGGTAGTACGATTGCACGAAGATGGTGAAAGGTATCATAAAGCTTAGAAAATGTTAGTATGTGGTGTACTTACGTATTGTAATGTTAAAAGTAACGCTTATAATCGGGTGTAATATTTATTCTTATAATTCACACAATAGCGAAAATCTGACTTTAATATTTACGACCAATAAACTGAAAGTAATGTATTATAGAATCATAAATACATAACTGTATTCTGCCAAAATAAACTTAATTGTTTGACGAACAAGAAAGTAAACAAAGCAATACTACTTTTAAATTCCTCATAGTCCAGGTACTTCTTAGATAAACATTATTAGACTACTTCTACAAAGATGTTTATTTATGAAAAATGCAATTTCATTGTTTTTGTTTGTTTCCTCGGCGTTTTCCCACATGCACAATCTAGAAAATACTTCTTGTATTAGCTTCCTGTGTGAGTAGAAACCCTTGTATTACGATACTCTACTCTGTCAGTCAATGTAGAACACAAGGACGTCCTTAAGTTTCCCTTCAGATTTACAAAGCCGCTTACCTCTTAAAATAGTAAAATGTTTCCTTTTCTTTTGTGGTTTAAAAAGGGAAAACCGCAAGATCCTCTTAAACTTTTCCAAACAAGTTTCGTATAAAATGTTACCGTTTTCAGTTCGCAACTAAATCCCTTTTTAATGCTCAAGTTGTATAAATTAGCGGCAGTTACTTTTTGTTTTTTGTAATACGGGCGTTTAACTTTTAAAGCCCTAAGATTAAGACTTTATGTTGCAGAATGCTATCGTAAGATGAAATCTGTTTTGCAGTGTACATATTTTTTATACTAAAGATATTCTGAATAAAATTCAGAGAGAAAATCGTTTGTTATTGGACTTCCGGTCGTAAAACTCAAGCTTATCAGTGAAACATTTTCGTCTCTGCGCTCCTAACATTTCCCTGTGGAGTATTGAGAAAAATATTTGAAAATTGTAACCTTTGAAACGTATAATGAAAATGCTGAAGCAGGTCCGCTGCAACTGTTATGTAATATGCTGTGTATCGGTAGATATCACTTATGCTTAATTACCAAATCGAATACTGTTAAATTATAATATGTTGCTTTTTTACGCGGCGAATCGTCTAGGGTGAATTAGCTCCGAAAAAAAGCGAAGACTGTTCCATTAGTCGAAGTTCTGTACATGTTCCAACACTCAATACATCACTTTTTGAAATATGAACATAGGGCTCTAATTGTATTTTTTTTACAAGCAAAAAATTTCAATATGTATAGCCGCATTTTTCATTTGTCGGTGCCCTTAATAAAATGTCGCCTCAATATTGTCGAAATGCACGAATTTTCCATTAAAATTCTGTTCCTGTGCCGGAGCTATTGCTTAAGTAATTAGAATGGTAACCCATTCTGCTCTGCAGGCCCGCGTTAACTTACGTATAAACCATACCACCGCAATAAATAAATGTATTCGTGTGAAACTTCCCTCGTATTTACGCCAGCGTACGTATTGCCGTTAACGCACCACCTGCGCCTTCATCTGACGAATTATAGGCGGCGAAATAAAAACATGAATATGTAAAATTAATTTTTGGGAGAATGGATTGGTGCGAATTTTACGTTACAGCCTCCGGTTTCGAATAGTGAAAAATTTTGCCGAGTTTATTTTGGTATTATATACATTAATAGAATCAATAGTTTTTTTTTTTTATAAATTTGCGGTATTTAGGCATAAGTTGTTGGTCTTTTCAAAAACTTGTGCAGCGGGTGACCGGTTAACTAACATAGTCTGTTCCAAGATTATCTTCGCTATTTTAATTGTTTTTCGAAGTGATAGATTTTTATAACCTTCTCCTATTTGGCATTTCGATAAGTGCACTGATTAGGAAATATTGACTATACTCAAATTATTAATGTTATAAAGGTGCTAGCTTATAAGCATTGTGGGTAGAACTAGATATGTCCACATACAATGCATATATTTTACGTTTAATAATGATAATGTCAAGTGTTGGTGTAATAAAATAGGATAGGTTAGAAAGCAATTTTTATAATTTTTCATAATATAAATTTTTATTTCATACGTTTCCAAACAATAGAAATTATACAAATTGAATTATTTTAAATATTGTTGATGCGATTACACTCCCACTATTACTATGCTTTTATAGACATTTTTAATAAAATTTAATTCAATATAAAAGCTGTCATATTATTTACGTTATAAAACACAATATTTTAATATACTTAAAGTTCGTTCGCGTTTCGAAATGATGGCAATATAAACCACGCACTTTGCAAAATTTACGGCAAGCATCTGTTTAATTGTACTTTACAACACATTTCAGGACATCCAAAATTATGAATTATTTCCCAACTTAATGTAGCTAGATGAAGTTTCTGCGTCTAATAAAGCTCGCAACTCTAAGTAACTTGTTTAACGTGAACTTGCAGGATTTCTGCGCAGATCTTGTAATCTCTTTTGTTACTAATCTATGAAAAAGGACTGAAATCGTGTGAATGTATTAGGTATATATTCATTATTCATTGTGAGGCTACTATTATCCATGAATTTCACAAAGTACGGATTCTTACTTCCTCCTTTTCATTGTACAATATGAAGGGAAGAATAGGTAAAACGTGACCGCATCTTTTCGGTTTTAATCACATTAGGCAAAGCCCCGCTGGAGATTCTGGTGAAAAATGTATCAAAGGAAACGTAAATTTATCTCTTTCTTTACGTTTACTTTGAACTCAACACACGATATATGCGGGATATTTTTCAGAGTTAGAAAGAAGTAGGTTTTTATTCCGTAACGGAACATGGAGCGAAATTAACGTTTTTCTTTTAGTCATCTTAGAAAAAAAAACTTATTTCTCCTAATTCTTTAAATGTAATGTTTCTGTTTCAGTAAATCTGCATATTTTGTTGAAAACATGTACAGGACTTGTAATCTTTGATGTTAATTGAAATTTTGAAGTGGAAACATTTACTAAAACCAGCGTGGAAGTTGCATATTTAACTACACAAATTCTAATTTAAATAGGATTAAGTTGGAGATTTTATTGTTACGTATATAATTTTGGGTTGGTTCCTCGTTGTGGCAAAATGTTTACTGTGCGGAAACGTTGAAACGCGCTAATGTGCTCAGATTGTTAAACGAGTTAGTTTGGAAGTGTAGGTGTACGGTTGTGCTAAGCTGCAATATTTCATAGTTAGAACTGTAACTATGTGAATATTTTCTGGCGCGATTACAGTCTTCAACATATTTTTATACTTTTTAGAAAGATGACCCTCGTATAAATATTGTATGAATTATATCCATAAGTGCACTGATCTGTCAATATTCAACATACACAAACCTCATATTTATTCGCCAAATTTCTCTAATATGAAACATAATTTTGGTTTTACGACTACACACACATAATCATCACGTTCCGATGATATACCAGGAAAGAGGAAATAATAAAGAAATCAGCGATACATATTTGTAGTCGAGATTAGTTTCGGGACCTCGCACAGGAGAAACATCATTCGTCTTTAACGAGCTGTTCGCGGGCCCTTTTACGATTTCTTTTATCTAAATTTAATGTTTCTTCTCGAAGAGCATCGGAGCATATTTGTACGGCTTCGCGTAAAGTGCCGACGAATCCGAGCGTAATTACAATTTAGTGACCAAGGTTTGTCTCGCCTATAATTGGAAATTTACCGACGTCTAGGATTCTTATCCTGTAAGTTTCTGTAACCGTATACGTTTCAATTTAATACTAGTTACGGTTTACGGTAATTAACTTGAGTTAGAACATATTTAAGTACGAAAAGAAGACAAGGAGTTAAATAGAAATAGCACTTAATTCGTTTAAACTACACATACAACAAAGAGTCTTGTATATTGCCTGATATTTCCTGTCTCTATTAGAAATACATCCTTAAGATTTCGGAGCGCTACTTATAGTGCTGTGTCGTTGAAATGGCTTTAAATATATACTTCTAAGCACCCTTCCTCCTTCCCATGTATTAATAAATTTGAAATAATCTAAGGGTTCTCCATCTCGTGATATTCATTGCTTATCGTAGGTTCTATTAAAAAAATGTTATCGCTTACAATATAATAATATAACATGAAAACTAATTCCTTTCAATGCACGTAAGACACTTCGAAGTTGAATTTAAATACCGCATGTATTCTTAGAACCTGAAATCCCTTAATACCATCTCAACGAACATTCCATAACTGCACAAAAGGTAGGCGAATATACAGTTGCTCAATACTGCAAGTTAGGAAAGGAAAGACACGGTTCACCCTTCCGCAAACCTTACAACTTTTTTAATCAAAACGCTTTTGTTTTTCTTTCATAAGTCTCCCGGTGAATTTAAATCGTAAAAGTCGGACCCCATGTGTTCTCTATATAGACACAGCGCGCTATCGCAGAAGCCGCAGCTAAGGAATCTCCTTCGTTCATTTTGACTGCTATTGCTCAGACAAACAGCCTCTTCCAGCGGGAAGTGGGCGCGACTACATAAACTCGGTATAGGATGTAGATGAAAAGCGATTTAATTAGATTCACTACTAAAGAAATCGGAAGTACTGACTTCCTTTTGAATGGCATTATATGCACCTATTTATTTTAGTAGAATCATTTTGTTTACTTATTTCTTGGTAGAGGTTAATAACTGTGGCCAAGTATTTCCTAATTCAAATATAATTTCAATGTTTCATTTTCGCTTCTCAAGGCCACCTATAAAACATTTAGATATAGAACGGTGTAAATCGGAATAACGTAACGGAATATTATCCGTTACTTAAAGCCGCTATATTCAACCTTTACATTACACGGCAAGCAGATGTGTTACGACCTACGAAAGAGGAAAGAAGTCAACTACATAACCAAAAAAGCAGTAGATGACCACGAACTACTACAAAACCTGAGAATCAGTTCCTAGCTTCGTGAGCAGGAGCGTGAACACGAGCACGCCCCCATACCTTTACTGCATCAGAAATTGTGTCGATTTCGTCGTCACTTATGACCTTTTGATCGTTATTGTAAATGCATTTGCTACTTCCATAAATTCATTTTCTAATTCTACCTCTACATTTGTCGAGCTAGGATATAACTCCCTACAGTAAACGAGGATAACAATAGGTGCTCTACACCGCACACAATGGCTTATTATTAGAGTTTGGACGTTCGGTGCAGTTGGCTAGCGAGTGTTAGTCAGCCAAGCGTCGATCGGGTATATGCGTACTGGCCAGTATTCCTGTCACTCTCTGTTTATCTCCGACGTGGCGAGTTACACACATGCGAGACTTAGCCTGCCACTGAACGTAACGCCAATGACAAACTGCACGCAACGTCGCCAGTCTGCTTATTACCCAGCTTCTTGGTTGTAAATACTTATTTGCTTTCCCTCTCCAAATTATCATCAACTAGTGTGTTTCCAGATATGGAAGAGAGTTAGTATTGTTCCAGTTCATAAAAAAGGTGGTTGTACACTATTATCCAATTATAGACCAATATTTGTAACATCTTTGCAAAAGTCTATGAAAAAGTACCAACACTCGTTTCATTGGTTTCTGTCAAACAGCCTGGCTTCATCTCTAGATGCTCCTCAGTTACTAATTTAGCCACAAAAACTCAACATGTTTGTCAAGGTTTGGATAGACGCGGTTAACGAACGAATGAGAGAACAACTTGTATGGGAATTGTAATATCGTTTGAGATTACTTTAGAGATCATCAAATTGGCACATTATCTAAAATCCGCAAAATATTGACTAAGGACGTCTATTGGAACATTTTACAAGGACTTGATATATCCAAATAACGCAAAATAGTTGGTACAGAACTCGTGTTTCGACAGGACAACGATTTTAAGCGTCCAGCCCATTTTTTTTAGCAACAAAATCAGGTAGGCGTGCTTGCATTAATAGAGTGAAGTGTGACTTGGAATCCTATCGAACTGATGTGATATCATTTAGACTGAGAATTATGAAAATTGCTCCTAACTGGAAAAGTAGCAGTTTGGAGAACCTTACTGAGTGCCTGAGATTCTTAGACATAATGCCTCGTATTTGTAAGGCCGTTTTAATGAAGGGCAAATATTTTGTCGATAAGATTTGTAACGAATAGTATTGTAAAATAATCCAACGCTGTTGAAAATAACACACTGATACATTGTATTTTTCCAATTATAAATTCAACTCGATCGAACTTATGGGGCAGTAGTGTACATAATGCAATATTCCATTTTCCCAGCAATATCCAGGTTATATAAATAAAACACAGTCATAAAATAAAAATCTAACTAATGATATTATTGCATGAAAAGCCATGAACATTTAGTTCTAAAATTAGCACCATACACCGCCTGAAATTCAATCCGATAGAATTAATGCGGTCTATAGTCGAAGTTAGCGCGGCTAAAAGAAACATTGATTTTGATTTGGAAAGCGTGAAGCACTCTAAAATTGAGGTAGGAGGTTGGAAAAAGGTGTGATCGCGCAATCAAGATCGAAAAAGCTTATGTGGTACGCGAATGTAATTTAAACGTCGAAATTGAAGCTTTTATTAGAAATGTTAATGGAGACAGTTACGAATCCTATTACTTCTAAGGAATTGGAATCATTTTTAAATGTTTGATGGCAAGATTGTGTGCTTTTTTTACTTTACGAATAGAAATTCAAATACTTATACTTTGGCAGCAATTCTTTTAAGGTCTTTATATTAATTACGCATTATTATTTTCAAGAAATTAACTATTGATAGCGCATGCTTAAGCTATACGTTTTTGTTTGGATATTGTTGCCAGCGAGCATACGAAATATTAATGGCAATATTGGTTACCTTCTAAATACTTGGAATTTTAGAGAAATTTAGAGATACCTGAGCTAATATAGAAATAGCTCCTCCGAGTAATGCCTTTAATCAAAGATGGTTGGAAAGCAATTTAACTTTGTCGAACTAACCGAAAACTATTCGACAAACATTTTGTAACTCAATAATTTATCGGTAAACAATAACTCTAAATTCATTTTGGGTGCTATATTGAGTTTCGGGTCGTTCAACTTGTATAATTTATATCTTTCCGCAATTATTTATCCTCGCGTATGATAATTAATCCATTGATTAGAAATGATGTTGAACTATCCTCACCTAATATTTGATATACTTGATTAGTGAAATTCTAAAGAAATTAAATACACATACGCAAGGAAGTAGGTGAGGTACATTCATGGTCTATTTTTAGTTTTTTATATTAATATTATTTTTATCCAATCATTTCGAAGTAAATAGAATGTAGTCGGCAATGGTAGCAATGTTTTTTCGAGCCACAGTCTTTTTATAAAAAGTTGTTTAACATTAAATAAAAGTCGTTATTATACAGCATGGATCTCCTTTTTCTTGCTCCTTTTATACTTTTAAAGAGGGTACGTGCATTGGTCGTGATTTTTTACAAATGCTGTCGGTAACAAAGGATCGCAGTGACGCCAGCGTATACTTTGCTTAATTTAGGCCCCCTTCGACGGAAGACGTATTTGCCTAAGTGGTTACTTTTAAAAATAATTTCAAGTATATTGTTGGAGTTTGACTTCCAGTACAGGGTTGATTGGAGCTTGATCATTCCAAAAACTTATTACGCGATGCGTCAAATTTTGAGATTAGCGTTTTTATTGTATCAATTTGTTTTTTTTTTAACTCCCGAAAGAATATCTAAAGAATACTCTCGAATCTACCGTTTGCATATTTAATATTCAGATTCTTCGGTTTTGACCGTCGTCTATGCAAGAAACAAACTACGTCTGACAATGGGGCTCTTCTTATTCAAAAGCCGGTTGTTTTTAGTTTTATTACGATCATTATTTCGTGACACCTGACAACATTATTTCCACCGGCGTTCCTGCAGGAGTGTATCTCGTATCGATTGGAATCTGAAAAGCACTTGGTATAGAAAGTTGGTGGTTCTCTTTGCGTAGCACGGCACCGGAATACGATTCAATTATAATGCAGTCGGCGTAACACATGCGACGCATTAAACAGTCACCGAATTAATTAACTTTGCAGTCAACAGCTACATAGTAATGATGTTAATAAAGTTTATAGCTCTTTTGACGGTGTAGCACTTTGTAAGTTGGAGAAGCTTAACGCAGAAGAAAATACCTACTATATATGTATAGTCTACAGATCGATGAGTAGCGGGAAGGAATTTATCACAGTATCTGCATTCTCCTTGGTAATTGCGTACTTAGATTTCCATTATTTCCATTTTGTTTTCGACGTCTTCGCATTACCTTCTTCCATAGAACACAATTTTATTTATGAATTTTTTTTCTTCCTTTCCTTTGCTTTCTTTTCTTTATATCATGCGAAAATAGACAACTCAATAGAGTGCACACAATATTTATATGGGCATTGCTTTGTAATTTACCTGTCGCCTCTGGCAAAAAAAACAGTAACTCCTTCTGTTCAAAATAGATAACTTTATAGATACAAGATTTAACAGTGTCTTTTAAAAATTAATAAAAGCTGCAGTTAATGAACACTTTAAAGTGATCTTGATATTTAATGGGAAAACAATCATACGGAATCCTCATCTTACTAGGGGTGGTAGAAATCGTACAAATTATACAGCCGACCCGGAATAGTCTCAACGATATATATTTGTATGTGGGTACCGTATAACAAACGCAAAGATAGAATAGAATAGCTGTTTAAGCGTTTAGTCTGCGTGGAGATTTTCTCGAGATATGTCCCGAAATCACGTAGTAGTGGAGTGTATTAGTAACACGCGTATAACATAACTTGCTGGAAGTTTGTCAACGAACCAGAATTAACGCGGAACATTATTCCTGAACTATTTCTGTTTCTGATGTATTATTTACTAGAACAAGTGTGTGTTAAGTGTGGCGCATGCAATGAATGAGGAACGGGAGAAGCATTCTTGAATCGTATTCTCTCTACTTTTCGGCGTCTTTCAGTGCTAATTATGTGGTAATTGTAACGACGTTGCGTACACGCCGAATACTTCAATCCCAATCCGCGTTTGGTTGATGTTTAGTATCAAAGAAGCTTTTCGAGTATCGTGCATAGTGGCTTTGTTTCGTTTTTTTGTTTGTTGGACGTTCTTTTATTTTGTATTTTAAAAGGATATGCGCCATCGTAATTAAATTTTTAATCGCGGTTCTATCACCCATGTTCAAAATAAAACAATATATTTTATATATAGAAGAAACTAATATTGTAACCACCTGATGCAGAAGCGTGAGCAATTTGTTTTATGTGTTCTGCTTTATAAATATAACCAGTGACACCTTTTATTATACGGGATTAGATTCAACATTTATTATACGGCATTTGCATTTGACAATATTAGAGGAAAAGCAAGTGTGTAATAAATTGCCGTTCTACTTCTATGATAAATCTCTCAGCCTTTATTATTTTGATGCAAATTTCACCATACAATACGTGATTCCCCTGATTGTATAAATCTATCTGTTACAATTTTTGTTCTGGTAAATCTCTGTTACATACGTGGATTTGTTTAGTCTATCGTTTTTCTTAATTTATCGAAAATTATGGTAAAATTAATGCGATCTTGATAATTAATATAGTTTTTTCTACCGACTGTGACCTTCTAAAAGTATGAAATTTTGGCAGAGTAAGTGTTTCCTATTTTGTAGTTTATAATATTCATAATAAACATTAAGATCTCGTCCTATTCAAATCTTTCACAACTGTAAAAGCACCCAAACCAACACTTTTTAAACCGATAGTTTGAATTTTGGTCCCAATCTACTTCAGTTTGCACACTAAGGCTGCATTCACATACGAAATTAGCGTGGGTTGTATTTTAAACATTATGGTTTGAAATACAACCCACAGTTCGTCGTCTTGGTTACCGATAGGTGAGCATAGTCCGGGTTTTCCATGAATAATTTTTTGAGATTTAAAGGCGTTTGGGTTTCTACAATACTCAACCGATTGTATGCGTCTGAAGAGGTCACCTCTAACAGGCAAATAAAATATTGGTTTTTGGTTAATGTGTACGTAGAGAGAGTCACTCATGATGTCTATTTCTTAAGTACATCTCTAAAGGTAGTGGCAATTTTATTTTCAAATTTTCATCAGCGATACTGCGGGTAAAGACTTTCTTCAGAAAACTTCAATTTAATCAAGTAATTTTGATTTTGAAATTTTCATCCCAAATGGAATATCACGTGACTTATGGGTTTTTTGAATATTAGAGATAAGTTCAATCATATGGCAAAACGTAGGTGTGGGATGTATTAATTACGAGAAGGAAACAGGGAAGTTTACGTTACTTACTTGGAGTATTTGATTTCAAAATTTATTATTAACATTTATTGAACGCTCGAGATAGAGAAATCCGTAGCAAATATAAGAAGGGAGATTTTATAGAGTCTTTATTGAAATGTCACCCGTTTTAAATTATCAATTCAAATACATTCAAAAATTAGGTTTATATATGTTCCAAATAACGTCACGCCATTGCATGTGCAGCTCGAAATTTTGCGTACATATTGACGCTATTGAATGCGCCGTAATTATTCTACGTAAATGAATTAAGTCCGCATATAGGAACTGTGAGTATTCTGTAGCATTTTAGTAATGAGTGAACATACATACAGATTGCGAACATATCCTACGGTCGCCCCTTTCTTAATGGAGGCAGGGGAGAAAATATTTATTATTCTGATTTTTTTAAGATTTTTAAAAATATTTCGAAACAAAAAAAAAATGCTTAAATGTGGGTAATTCATTGTGCACCTCTCCAGTAAAATGAAAACAAGAGATGAATTTATATTCTTCGGAATGAAAAAGGTCTGAACAGTCTGGATAGCTTTAATGAAAACTATATACCTAGCATCGATATTTATGAACCGATTTGAAATTTTATGCCTGGAGTCTCCTAGGACGCCGAGTGCTGCGGGCGGCGAACGGATATTGAATTTTAATAAATAGTTTTGAAATTCGATTATCCAGATCGCTGTTAAAATTTCCGGTTTCGACACGAATATTGGCTTGAAAGAGGATGTTTTGAAATTGAATAGTAGGTACTCTATAACCTAGAAAATCTGTATAAATATTGCGGTAGGAAATATCGCATGTGTTTGATGTAATATATTAAAAATAATTTGTTTGGCACGAAGCGTATTGTTAGAAAAATGTACACCTGTTTTTGCTAATAGACAGTTATTTATTTAGAGAGCAACGTCCGATGAAGTTGTCCATAAAAAATTGAGGGAGATAACGTTTTATTCTACGTACAAAAATAAATATGTATGTTGGCCACCTTCCAAACTAATAAACCCATGGATTAATAGCATGTAGTAGTGTACAATATAATAGCGGATCTTCATCACCTTGAAATACTTTTTTAAAAATTGTATTTCCCTAAGACATTATGTTATAATAATTTTAGGTTCCTTTGCATGTGGCGATTTTGACAAATAAGGTTTCGTTTAAAGATACTTAATCTTAATTAATTATTTACCTTTTTCTACGTACCGACGAAGACCAACAATTCGCTTGAGGCGTTGAGTAGAGTTCCTGACAAGGATATTATATTGCATTACGATAACGCATCGCCTTATACCGGCGCAGCTCTCGCAATCCAATATTTAGGTGAAAAGCGATATACAAGCAATAGAAGATCCACTCTACTCACCTGATTTGATAATATGTGACGTTTGACTGTTTTATGGGGTTAAAAAGCATTTGTGACCTACGAGATTTCTGTTAGAAGGTTTCTTTTTGGAATTGATATTTCATCTGAATAAATCGGCGTTTGAATTATTGTTGATCTTAAGGTTTTTGGTTTGTTGTTTTGCGATAATTTAGAAGCATATAAACATGTATCATCCCTGATCTACATATACCAGCCCGGATCTAGCAAACTTTATTGCAAAAGGAATAGAAACTAATAACGCAGTCTTTTCATTGTCAGCTAAATTTCCGGATTATTGATTTACCTCTAAATAAACGAATGGACCAAATTTAAAATTATTAAAGATTTTTTGAAATCGGACGCCCCCGTAGATCGTTTAGAAAATAAGTTCATGTCGAACAACTCTTTCAAATAATTGCAATTAAAGTAAACTAATTGTAATACATGAAACGTAATCGCCAAAACTACAAATCTTTATAAATACATAGTATTGTTATTTTAGACAAAAAATACTTTACCTAAAAATGAGAACTAGTAAATAAGCAAAATAGGGTACCTTAGGCGGCACTACGTTCTCTATACAGGATTTTTTCCACATGTCTTTTCTCACATTTCGTTTATCCTGTGTATTTGAACCAGGTGTTGCTGACACTTCAAATCCCTGTCTTATTTCTTTTTCCAGCTTAAATATTTCCAATTTCGAACTATCTCTTCTCTACTGCAATAATGTACATATTTTGGTTCTCTTTTTTTTGCAAACATATGATTTGTATTCACCCTCTGTATCAAATAAAACGGTAAAAGAGTTACTGACAGAAAGGAGTATTTGTTTGACCTCGTTTGAGATCGCTGGTTGCACAAATTAAACTGTTTCTTTCGTGAGAATTGTTCTCTTGTTGATCATTTTAAAGTAGGAAGTTTCAAGCAACACTTACCGGAAAGCAATTGTTAGATTTTCTGAAAATATCTTAAAGAGGCTCGACTTCCAATCCACTAATTATATATTTTGTACTTCGTTAACTTAAGGAGAATTTTGAATTAAAACTCCATCGAGATATTAGTGGGAAGATTTAGCTGAAGTCTGAGTCCTGGAGAAGTACTTTAATTTTTTTACCTATGATCAGTTTTTAGTGATTATACCAAATATGATGGCTTCTGTCTAGAGTGTACAGTGCGCAAATATCGCTTAGCGTGGAAGTTTGAATCGATATTTCCTCCTATATTTACAAGGTGGACTTAATCTTGGTGCACCAGACTTTTTTTATACTACTATAACCATACCCTCAAATTTTATTTGTTTCTTTCGTGATAGATTCTTCTCCCCACTACTCCTCTAGAGCTATAAAAAATGTATTAATCTAATATCTAAGAAATATTTTGAATAAAAGCTACACAAACGGTAAAACATCCATTATCTATAAATGAATATTCTCAATACTTTGTCTGCGGCTTCATGCACAAACTTATACCAAAACCTTGATTTTGCTAAAAGTGGGCGGCTAATTGCTATTTTTCCCTCGAGCCTTTTATTTCTCGAGTATCAAATTTCCGATTTTAAAAACCTATTACGTGTTCGTATTTCATTTATACCGTCCCATTTCCAAGCTTCGGTTTGTTTTCCATACGCAGTAAAATAATCATCATTTGCTATGTTTATTTTATATTTACGCTATTACATAATGTCGCTAATGAGAATCCGTCAACATAATACGGTTCAAACACCGAAAATAATAGGATTCCACTATGTGCACATTGTAGAAAAGCGACCGAGATGCGGAAAATATTTGAGAACAAAATGAGCGGTCGATTCCCTATTTAACATTTTGTTATTCAAACCCATTACGCAATAATTTATGGCGCTTTAAAGGCAGGGGCTTTAGTAGGAAGCAGATCCGTAGTCATAAATTTTGGACGGAAAGCATGCAAGAGTACAGAAAACTCTAATTTTATACGTTGTTATTGTTTATAACTGGCCAGTGTTCAGAGACAGGACATTAATTCTGACGGATGAAATAATGTCTAAGGACGACAACATTTTATGAAGATATTTATAAGATTAACTTGAAGCTATTTTCATAACTGTGCTCGTTGATTTTAGTTTTGTAGCCTGTAGGCCCGACTTAATATTTTCAAACATTTATTATTGAGATGTAACATATTGATATAAATTAATTATATATTGAGACTTATTTATGGAAAGGTATTGGGAGAGTAATAGAAAGTACTTATTTATAGGCGTGTTAATGGATAGCAATTTGAGCAGTTTTGTTAAGTGATTTTCGTACTATCTCCTTTGTGTGATTTCACTTTTAAGCTATCATCGTTAAAAGGAAAAATAACCGTATTCTCTCTGCATTCCTAAAAAAAGAAACTGGTAGTAGAATGAGATACGGCACCGTGGTAACAACAAAAAAAAAAAAGCGGAATAATTAAAACTTTTTTTTCTCAGTAATAAATCGGTAAATTACTAGATTTAATGAGTTAGCAAAACCAAAATTAATACGAGGGTTGCTCTCCTGCCGCTAAACTTATTTATCAACAAAACATAATTATTTACAAATTTTTCAACGTATTATCCTCTATGATCAATGCATTTTTGCATCCTCAAATCATTTTTCCTAATCTTCCCGCGTTAGATTATTTATTCCATTTTCAAATGCGTCAACCGTAAAACATAAACACCACAATTTATTCTTTACACGCCGGAATGAAGAGAAATCATTGGGTGCTAGGTCTGGATCATACGTTTAATGACCGATTATTTTATCGTATTGGTGGGCATTGCAGTATGCGTCCGACTGGACATTTTGGAGAACTTGGGACAAACAAATTTATAATCCTCTAGTCGTGTAATTCCAAAAAATATGACAACCATCTTTTTGTTTCCGCTCTTTTCGCGAACAACATTGATCGGAGTCGATTCGTTCTGAAAAATCCAAACTGCCGTCGAATTATAAAAAGTCAATAAACCCTAATAAATTCTTCGTCAAATACATGACCTGGATAGGGAAAAGAGTATCAATTAACAATGCGCTGCAATTGTATTCAAATTGCTCGTTCATCCATGTCCAATTGAAAGTGTTGAGTATTTGTCGATGGTAGACAAATCGTTAATCGCCTACCAAGGATGCGAATACACAATGTTTAGAATGTAGATACCTACGTACGTAGGCATATTTTTGTTTTTACGCGACTATTTTGTAATTCTGCAATTTTGGGATCTTTTTTTAATGCATTTTCGAGACTATTTAGTAGATATATGAGATACTACAACCATCTCATACATAGCAAACTGTTGCGTTCCAAAATTTATAATGACAGTTCGTGCTATAAGAAGGTACATATAGTACTCCGCCTTATTTTGATCAACATTGGGATTTAAATCTGGAGTCGTTACCCAAAAAGATTGATGGAACGGACGTACTGTTGTCTACCCGGCATCATCAGCGGTGCTCCGAGTGTTTCTGTGTAACTTTGACAGATTTACCAAGAGGTACATCATGGTAAGCCTGCCGAAATCATTTCCCTGTCCAGGTACTACTACTATCTCCAGACCAGTTGGCCAAGAGTTGATCGAGAGTTGATTCGGAAAATGTACCTGGCTCTTTTTTGTCGTTGATTTAAATAAAACGTTAGTCTTATAGCCGATTTTTGGAGGATAAATATTTATAGCACTCGGAAGTTGACTCTCAATGTAGCACTTCCTAAATACGAAATTATGAAGATGAAAAGTTGCTGTATGTTTTTTACAGAGATTTTGGATTGAAACATGTTGGTAAATGCGAAATAGAAAGTCAATATGCAATGTCGCCAGCTATTAATACACCCAATAGTGTGATTTTATTAAGTATTGCCTTTGATATGGTTATATTTGCAATCCATAATAATATACAATACATTTTAGTGGGTTTGTCGTATAAATTCTCCGTCGAATGTCTGTGAGACTAAAGTAACATTAAATTAATATCAAAGTAATTGCTACTATCGCTTTAAATTTATCGGTGTCTGTTAAACTAATTTTAACTTTTGACGAGTCTACGCTGACATCACATTATTACTTCAAAGTTACGTAGTCACTGTACAATGTAATATATTCCTATGTCACATCAGCTGGTTAAAAAATAAATGCACATTGCCAGATCGTTGACTCATACGATATTCATATATGTGTTAACTCTCTCATTTCTTCGACACGTGGTTAGGAAGGGTGATAGATACGCTGTCGAAGGGTGCATCTCTTTAGCTTTTCTTTCCTAGCAATTGACAAAGTGCGATGTGTGTGCGTGCTTAACGGAAGCGTCAAAGTGATCGATACTCCGGCGACATTGCTCTAATTTACCGTATAACATACTCGCGTTAATTTTAGAACGCCCCTTAAAGCGGAGACTATATCAGGTGCGAGCCTACGCCGTCGAAATGGATACGTAAATAGATTGTGCTTTTAAAATATATAAAAAAAACCCCCCCCCCCCCCCCCCCCCCCCACTCTTCGTTACTGTTCGATGTAATTGAATGAGAAGCATGAATAAACGAACGTGTGACGATTCCGATGAAAACACAAGCGAAGACGAGGTGACTTTCCTTCTGCGCTTACGGCCTTCACCGCCACCTCGTCAACGCCGTCATAGTTTAGATTACAAATCCAGAGCAACCGGAAAACAGTATTGTGCCTCGCCAACCGGATGGGACATCACGGTCGAACACAATGAACAAGATCCTGGAAGGAATAAAGGGAAACCGCCACAATCGCCCACTCAATGTAGACGTTTCAGTGTTACAGAGGGAAAAGAGAATCCACAGTAAATAGTCATTTTCACTATCTGCTCAGCGCATTGCGTAAATAAAACGTCGAATTCGAATAAAATCTAACTTAATATTCAAATGTTCAATATATGAAGCCACGTCTATGTTCTTGCTTGAATCCGTTAAGGGTCGTATTCAACGCTATAATTTTGGAACTATTTAAGATATTTTTACTTCAAAAGAGCAATCGTTGCATTCATTTTGTTCTTGAGCAAGAATATAATTTTCTATTACTCTAAGTAAATATGGTTTATTAATTTACAAAAAATTCTCCAGATTGCAGTGGATACCTATTGTTTTTTTTTACGGTTTCTAAGACAGCAGTAATAAGCAATGTTGTGAGATTTATTTAATTTTCGTTTTATTTGAACGAAATTAATGCAAAAGTAGCGGTGTATGGGTGGCCTAATAAGAGCGCAACATTTTGGAAATTTCTCTCGTAACAACTGCATTGCTTCTTGTACCGTGTGGCAGGTTGCTCCGTTTTGCTCGAACCGCATATCGTTCAAATCCATAGCAAATAGTAATGCACGCCACAAAGCCACCATAACGATCTCTATTAACTATAACGCCATTTCCGGTTTCTTCTTTTTCGTGACTTCTTTTGACTGCACCTTTTTTTTCTAATGAATTTTCTGAAGATTCTTAGCTTCATCGCGAAACAAGATATTTTTCGAAAAATCAACGTCCATTTCTTGATTTTCCAGTACCCAGTTGGCGCATTAATTTCCTGAGTTAACCAGACCTTATAAGGACAAAGATTACGATTTTTCTTTTATATCCGCTATAGAGTGGTTTTTGAAATTGGCAGTTCCTCTGAGCGGTGGCGAGTCGAGGTTGTTGGATCCTCAGTAGCACTTTCAGTCACTGCGGCAATATTTTCAACAAACCGCCTTAGCCGAGGATGAATCGGTGTTAACTGAACCAGTTTCTTCAAATTAGATCAATCGCTTAACCGTCGAATGATTTGATTCGTTTGCTCTACCAAAAGTTACATTATAATCCACGATCTGTGTCCGCGAAACTTTCCTCGAATATAAAATAAATGTTAACGCTGTTCAATCGTGTAATGCTGCATTTTTGATAATCGAGTCTACTTGAAATTTTGATCGCAAGATGCTTGATTAAAAGAAAATACCACGAAACTAAACGTTGTGCTCTTGTTGAGCCACCTCATAAACTATGTATTCCACATTTAGTAATTCAGAGCAGCAGGAAGTATCAAAGATAAGTAAATGACGTATGTAAATTACAAAATTAAATAACGTAAAAAATATAACTTTTAAAAGAACTGGTTTATTCCTTCTCCAAGTATTCAGTACTGCTGAATTATTATTTGATTTAAATTATTATTTTATTAATATTAACATATTAATTATATACTTAAAAGATGTTGGAATTATACAATCTTTTTAAAACATGAAAGAAATTCAACCTTTTATATTTTCATTGATTGACTTGCAAGAACATCAAATTATTTTATTTCGAGGTATTAGATAGTGCCAAAGAAGCAATTCTTTTAACTCAATGATTTTACTGCACAATTACATTTTAAAAGGTTCCCTTTTATGCTTCCATTCATCGCAGAAAAATTGCTTCGTTGTTACCTCGAATTGCAAGATAATAAAACGATTTAAACGGGCAGTTTATTTCCAATACAGAAAGAACTCTCCTAAAAGTCCATTGAGGAAATTTCCTAATTTCGGATTGAGGCGTAAGAAGGAGGAAACCCGTTCCTCGCCGAATTGGGAGGTTATCATAGAACAGAAGGGGAACGAGCGTAAATCGTCAACCCCACCGCCTGTTCCTCCGAGAATCCAACCGTCCGCACCACCGCAGGAATTCCCGGAAAATTGGTATCCTCTAAAGCCACCACCCTTTTACGCACCACATTCGCCCCAACTGTATCAGCATCAGCAGGATAATTGTGGTAGCCTCGTTTCTCCTTATCGCCACTGCCTAACGGATCAAAACGGATTTGAGAACGAATTCCTCAGTCGGAACAACCTGACAGACAAATCCGCTATGCGGAATCCTCTAAGTCTATCGGTGAATAATAACCAAGTTGCATCTTGTTTGGGAATCGGTTGTTATAACATAACATTAACGGATAGTCCGGAGTCCGCGAGGTCTTCATCATCTCAGAACTTTGCGAATACGACTAGGAATTCCATCGCGAGTGTTGGTTGTTCGGGCTTGATTTCCAGCTATACCGTTTTACCGCCGTTGCCGTCTCCCGGTTTTCATGTTAATGCCGTCGCAATTGTTCCGACGTTATCACCGCAGACTTTACCGTCGACGTCTTTTAAAACGACTAAACCGCCACTACCATCTCCAAGAGAATCGCTCAAAGCTGCGAACTTGGTCAACACTAATGGAGGACGAATCTTATCAAAGGCTAAGTCAGATTTGTCGCTGAATTTACCGGTTAGTACGAAACTGTTTTTATACCTAACAAATAGTTTGAAACATTTATGTATAACAGACTGAATATTTTTTTTAACGCGAGTGGTAGTGAAAACGCTGCTTTACTATTTAAGTAGATAACCGCTATTACTGCGAGAACATACTTTTGTTTTAACGCTAAAATTAGAGTTAAAATAGGGATAATATTTTTGCTAAAATGTTCAAATATACATTAAAAGTAAGACAATTAACAGGTTTATTTTTATTTTATTATATAATAATAAAATTACATAATTAATGTACGCTTTTGCATTGCTTATTGCTACTTTCTCAATAATAAACTTACTATTATTTATTTTATTTAATACACTGATTCGCACTGATAGCCGTCGTTAGTTGCGAATGCTTTGCTATTGCGTATGCAACCCAAGCAGCTTACCTTCTTCAATGCTGTCTACTTCCTACAACTGAATTCGTTTTGATCTGCTGTTTAGGATCACAACAAATATCAAGAAACATGCGCAAGCGCAAAAACCAAAAAAATCGAATTTGAAAGATGGATAATCTTCACAAATTATTATACAAAATATTTTCAATTTAATAAATGTAATATAAAATGGCTCTAGATATAGTAAAAGACGATTCTTTTCATAAAATAACTGCTGATATATTGCATACAGAGGTTCAAGTTTAAATGTAAGAGGTTATTAAATGTGTTTAGTTTATGAATAATGTTAGTAAGAATTGTGGGGCAGTGCAATAAACTGAAAAAATACACTCCGCTCCACAGAAAAGAGAGCCGGGACAGCTGTTTCGAGGATGCGTCGATCCTCATTTTCAACCGTTGACCGAATGATGCATCCTCGAAACAGCTGCCCCAGATTAATTAATTAATTAAAAAGTTTGTGTAGTGCGGAGTGTACCGATACTTTAGTGTTGTTTGCCATACTACCCTATAGTCCTTGCTATCATTATTGCGTATGGAATAATCAAACTTTATTACGAAAGGTCCGAAGAAATTATTTTCCCTGTTATTTTTCTATGGCAGGCAACACTTGGACCTCAAAAAACTCCTGAAAATTGAAAATCTTCGTTGTCCTTGGAAAAGATCGTAAATGGGGGCTCTACTTAGTATTAAAAAAAAAAAAAAAACAGTGTTAATGGAAACTTTTTGTTGTTTTGGACGACTTGTTGGTAATAAAAAGTGTCTTGGTTTAGTTTCTATTGTTTTGTAGTAATCTCAGTAGGTTCTTGCCACGAATACAAAGATCTGTCTATGATCACTTTCATACAGTTGTTTTAATTTTTGAATAAACGTGA
Organism: Oryctes borbonicus; assembly: GCA_902654985.2. NCBI lineage: Eukaryota > Metazoa > Arthropoda > Insecta > Coleoptera > Scarabaeidae > Oryctes > Oryctes borbonicus. The sequence goes on from LR736866.1 coordinate 3,319,038, forward strand.
ACGCCGCTACAACGAATGTTAATAAATGCATAAAAGTGAATAAAAAAAGGGCAATTTTTGTGAATTCTCCTCGTGCTTTACTTTTTTTTTGCTACTTCTTAGCAAAATCTCGTGGCTAACTCGTAATTTTCCTATTTATTTTTTATTCAGTCAGTTGCTCAATATAAAAATATAATTCGCCGTTGTCAACTTTGTTAGGTGCTACTATCCATTTTGTTAGCCTTGTCGCAGTCTCGCCCTTCGCAACATACTCTACATCGGCTGACTGGATTTTTTCCACTCTAACGAACAGGTAAAATTCGCCGTGCACGATTCTGTGTTTGTTTCATTAAAATGGGTTTAGGTACGTCCGCCTCCTTAATTGTAATGGACAGACCGTGTACGTGATGCTTACGAATGCGCTTCCTATGTTGTCCCAGCATGCTAAAACTTCAGAATATAACCGTCCGAATGGTTCATAATTGTGTTTCGAGTGTAATGTGAGCTCGGCTACGTGCTGGATCCGAGTGAATATTTAATTACATTATCTGTGTGGCAGTTATAAGAATTAGGTCAAACTTTTCTGTTCTTCCACTTCTCTTTCAAATCCAGAGAGTGGGTTCGTGTGCTTATGGATTTAAAGTTTTGTGTCCCGTTTGATTAATAGTAGCAGGGAGAATACTGATTCTTCTCTTTCCAATTGTTATACGGGAATAAACAATATACCAATATTCTATTCTGCGAAATTATTTATTTAACTAAAAGAAAATTTAGAAACGTTTTTGGGTGCAGATCCTTTTATCGTTTGAAACAAGATGTTCAGATCTCTAACAACATCAACCTTCTAGAGACAAGTGTTACATATTGAGTACACTAAATTGATGTAATTCATTTTCCTCGTATGGGTAACAAACAAACATTTACTTACATTTAGTGATAATTTGTACAAAGGACAGCAGAGATTATGTTGCAAGTGATTAAAGATCTAATGGGCGAGTATATTTTTATCGCCTGCGCAAACAAGTACTGGGCAGGATAAATAAATCAGTAGATCGTTTGTAAACAGTACAAACAAAGGGGCCACAAATGCGACCCTGGTGGTACCCCAGAAGGAGGAATGATCTCAAAGGATTTACACGACATTTTCAAGTAGAGCCAAATTCTTTCTCACTCAATTATGTTTTTCCTTAACTTATTTCGTCTTTTTTTTTGTTAATTTTAGTCTTTACGAACAGTCGTAAACGCATCAAATATTTATCTGTCACAGATTACCAATTTTCGTAGAGATATTAAGACCACCTTTTATTTTCGGAGCAGGCGTTGTGTCAGTATATAATACATTTAATACACCACTGTCACCATTGTTCGTGAAACCTATTACAATTCTCTTTTTTACTATCGATAAAATTTGCTTGTATAGGTTTGTGTATGTGCATTTCGTGTTTCCATACAAGCTCACTTCTACCACGAAAGCACACTTAAAGTGCTGCGACTGACAACTTCTTGTACTAACACTTAACCTTTATTGAACTTCCTTGTTTGTGGCCGATCAATATCTATGCTTGTCTTTATTGCGTTCCCCTTCTCGTATTTTGTGCGATATAAAATGTTCTTGACACTGGATCCAAATAAAGTGTTTATCGTAGACACCGAACTTAGGTGAAAAATGAAAATTTAGTGAAAAAGGTTTATTGATATAATGTGAATGCTGTAAAAGGACCAACACTTTGCTGTGATGTAAATTAAAATAATCCTTTTATTTCTTTGGTGAAAATCTCATTTTCCAAAGTGGTTTTTCTTGTTTAGCTTGGCATCGAAACGAACACATTCGATCCTATCGGACTAACAGTAGGTAACATTTAAACATGTAGCGGGTTTGGAATATCCCGTTTCACCTAATGTAAATACCTGCATCAAAGCGGATCTAAATTGTCATTATCTGGGCCGCTGGTGGTAAGTGTTCCCGCGATTGACACGGAAGTCGTTGCGGAAACGAGCTTTTTAATATGAATGTAAAGTGCCTTCGTCGTCGTATAAATACAAGTTTCTGAAATAATCGAAGGCCGATTCACTTTATTCATAAATAATAATGATAACATTAAAGTCCGATTAGTTGCCACGCAAAGGACTTGCTAGCCTGGTATTATGCAGTTGATGATATAGTAAACGGAGTGGAATTTTTAATAGGCGTCTTTCACCGTATTATATATTCTCCGATGTGTAATTGCATGTTACCTTACATTCTGCCCTATAAGTACGCGCTACATTGATAAGCAGTATTTTAATCCGAAACAATTTAATAATAGTCGTTTATATAATAACTAAATCCTAAAAAGTTTCGAATATCTCATGGCCAAATTTTGGTCTGTAGTGTTTGTTATTGTTTATTGTATTATGTGTGAAGAGGTATCTCGTTATGAAATTAATTATCTTTATAGTTACGTGGGAGTATTTCCAAGTAATTGACGTTCTAATTAATCTTATTTTTATGAAGGTGTTGTTAAAATAAAAATCTTAAAAATAGTGAACGATATTGTTGCAAAATGTGGTTCTTTCTTTAACGGGCGATATCTCAAGTAAGCGGTAATTCAAGTTTCAAACTAAGATCGGTGGATATATGGGATATTGCAGAAAGTTAATACCATGACCATTGAAGAGCGGCATCCAAAAACATAATAATATGTAGAATCTTCCATTAAAAAACACAACCTTGTATATGTTGTTGTAGACTTCCGCGGTCGTTGTTTTTTTTAAAGAATTTGGGTTTCCGGGTTGAAACCGCTGTACGCAGATTCAGCGACGCAGAAGAAGCTCCATGCAATTGAGAGCGAAACGTCGCCATTCTCATCCTATTACGACGCGGTTTCAACCCGGAAACCCAAATTCTTTAAACCTTACAACCTTGTATAGTTTGCAGCAGAAACTGAAAACCCTCTGTACGTAGGCAAATTTTTTTGTTGTGCAGAACTTGTTTCCGAATACTTTTTACTTGATAACTTTTTCCCCAAATTGCCTCATTTTCCGCCCGTACACCAGGATTTTTTCTAAGAATGTGAATACGCGAAGTGTTGTAGCGTTTAGAAATGCGTCTTATTTATCGAAATCATGAATCGATCGTTGGAAAGATCCAAGCAACACCCGGATATCTAGGCACCGATAGACTGTGACTTACAGTGGGTTTCCCGATGTAGTATTAACCTCAGATAAAGCGAACCTGGGTTATAATGTACACATTTGGCTAGTCCACTGGAAGTCACTGCTGCACTTGCAATGTATACTGACAATCATTCATTGTCGCACCATGGTTAGAAATTAAATTTAAGTACTAAAGGAATTCCCCCTAAAGTTTTTAACTTTAAATTTCACATACGGTGAACCTAATCCAAACCTAACGTCCTTTTCGTCGTACAAGAATATATATATAATGCATCATTCATTTATCCTAGATTTTCATCGGTTTGAGTAGCTACTCCATTCGTAATTTTAAAGTAGCTATTGCGTGAAGACCAGAGTCCATTTGTACATTTTTTAGGTTTTTCTTTTGGTGTCATTTGCTCTTGGTATATTGTATTTTAACATGTGCTAGATTTCGACAATACTTTACATTCACGAGTAATCCACAAAATGTTAAACCACGACTTGTAAATAGTTGGTAGTGCGAAAATTTCAAAGTCATACTATTTTATTATACATCATGTAATATAATCCGCGCATTATTGAGCAAGCAAGTATACACACGCGTATTGTTAACTTTTGGGCGTAGTACTCGAAAGAGAAGGAAAAGCCGCAGTTCAATGGGGGGTGAGGTTTAATATATGAATGCTTTGTTCAAATTATCGCGCCGGCATCCGTTCAGTAAACTGTAAAACTTGGCGGCCATCACTCTGGATCGTTAACCGACGTACGTAGTGAAAAGCAATATTAAACCACCGCGGGAAACTGTCTACCTACATAACAACATTATGAGGTGCGAAAACGTGCCGACGGCATATTTTCACACCCCACGGTACCAGCGGAGATATAAATATTAAAATAAATTTCATTTTAGGATGGTCCGGATAACGGCCTAGCTGATAATTAAGTAGGGCCTGAATGTGGTGCGATAATTGTCGCGGGTTACGAACTTCTACCGGTAGATAATCTGATTAATGTATATTTTTGGGAAGCACCTACGTATTTTATTCAGGATGCTGCTTCATAAACAATCGGCACAAAAAATAGCATTGACTATTTTGTTGAGACTGCAACTGGAATATTATCACTACTTACTCTGAAAATAATTTTCGAATGCCTTTTGCTTCGACTGCTATCATACAGACAATATTTAACACTTAATTCATTGAAGAGATCGCTCCCTTGTGTCCTACCCCCTATGTTCTTCTACTTTAAAAACTAACACATAAACTGACACCATTTTTTGGAAAACCTTTAACTTCCTTTTCTGAAAAATATTTAGTAATTAAAAAATTAAAATTATCAAGCGCATATATTTAATAAATTCTATTTTGTTGCAGGTATGCCATACTAAGTAGTTTATTTGGTGATACTTAAGCTGTAAGTAAGAAAAACTAGGTTATTTTTAGACGTACAAATCTAATAGAATTGAAAATAATTAAATTTCTTCCGGGCACATTGAGCTGAAACACGCAGTAAATTTCCAATTTTCAATTTCTTTAACCAACAGTTTTCTTCTTCAAGTTGTTTTAAAAATAATAGTCATAGTGGTAATTAAATATCCTGGCAGCAAATGTTTGGGCGTATTTTGTATGCTTGTAATTGCTAGTAATTGTACATTTTGACATTTTCTCGATGCCAGTTGTGATGAAGAGGCGATCGTTTAACCATGATGAAATATTAAAAGCAATAGCTCTAAAATAATTGACTTCGCGGCCATTCCCTTGTCGAAATAATCAGGAATTCATATAGGTCTTATGGAGACACATATTTAGCCACTACACCAATTTTTCGATTTTTAAGAATTTGACAAAGGCAACGTTTTGTGCCGATTTACATCGTAAATATTTCGTTTTGTGCTCGACCCGTTTTTGAGATATTTGGGCTCGATAGTTGGGGCGGACACGATAGCCCTCGCAAATTTTTCCTTTTGGCAGCGTTTTGTGTTTGTTATGTGGTAGTTTGTGACGTAAACGTTTTGTTTTGTCCCGCAAGATTTTCGAAACCGAAAAATTGATGCGGTGTCTGCTAAATAATGGTTTTGTAAGGGTCTAATTTTCGAATATCTCGGACGTGGGGCGATCCCCCGCTATCATACAGAACTATAAAAGGTATCGATATTTTAGAAATATTTTAACACATTTTAAATATATTTCAAAGCTGGGAAAATCAAAAATATTCTACCGGTACCGTTCAGTGTCAGTTTAAAATATGGAATATGGAATCTTTACTGATATTACAGAACCTTAAATTAGACTTCTTTTTAGAGCATAATTGGATAATTTTGATTGGCATTGAGAATGCATAACAAACGTTAAGAAAATTTCAAATGAAGCTAAACAAAAAACAAATAACATTTATTGACAAATTATGCTAAACCGAGTGCTCAACCTTAAATAAGAATTGCTGCTATCGATTACGCTTTTAATTTGCAAAATGAAAACAAACCCACATCCAACTGAGAATTAGCGCAGTGCATTAAAGAGAAAACATTTGGAGATATGAGCGGAGTTTAATTAGAATCTCCAAATTACATATTTTCTGAATTTTGAAATCTACGAAGTTCTCTATAGCTAATGTGACCGTTAAATAGGTAAACGTACATCTGACCATTTAATAAGGAAACATTGTTATTGAATGTTTTATACATCGCATTAATGAACTAACTCTTGCTCAACGCTCAGTGGGTAACCGTTCGTAATTCCGTTTAATATGACAACTGGTCCGACCATGACCGGCGCTTAAAATTCTAATATCGACCCTCATCTAGTAAATTATTCGAATCGTTTTATAGAAGATGAATTGCATGATTGTCTGGCGACGTTAATTGGCAGGAATGTTGCGAGATTTATTACGTCAACTTTATTTACTTGATAAAACATGTTTTACTTTAAGAAAGAATTGTTATGATGTATTAAAATTTAAATTTTTCCTAGAATCAAGGTGGGTGTCTTGATATTTTTGTTTGTCCAAGAAATACTTACTTGAATTACTTTAAAACAACAATCAGCTACCTTTTTTAGATGTCTTAATTAATAATGAATAATAATGAGACGCTGGACACCGACTTTGTGTTTAGGTAGGTCAATCTGTACACGCACAGACACCGGTGTTTCGAGCTCCGTTTCTTTAGCTGTCATTAATGTGCGGCACTGCAGGTTAGCCTATCAAACACTGCCCGAATGTATCTACTTTTACTATTTGAAATTCTTCGTATTATTTTTCTGTTTTAAAATGTGGGAACGTGCAAAGACTCTTGCTTGCACGAACGCCACTTTCTGTACAGCAATGGCCATCTCACTTTGTAGTTCTTTTAACCTTGTAACAAATAATTTCCATATCTCTTAATTACATTAGTTTCGTCATAACGGTTATTTTAAAATTCTTAATAATGTTTACCTATAAAACGTGTTAAAGTAAGCTTCAGACAAAATGTTGATTGATTTGATTTAAATAGTGTCTTAATAAATGTTCTGTCGCATTGAAGAAGATGAAAGTTTCATCAAAACGTAAGTACTACACATGGAGGTAGAATAAACAACTTTTACTCAAGAATTTTGCCATTTTTATTTAATCATTAGACTTCAGATCATCTATACTTCGTTAATTAATATGGAATTCTTTTTGTGCGAGCCATGCTCAATGCGGCAGGCGGTTTCTGATAGTCTCTTACTGCTCCGCAAAGCCAACATCTTTTCTAATTTCCTATCGAAGTCTCTTCGTTGTTATACCGCTGAAATGAGACTTCTTCGTTCACAAATAGCATTTCAAGTACATACTTCGAAATAGATTCATCTTCTTACCATTGAATTCAATCTATAATAAAGTCTTTTTGTGTTAGATAATTAAATCAGTGATTGTACCCTGCATCAGAGCAGTAATATTTTCATCTTATACTCCTTCTTCAAAACAATATGTATTCATACCGTGTTACGTCGACCGTACATCCATATTCGATTTACATCGTTTCGTAGTCATAAATCGTTACATGTGTGTTCATTAATGTGCATATATTTTCTTACATGAATAAATGTTACAATTTATTCATGTAGAAAGCGTTACCATCAGATACATAATATTATATTTACAGGGCGATAGTATTTCACACAGTATTTTTTTTTATAAATTTTATATTTATATTTATCATTGAAATAAAAATTTAAATTTTTGGAATTAGCTGCAAATTTCTGACTTTCATTTCAAACATTATTTCGGTTAATAAATTAAAGAATTTCTGGTTCACACTGTATACGTAACACGCACATTTCTGGAATGTTCTCCTATTTATATATTTTGTATTTAATAAATAATTAGTAATTAAAAAAAAGAACTAATTGCAACGATTAATCTCGAACACGCGTCCTTTTTTATTACACGCAACCTTACACACATTGCAGATATGCTCAAGCGGACTTGTATTTTCTCTTATGATCGCAATTACCTATTTATCACTCTATTAAATTAGGAACTCGCGCGCCTTGTACGTCTCCTCGCTCTATCATTATTAGACAATTCCGGGCGAAGATCCACATAAGAATGACGATCAAATAAGGAAAAAGCAATTTACGGGATCTAGCTTTCTGAGCTCTCAACGGCAAAAAAAAGCAACGATACAAGAACTATTCTACGACGTGAAGTGACAATTTGTCTGTCTTCTCGGACCTGATGCGATTTACTACAGCTGGATAGAAGCGCGAACAGATGTCACATATATTTCTGAAAAAGTATGCTGCTAGTCGTATACAAAATTCAAATAAATGCACGAGAAATTCGACGTAAATGTAATTGCAAATGTTTACACGTCAGTTTAGTGAGCTTTTACTTGGGAACGGATTTTTGTTTTGTTTGTGGAAAGCGAATTGTACTTCTTATTTCAATCTGCCGAGGAGCAATTTATACTGTGTCTTTGATGTAGAATAGGCAATAGTGCAGCCGTTGAATATTTCAAAAACCTTATTCAATATTTGAAAAAACCGGCTGCTTGTCCTGTCAAATAATTTGAACATTCTACAGCGCACAAAGCAACGTCGATTCCGAGCTCCAATAACGTATATTACTGGCTCTTTAGTTAGTTTCCGCCTTCATAGTTTGAAGATATCAAAAAATAGAAAAAATAGATAAACCGTTTTGAACATTTTCCTAAAAGCAAAAGGTGGTCATTAAATTATGCATATTTATTTAAATTTTAAGTTACGGGAAAAATAATATTGAGCATGTCCAACTTTGATTCAGTAGCTTCTTATTCCAATGAAATATGGAAGTTTAGTAATAAAATTAAACATCTCGGGTATCAATTTCGTAAATGTTGCTCATTTGAAAATCCTTTTTTTTTAGAATTTGAATCATTGCCTCTGTGTGTGGTTTCGGTAGTTTTACGTAGCAGATTGTTTACTTGAAACAAACGCAAATCGAAATAACGAGACTATTAATACTATTATTACTATCGGCAGCTAACGCATGACTAGTCCAGTATTTATAGCTACCACCATGCTCAACATAAAAACAGGCAATTCGCTATAATATCTTGACCCTCTTGTGTTGATTTTTCGGGTCTAAAATTACATTCTAAATTTTATTTTACAGTTGTGATACCTCTTTATACATACGTTTTACGTGCGCTTGGAATCACAAATATTTACCTTATCAGAGGCGATACTACACGCTTATGCACCAACCGAACGATGCGGTAGGTTTCACGAAGCACCTGTTTACCTAGTCTTTGGTCCGTATCTCTACGTCTCGCTAAAGTAAACAGGGGCCAGCGTAGAAATTATTATGATTAAGTAGCATCTCTTCGCCGCAGAGAATCGTCTAAATAAAAGGTCTAAAGCGTTTTATGTGGTATTCAATTTTTGAAGTTTTGTTATTTACGCTTAAGAAATGGGGTTTACCATTTCACGGTCTTCGCGAAAACTATTTCCATTCGCCAAACACATTGTTTTACAGCTTGTCCTCTTGCATAATTACCACCTTGTAAGAAACGTTAGATTTCTTTTTTTTTGGTTATCGGTCAGATAGACCTGAACAAAAGCAAATGCTTATTGTTGAACAAACATGGCTTCTATCAATTGTTTTTCTTCGTTGACGATACTAAGATCGAAAGCGCTGATTATTTTTAAAGTAAAATGAGATTAGGATAGAATAGTACCCCGTCAATATTGGAAGTTTAGGGTTCTATTGGGTGTAGATTTCATAGGCTCAATCAAGTGTACTTCTATACCTGATAGAGTGATTTAGGGTCCTTCGCAATGTTAAGATTACGGTGGGTTTAGATACTCAGCGTGAATAGGGCGAGAGAATCGAGATATATTTGGATTTGATGTTTGTGTAAGTTAAAGAGGATACTTGCTTATATTGATCTAGAATGCTAAATAACGTGAATAGATACGATGTTATGTTAATGTGTATAATAAATAACCAAGTGGAGTACAAACTATGTCACTGAGAAAAATGTAAACGTAAAAACAATAAAATAGGAGATAGATAAATGATAAGAAAATAGAGATTCTTGTCACGGTTAAATACTTTACCCAAGAAGTGAGTATTAGTAACAGTTTAATTTATCCACTTATTGCAAATAAACCGGTTTAGTGTGATAAATGGGAACTAATGCCAACGAGGGAACGCCCCGAAGAACTCGAAAATTCCGATTTAAAAAGAAGCGTGCAATGGCACAAAACTATTACTAAAAATCAAAATCGCACTGCGTTTTTACTTCTTACAATCAAAGGTAGGCCAATACTGCCCCAGGTGCCATTGTTGCAATAATTCTTTATCGTTTCGATATGCGATCAAGATAATTCGGCCGCAACTATGATGCACAACGAAACAAATGTAGAAGCTACAATATCGTCGTCAAACAGGACAAAACTGACAACAGAAGATGATGGGAAAGCGAGCACGAACGGCCCGAAAAACTTTCCCACGTGATCCATAACGCGCAAATAAGAGGATCGCCTTATTCCGACAGATCACGGAAATCGACCAGTTTCAAGTAGGTTATTATGAAGACATAAAATCAACTATGGCAAACATTGAGGATTCCCCTACAAATACGCGTCTAACATTTCTTCATACAAAAATATACTGTTTAGTAATTATGACAAATTATTTTACGTAGCACAGCAAACTATTTTTCACGGATTTAATAACTACTAGTTAATGTGCAGTTATGGTTAATGAACTAATATTAACGCAACGCAGTTTAATTGGACGATTATAGAACTTCCTAAAAGGCGAACGATATCTCCAGCACTCCAGCGGTAACTGATCCAGGTTCGTCATCTCGCTCGTCTATTATAGTCGAAGGAAATGACAATCGTTCATTTAATTCTGTTGCCGGCTGTATATCTTCGTGTGTATGTATTTATACGTAACTGTTTATATGAGTGAGTTATTTTAAGGCTGTCGCGAGCTTACGCATAAGGCATTGCTGTGCACAGTCGTCCCTCAGACGTTGTTATTAACAGTCAACCCGTCTAATGTGTGCACGTCACTAGCGTCATCCATACTATATGCACAAATCATAGTGCCGGCGTTGTATCTCGGTCCCGTCGCGGTCCGGCAGTGCCAAATGATGCACGCACGCTTTTCTTGCGCGTTATTATTACTAACACCGACATTTTCATCTGCGAAGCAGGGCGTTGTTTACTGAGAGGAATCCGTGTAATTACCACCACTCGAAAGCTAAAGAACCACTTGTACTTTATCGCATCGTAAAAATTATTTTTAGTACAGAAGGAAGGTATACCTACGCACAATGAGGGACGTGGATACAACAAGCACGAGTACTAGCACTAATCTGGTCGCTGCAGCTGTTGCGATCATCGAAAAGAAGAACCAAACTCCAAATGGGACTAATACTAACGGCTTTAATGCGATCGACCCGTACGGAAGTCTTCGTCGCAAATCCAAGGGTAAAATACTAACAGATTACGAAAAAAATTCAACAGAGGGCGTCGACTCGCTTGATGCCGGGAAATCTGCGTTTACAAATCTCTGCTTCTCCTCTAAAAATAACTATCGGGCGGGTTCAGGAGAATCGAGACCACCAGATACGAATGGAAAACAGTCGTTGGCGATTAATAGTCAGACGCGTGCGGAAGAAGCAAAAGAAAACGAAGAAAAAGAAGAAACGGTAGAAAAAGTTTGTGTCACAGCCGGCACGGATGATATATTCGAATTGGCTATACACGACTTCGATTTAACCGCTGAAGAAGTACAAAAATTCGTACTGGAAACCGGCACCAAGAAGGTATAGTTTTCTTCGAAAAGAACGCCAGAAAATGATTCTTTACAGACAGCCTTGGTAAAATGTATTAGACATCCCGAATGAATTTTCAACGTGTATTGGTGACAAAGTTGTGCTTGTAAAGTTGTTGATTGTGTGTGTAGTATCGTTTGCGTTAAGGGAAACTCTTTCGTGTTCGAAAGCAAACTCTTCAGAAATTTTGTACGTATGTAATGCAAGGCTCCACAATTATTAATGACATGACGACAATCATTCTATATCTCTTATGCTTCCACCTTCTGCAGCTTTCATTTCACAATACTAGTAACTGATGATGGTTGTCCATGAAAATAGAGCAGAATAAAGTTCCTTTGTATTTTTGAAAGAAAATTTTAAATGGTAATTATTTAGGAAACAATCATGACATCAAACGCAGAAACACTCAATATTTAGTGAAGTTTCGTCCACAATTTTGGTGTCACCTTAATTTCTTAAGGACGAAAGTCTAAACTGACTCTAAATGATGTTTAATACTAATGACCTCGGCTGTATCATGCGTAGACATCTTCCATAATGAATTGATTAATTCCTTGTAAGAGATAAGAATCATTTTCTTGCGTGCTCTCAAGAAAACCATTCGTGCTTAAATAAATCGAATGAAAATCGGTCAACAGTGCGATGTGTGTTTCAAATTGAATCCGCACGCAATATTCCAGAGTCACCGCTTTTACGAAAGCAAAAGTGAGAGATCGTCTTCGGCTACGGAGTACGCAGTGAGTGCTTCGGATGGCATTGGTTCGGACGAATCCAGTGATGAATCGTCCAGTAGTGATAATTCGAATAGTGATTCCGAACGAGAACATATAATCAATGACGGACTCGAAACGATCACCGAGGAGGATAGAGTGACCAGTAGTTTGCAATCGACCGAAGGTCAGAGATCCATTAATCAAATAATTTGTTTCTTATCCATTAATTTTCTCTTCGCTTAGTACCGAAGTTTTGAAAATGTTTCTTAATTTATGTTATAATGTTCGTATTTTATACCTCGTAGCTTTGATTAAGCTTCTCTTGAAGAATAACAAACAATGTTATTAATCACATTTAGGTGAGTTTAGACGTACTTGCATTTAGCGGAGCAACTTTGGACCGGTACGGAATTACGCGCGCAAAGACCTACTTGTGTTCTTGTGTACAAATCGTTAAATCTTGAATCCTTGAATATTCTCGAATTTAGCAACTTTTCCAAATTTAAAATTTTATTCTATCTCGTACAATAAGCAAGAACCATACAGTGCAGTGTCCTATACATCCCATACATTCATTTCAGCTTTTTCAATATATATAACATGTCGAAATTGAAGCTTTTACTGAAGTAGGCTTAAGTTTCTCTGAAAAGTTGATCTTCGTCGTCGTAAAAGCTTGTACAATTTCATACGGATTTAGAAAGCAGGCGAAGGATATTTTGAGTATCATTTGAAAAAAAAAAATGTAATAAACATAAGAATTAATGTCAAATGATCTACATTTCTAACAAAATCGTTTCAAATACCTTTTCGTTATAGTATTTGTATACATTACTAATTTACCACTAACGTATCCATTTCGCTAAAGTGTACGTAAACATGTTCGCTTTGAGTTTTATTCGCAAAAAAGTTCGTTTGTAAACGAATTCACTGCTGCTGGTAATGGGGACGTCCTAAAAATGCAGTACTTTGATTACATTTTCAGTGAAACGTGTATAAACATATCACATGCACGCCATGTGTTCGAAGTGCTCCTGATTGAAATCTATTAATAAAATACGTTTTTTTTTTCGCGAGAAATCGCATTTAGGCATTTCTGTATATATACCAAGACGTGCTACGAAAGCCGGGCAATTATTACAGGGTCTATTGATTTCTTGAATTTAATTGGAATTTTTTTCATAGGTATTGTATACATAACAAGTTTTTTACCACAAATAAACATGTTTTTTTTTCTGTATATGTTTTAACCAGCTGGTGTTTTGAGGTTTTCAAAAACTGAACGACTGATATGGTGGCTGTTGAATGGGGGTTCCTACGTCGATCTTCAATTATTTCGAAAACGGGACGAATATAAAATAGTATTTTTGCAATATAAAACGTTGCGATTATTGAATTATCAAAAATCGAAAAATAGGGCCCCTACCAGGCCTCATTTTCAAATATCTCGAAAACTAGCGAGCACAAAACGAATTGTTATTATCAAATTTTTACGAATTGAAAAATTGACTAATTAAGGGTGTCGCCCAGCGCTTACTTCCATACATACAACGTTGCTATTATCAAATCGAAAAATTCGTGCGATGGCTGCCAAATAAGATTCTTCAGCAATCCTCATTTCTGTATATCTTCCTTTTCAATTATGGGGAGAAGACGATGAGCACGAAATAATATCTTCTCGTTAGCCCGCTCGTATTAAAAAAATGCGCTTAGTTATATAGTTAAGGTTGTCCTTGGAACCAAATTCATTATACCTCAGATATTCAAATTCAAATAGTTGTGTTAAAAAGGTTAACAGCATGATCAAGACAAAATAGGAACTTGATCTATATTCCACATAAATAGGTTTTTGATGCCCAAATTGAATATCTAGAAAATGATAAAATTGCGTATTTTATTAGGCTTCATTTTCTTGTATGTATGGAAATGTTCAGTTCTTCGGGAAATTTTTTAGCTATTTTGCCTAAGCCTTAGAGCTATTAAAACGAACTTCGTCAATGCTGGAAGCACGACCCCGACGAAATTTTGCAAACCAGTTGCAAACAGCCGTTTCTGATGGTGCTTCATCGAAGCGATTCGAAGCATTGTTGTTGTGTTCTGCAATTACTTTACTCGTTTGTAAAAACTTACGAAACTACTCTTCTACATACATATATTAACATATCAGTTACGCTATTCTTGTTTTTTTTTTTGTTTATGTATAATTTGCACACAAAACATAATTATTTTATTGCTTTTCCTCTTCCAATTTGAGAAGGTAGAAAATTCACTAAATCGGAAATACATAAAAATACTTTCTTAGTATGTAATAAAGTATTTTTTGTTTATGAAATATATTATGGTATTCTAATAACGTTGTTATTTCATGAATACGCAAACTATGTTGTTTATCTGCAATAAAACGTCAGGTGTAATATAGATACCGCGAAGCCTAGTACAATAGCGAAATTATGTAATGGATGCACGCGGTAGTTTGGAGTGCCTCCAAAATGACTCATTTCAAATATTCGAAAACTTCAACGCAAATGACCTGTAGGCATTATTCCCGCTAGTTATCCCCGTCAGAAAATGATTTTGCACATATTTCAACGAAAATAGTTAACTAAAATATACGCATCTACATGTTTGATTTTCAGACTTTTACGTATGTGTTTTTGATATTTTAAACTTCAAAAACAACTTCCATTAGTCAAGAACAGCATAAGGATTAAAAATTCCGTTCTTACAGTTAAAAGAATTATAGAATTCATATTATCATTAGACGTGCTGTACATGTCTAGATTAATAAACGAATCGCTTTCGAGGTGAGCCACTTTTTCTCCGATTTTAGATAATCGCTATTGATGCTCTTTACGCATCATACATAGGTGTGTCACGTTAATCTAATAAAGAGATTGTAAGTAAAATCGATGATGCATTGCAGTAGGCACCTTAAGAGCAAAATTTCTTTAAAAGGAGGTATCTTCTATTTTTGCAGGATATGAGTCACTCTCTCGTTTAGTTTCTGCGATATAACGAAATTTAAATATTTTATTGTACGTGTCTACAAATATTCCGTTCGTGAATGTTTGTAGACATGTTGCGTTGGCGGTAGTAATGTCAAAAATTTTAAAATAATGTAAAAATACATAAATTAGTTTAATTGCGAAGAAACAAGATATTAATAAAAAAGGAATGATAAACAATAATTTTTTAAATTTTCTTCAAAGGAAGATTGAAACAAATTCCTGCGTCAATCGTAAACAATCGTATTTTGGATTATACTAGAACTAAAGTGAGCTTGCTTATATTCCACAGGTTTTTAGATTCTTTCGTAGTTGAATCTGGAATCGATCCGATCTAGTTTCGTGTGACTCTTATTAGTTTGGAAATAGGTATTCCAAGATGCTCTTTTTCCATGGAAAGCGAATGTCCTATTCAATTCAAAGTAAACATTAAAAGTTTAGAACGAAGATGAAAGTATGCAAATTTACGCAATCTGGTTTCAGATTCCTTTTAATGTAGAAATGTAACGCTGCTTGTAGCAGTCAATTTGCGACTTACAGACTTCGCTATAAATAGGTTCAAACATCTGTCTCAATCACAAATTTTATTGTAAATATTGTTACAATATAATATTTGATCTTTTTAAATTTTGAAAGTGAATGTTGCATATTGGACTATCCCCTGGTTTACAGAACACCTTATAATTGTAAATGAAGTTAATCTCGAATTAAAATTTAATTCGTGATTAAATTAATTACTGTTTACATATACATTTTGAACTTGTTTAATTCATGATTAAGTAATTAGAATTAAACATTTGGGGAATGGACGGCATAAAAATATTTTTAATCATCAGTTCTGTTTTAAATAAATTCTGTTAGATTTGTGCATATAACAGCTATTTCCTCGGTATTTTACTTTTTTTTCATGTTAAGATTGGCAGATGTCAAAGTGACGTTTGGTTTTAATCGCGAATTAACGTAATTGTTGATTAGAGCGTCTATATCGTCACAAAGTTGTCACACAGAAATTAATGCGCTAATTCGCGATATTTCTTAATTCACTTTCTCTAAACTGGGAGTATATATATTAGATTATTTTATATTTGTTTTGTTTATAATGCGGCTTGGCAACAACACCAAAATTAAAATTTTAGTAATGTAATACCGAGAAAGAATGGCAGTTTATTGTTGTGGTAATGAACCCGGACAGAGTTCTAGCTCCACATTATGAATTTGCTCGCACGTGTATAGAATACGAAATAAACCGACATCCTAGATTAAAAATATGAAAAATTTATAACTCTGCGGTTATATTGCATGCATTAAAAATTGTCTCTGTGATGGAGAAACCTCCCGCAATCGAGACTTGTGCTTTTTTCTTTTTTCATTAAAGAATCAAGGAATCTTAACAATGGCTGTAATATGTATTTTTTTGTAATTATTTTCACAAACAGGAACTCATAAATAATTCTCATAACGTATACGCTTATGTATTTATGTCAACATTCTTAACATCCTTCCAGGATGGAATTAAAATTAATCGCAATTGTGCTTGTTTTTATTCTAAAATTACACTTTATAATTTGACCTGTAAGGTTACAAAACCAACGTTTCCTTTAACATTAAGATTAGAAAGAATTAACAAAATAGAAAACATCCTGCCATGACCTATTCAAGTCTTGCAGATGTTGACAATTGAATAATTCATTTCAATTGTGTTAGACTTTCTCAACAAAGTGCTGGGCTAAAGTAGGATTAATGTGGATAGATCGTATGATGTGCTTGTATTAGATTGGTATAAATCTACATAATATACATCGTAATAGTTAGTAACAGTATCTACGGAAGAATATAATTTTAGGGAAGCTAAAAAAAATATTTTTATTGTTCGTTAAAACTACATAAATTTCAAATAGTAAAACGTTACTCGCATTCTGGAAATGTAGTCGAATTTTGATGTAAAAGTCAGTCATTTCACTTCGATATCCCGCTGCACTTCCGTATAATACATATTTACACCGAATAAACGTTAAATTAAAGGGCATTCGCCGTTGTGAAATTAGATTAAATACTAAAAGCTAAACAACAATGCGATTATAAATAATAACGTACCGCTTCAATGCATGCTGTTACTGAAATGTATCACTGCAAATCAATTCGAAAGGAAGCGTTCCGCCCAGTAGTACGCTTAAATACATCCCCGTTACAGAATGCGCTCATTAAGTTCAACCATGGTCTGGTGCCCGAGCTCAGTTATCTCTGCTTCATGTAAGCTTAATCTTCTGCTGTATACGTTTAAGCCGTATCAGCTGAACCAGACAGGATACCTCTTTAGCTTCTTCGCTTTTCACAATGTGCCCTGCATCTGGGAGTGATATGCATGTATATCACTAATTTTACTTACCGCTTATCGAAGACGGGCTTACGCTTAATGTATCATTTAATTAGTGACCCGTCTCATTAATCGTTTTGAGAAGTCCGTCATTCTGTTAATATTTAAATTTAAGATTTATACATCAAAATTTAGAGCAAGCAATATTTCAAAAAAACGAATAAGCAGCTACCCAACCCAATTGTGGTGGCGATAAAGTAACACGCTTGCCTACGATGTTAGTGCGTCTGTTGCTTATTGTTAGCCACAGAAACTCTGACGTAAATGTAGTATTCTCTAAAGAAACGCATTATACGTGTTCGCTTATCTTCTAGATACTCTATAGAGTCGAAAATATGTAAAATAAGCTGTACGTAACTTTAAGCTAAACTTGTAATCAGAATACCTTTCTCCAAAATACAAGAAATCAGTGATTGAAAATGCCATTTCTTTTGGGCGCTCAGTAAAAGACAAGAAATTAATTTGTAAAGCTAAGAAGCTGGTAAACTCGTAATAAAACATTTTCCATTTCAAATTGGGTGCCTCCATAAATTAATATTCAATATTGCCCAGAATTTTCAAGAATCTACCGATCAGTGCGCAACGAAGTAAGAAAATACGACGCCGATTCGATTAATGTTGAGAAAATCTCAGAATTTACCGGTTCGCAGTTCAAATTATCGATTACATCTGTAATGGATCGGGGTGACCTTAATCAAGATCTGATGATGATCTTATAAAATATGGTGCTGCGCGAACGGGTCCGAATAAAATAATTGACCCAATTAACGCGGGAAAATTTCATTAATTAATAAATTAGTTTTCGGATACCCCTGACTCTTGTGGATGTTTTCTGGCGAGTTTCCAATAGTACGCGCGTTTCCAAAAATAACTGCGGCAGTTCTATAGTTTTGGGTTCCCGAATATTAAAATGCTTTACCAGTTTACGCGTGCTCTTTGAGCCCTGAATGTTTTCTTTTTTGTCATCGGTAAATGCTCATCGGGCGGAGTGCGGTGCCGAAATGGACGATATCACTACGAATATGTACCGTGAAAATAAGTTACAGACGGGTATGATAAATGATGCTAATATGTTAAATGCGTGTAAGAGGAAATATGCGTAACGTATTCATTTCAATTCGCGAAGCTGTTTGCAACGATAGATGGTTTACTTTTTATTGTTGCGATAAATACGACAGACAAATTTGTCAACGCCTGTATGGTACAAAATCATTCATATTCTTCGTATACCGCGCAACTTTAAACAGTTTTTATTAATATCACCTTGGGCGTCGGACGCATACAGCATACGTTGAATCTATTGTGTGTAAAATGCGATCAGTACTCGTGTATTCTATAGATGTTATATATTCATTCAATTGGATATTTATGCGCCTTTATTCGCTTACAAAAGCATTCATCGTAGGGAAGAAATTCTTTACATCAACGGTAGACGCACGTATTTAAAAAAAAAATGATTATTTATCTATCGAAGTATGTAACACTCAATCCTACAGATTGTTATTGAAATATTTTAAATCTAGGATCCTGTACTACGTAATTATAGCCTTAAATTATTCTCGTTTCACGTTAGCATCCTCGCTTTCCAGGAATAGAAGTCTTTTTTTGAAGCTAACGTTTATCTTTCATTGTATAAACATTGTAACTGTGTTAGGTATCAATCAGTACAGACTGAACCCAGATATTTAGATCTGGTACTCTGGTTCGTGACTCAGGATAGGTTAGGTATAAGGTGTTGTAGTTGTTTATGTTAACGCTCGAATCTCCTGTAACTGTAACGTGTGTAAATGCGCTCATACAAACATACCAAAATATTTTACTCCGTAGTATTTATACGTGGTTGTCTATTGATGTTTGAAATTTAATTTTCTACCTAATAATGATTCACTGTTAATTACTAGCCACACCATTGGCAAACCGTGGCTATAATAAGCCAGCTAATGTATTTACAAGTTTTTAGAGATAGTAATTGAGGTGTAAGTAGAATAACATTAAAGCGAGTTCAATAGAAAACAAACTGGTAAAGATTTAACAAAAAAAAGATATTTTGCTATTAACCGTTGGCTAACAACGCTAAAGTATCGCCACAGTCCGTCCCACATAAGTTTAACTAATTAGATCGGGACAGCTGTTTCGAAGATGCATGGATCCCCATTATTAACCGTATAACCGAGAATAAAAATATATTATTTACAAGTATCTACTTTTGCCGCCTAAAATTAAAACATACAAAAAATACAACTTGAAACGGATAGAACAGGCATGTTATAATTAGAGTTTTTTTTCTCACATCATACGGTTAATAATGAGGATTCACGTAAAGCATAAACCATCAACTTCGACGCAATACAAAGTACTCATCAAAGAAATATATGCAATTACTCTACAGCAAGGCCTTGACTCTGTGCTTAAAAAATACTTCTACAATTGATTTTAAGTGGAAAGGTAAAGCATTGAAGAGATACAGATCCAAAATACAAGAGAAGTATTCTGTTAATTTTAATGAATAGCTAAGTATGTGAAAATTAAATTTTGCTCTGGTATTGTGCCAGTGGATGTCGTTATTACACAAAAACTTTTCCTTATTTTATATATATGTAAATTCAATAACTTTAAGACTTCCCAAGAGTTATAATTGGCGCATAAATAGTTCCAAATTAAGGCTCTATTGGTGAGGATCCTATTTTCCCTTTCAAATATATAACGAGACCACTGAAGATACCGAATTGCATCTCTGTGAGTGAAATATTACCGAGCATTGAAGCCAGCCCTCTTGCAATTTTATTTACGCTCGTTAATTTCGAATGCACCAAATACGACCTTTTCCGCGACATTAAAGTGCATGTACTAAGTTTTTCTAATCGACAAAATATGCTCCGCATGGAACGGATGTATTACGGTGAACTTCGCTCCGTAACGTATCCTTCTAGTTTTGCTGCTTTGCCGTAATCGCTGTCATCGTAACGCGGAATGTGAATTACTAACTCGGACGCTGTTTCCCTGTTTAATCGGGCTCTGGCGACGGTCTATTTCTGTTTTTGCTGGAACTTCTTTTTCTCCGACTCTCTGCTCTTCCCTTCGCGTCGTGTGTGCCACATACTGCGCGCTGGATCATCGTTTTTCCTGGTTTATAATTAGAATGTATTTCATCGCGAACTAACTCTAAATCTATATTTAATGGGCCCATTGCGAAACAGATATGGTATATATGAATTCTCTGAGGATGGATTCCAATTAACTTATCTTTAAGTTGGAAGCTCCGATTGGAAAGCAGCATATTGCTTTTAAATTGTGTTGATTAGTTACTCACTCTTCAGTTCAACACATTACACATGTTATACAAATGTTGAACTTGTTTTGGTTAAAACTTGTTTAGCGATGAGTTAGAGACGTAATGAGACGCGTATAAAGATCGTCTATTAGAGAATGTTACAGACAGTATTGAAGAAGACAAAAAGAATGATTAGGGACCAGAAATAAATAACCACAAGAAACTCAATGCAGTAGGAAAGATCAAAACAGATCAAACAAGACTAGAACACACGCTCCAGTGAAGAAAATTGTAAACTGGAAGATCATTCAGCTATTGATGCAGCGCTGTGGTAGCGCCATAATTTGTTTTGCATATAGCTTCACGATACACTAATTCTTAATTCTGCGATACACCGCTATGTGAACGATCGTATTTAATTACATTGTACCATATTTCTTAATCCTTGCCTTACTTTCGTTTTGCCCTCTAGGAACGTTCCTTAAAAAAAAAAAAACACACAAAGGAAATATGAAGGCTACACTGGCAAACAAACAGTATAAGCGCATTGTTTTCTTATGAATTCAAAAGTTTCAAGTTCTATATCTGTCAACTAGACTTTGGCCGTGGGGAATCTCGTTGCAGGAAGCGGTGCGAGTAATAAATAAAATTCAGAATGCATTAAGAAAGCACTTCCTCTCTTTACGTATTCATGGTGTCAAATGGCGCCATGCCAGAAGCACATGGAGTCCTGGGTTCTTTATAAGGCTATCTAATTGGCGAAATTGTAATTCTGAATTCAGCTAGGGTCTTACGAACGAGCGTAATAGCTGTACTTGATATGCACTTCGTAAGTCACGTAGCATCAGATATTCGTTAAACAGTTACTCTTAGTTATAATAAAAGAAATGCTAACGAACTAACTTCCACTTAAAGTTTAATGAAAAAATATTTTTATCTGTTTTCTAACTTCTTCCCTCGTTTGGAAGTATACTTATTTAATGTGATATTTCACTGAAATAAAAACAGTTGAATCTTGAACTAACCTAAATATATGAGAAGCCCTGCTGCTTAAATATTTGGAAACCAATTCTGTTTCCCGTTTTAAAATTCGGAAAAGAAAAGGAAAACTCTATAGTTCTCTTGAGTTACTTGAATGAAATGAAATGAATGTGTTCAATTTGGGACACAACGATCATGTAACGTTACAATGGGTCCCAATCCACCGAGAGATAAATAAAAGGCTTATAAGCTGGTACCTGAAACAATGCGTTAGGAAATGAGAGGAAAATTAAAAGGTTCATACTGGCAAAGCATACCAAATCAAGAGAAAGCATTCATATCGGACTGACCAAAAACAGCAAACGGAATGCCTTCAACAAAGGAGATCCTATTATATTCGCTGGTTTACTGACAAGTCATGTAACCTTGAAACAACAATTATATAAACTAGGAAGAGCTGAAGATCAACTCTGTGGTCTCTGGTAAAAAGACTTGGAGATGGAGAAATGTGTTGTCATTAGTCACAAGCAATACAGACGTTTCAATAAGCAATTGGTAACACTTACTAAATTGAAGGAAGAAATTGTTACCGTAATATTGGAGTTCATCAAAATCCTGCGATTATTCTAATATGCGCAAGAGTATAGTCCTAATCCGGTCATTAGTGCCATGGCCCAACTCAATAATAATAATAATAAATGCTTACAACATGCTTGTTTCCAATATCAATATAAAAATCCTCAATTGCAGCTATAATTGAAATCCCGGTGCCTATGTACATATATAGTGTGCATAATTAACAACATTTCATGATTGAATAAACATTAGTTTTTTATTCGTAACTCTAGTTCAAACCGCGACTAATTGAAGCAACAATTTATCAATTAATTACTGAACGATTATTAAACCAAAAACTAATAATGGGAAATTAGTATTACTATTCGCACCATTACCACTAGCTAAATTCTACCGAATTCCCTAGCTTCGCTTATCTTTTCCCCGCGGTCTGCACAATATATTACCCATCAATTCGCAATGTTTTTTCCACTTAGTTTCCTCCCTCTGTTACAAATTGGAGCTTCTTTGGGATTCGAAATCTTAATCTGATGCAGTTACTCTTAAAACAAACGATTTATACAAAAAAAAACGCACTCTCGCAATGCATTACGAAGAAGTAATTGAACGAGCTGATGAAGGAGTTATCGGATAGATTAGATTTTTTAAATTTAACAGGCCTGCACACTCCGATTTAGAACTCTTAACATACAACAACTCTAGGATATTGAACCATAAATTTATAGCGACACAGGGATAAAAATCGAGTCCAGAACAACTTCGGATGCAATTCAATTTACTGCGATTACGTTTATTTCAAAGTTCCTTGGTAATTTCCTGAACAGATTAATTTCCCATTTCTTTAAATCATATATGTCCCGCGCACGAAACAGGACGATAAAATATCTGGAGCTGACGGTTTATCCGTCTGTACAAACAATTTCTTCCTATTTTGCCGTGAAAAAGGAAACAATGAAGTGGGCAGTAGGATTAGAGGCGTCTTATTGCGTTATATACAGGTTGTCCCGGGATTGATGTATTAATCGTTGAATTTTTTTAAGGGTTATCTCAAGAAATATACATTTTCTGAAACAAGTAATATAATTTCATCGTTCTTTCTAAAAATAGCCGATTCTTACAGATTTATATTACATAAATACGCGATTTCGAAAAGAAAACATTGAGCGTTACATTTTTCAGAGTGAAATGCGAACAAGTCCAATTTTGATTATTTTTATATTGATTACTAGACTTATTATCTGCTATTTTTACGAACGAGGTTAGTCAACTTTATTAATTGCTACATTATCGTTGCACACAGTTATACCAATTCGTACTTACGTACAATATTTCGAAAAAATAAAAATTATTAATTTTTAAATTAATTTACTGAGCGATGTAATTAAAGTACTGCATTCTTACTACCAGGTTTTACCGCGATTACATATCACGGAATCTATTTAGTTGAATTTTCTTTTTGTTTTAACTTTGTCTATTAATAAGAAGTCATAATCTAAGTTGGTTTTATACTTGGCATAAAATTGCCACAACATTGCATTTTAAAAGACAAAATTAGGCCAAATCTTTTGAAAAAATATCCTCTATAATTTCCAACGGAAATTCTATAAGCCTTATTGATTGGACTCTATTTATTCTTTGTCTACGCCGCAAATGATATATTTTGCAAAATAATTTAGTATGTACTTCATATAAAGCTAAACATGGTTTGTGTCGATTGCAAAAATTTTTGGAGGATACACGGTTACAGATATGATGCATTCCTTTGGAGATGTAATGGGGCAGAAGCTAAGAAGTAATGTTACTATGCAAAAACTCAACTGTTTTTGAGATATTTCAATTTTTCTAAAGTAGAGCTTAATGTCTTTAAAATTGAAAAAATTCATATTTGGCAATAAATTCCAAAATTTCATCATTAATAAAAAAATTAAACGTCCAAAGTACAACTAAATAGATTGCCAATGAAATATTCTTTTACTACACTTTACAATACTTAAAATTCCACAAATGGATACAGTTGCCTCCATTGCATTTACCTACATACGATATTTACGCTTTGTAGTTAAGACGGTTAAAAACGTGAAAAGGAAATGATGTTATATTGGCCACAGGAGGGGAATCCAGCCTGGAAGATGATTCGACCGTGAAGGAACATGAAAGATGGTCTGGAAGCATCTCGAACCGAGATTCGACGTCAGATCTGTCAAGTTCATCGTCGGATCAGAACAGATTGAAAGGTGCGATTCTCGTTTTCCGTGCGGTATTATCCTCTCGATTTAGCCCCCGTAACGCAAACGTCGAGATGGAAGAAGAGGTTACTTAAAATTTTAAGCATTCCGGTACGAAAGTGGGTGTTTATAAATAATTGAGCCGATGTAAGCGGTTCCGCTTCTCCTTCGAGCATTCGTGTCCATAAAATAACGTACTTGGAAGGAGGAACTTACATTCGAACCGAAGTAACAATGGAAATCTTTCTACATCGTGTGGATATATCGCAAATTATTTATTATTGCAAATGTCGTGTCAACCTTCTCTCGTTTGTTTTTGTTTTCCATCTGAATATAAAAGTAAAATTAAGTAAACAGTTAAAACTAATTAAAGTTAGTCATAGTTATTTTATATTTGAATTCTTTATCTGCTTGTATAGTGATGCTGTATTTAGAAATTATTGAACTTCTATTCATATGAAACGTACAAAAAAATGTTTGTTTGAAAATTTATTAGTTAAGTGCGAGGTAACTCTCTACATTTCGAATTTACTTCCGCCAGTTTTCGCATGTACTTCGCAAAACTTTAAGGAGTTATCGCAAGAAATATACATTTTCTGGAGCAAATAACATCATAATTTCGATTGCTCTTCCTAAAAATATCTCACAGGCGTTGAAAAGTTTGACTGGCAATAATAGTAACTTTCCAATGCAAGGAGCAGTTGTCAGGCACCACTAAAATCCCAACACCTTCAACAGTTACAAGTCATGATTGTTTCTCAGGAAGGTGAAGGTGTGAAGGGGTATAACCGACAAAATCCAGACGTTCTGCTGCATCTCTACCGTAAGCAAGCAACATAGGTCAAGTAAACTGTGCGTGTACAAATGTGTACAAAAATTTTGAGTTAGTTTCGAGGAGTTATTTCGACTCGATGAGTGTAACTTGAAATTCAAACATGGCGCTTAGACCCATTTTTGCTATTCCAGGAGGTTGAGACAGCCTATACCTTCTTAGTGCAATTTTCAAGGTTGCGATAACAATGTTGCATCACGATTTGAAGTAAATAACATATTATACTGACCTGTGCTAACATTATCTGAATTTAATCAGACAAAAATAATGCAGTTTCTAGGACGCAATATTATTTGCGAGTTCGTTGGTTTATTTTATTACATTTTTACAACACGTAAGGTTACCAGGTTTAATTATAAATAAAGCGATATCAAATGGTATTATGAATGCCCGGTTTCGGGTAATATATTTCAAATCTCTCGAATAAAATCTAATTGAAAACCGTAAAAGGGCAATCATTCAATCGAAATGCTTTGAATGTCTAAATGATCAACGCGTACTACGTAGACGATACGGTAGTTAAAGCGAATAGCACAATAACTCCTGAATTACTTATGAAACTCTGTATAATTTCGCGTTTATTGCACTTGCCGCGCGCACACACGCGGGATACACGTGCGGGAAAGCGGAAATCGCTCATTCGCCGGCGTAATGGAATGCATAAAATTTTAGTATCCTCTTAATGCCATCTCGCAATGAAATTCGCGCGCTAATATTCAAAGTTTAACTGTAGCACCAATCCAAACGTATACCTATGCAGATAGTTCAACTCGATGTAACGAATTCCAATGGATATTGAAGGATCGTGAGAAAAAATCCGTTTCGCCGAAAATGGAGGAGCAGATACCGCAAACGAAGCCGCCAATTAACCGCGCCAGCAGCAGGGAGAAGGCTCAGCAGCATCAGAGGAAATCGGGCGAGAAGGGCGCCCCGGGAAGCCTTGATCGGCGACGACATCATCTCCAGAATCGTCACGAGCGCGACCAAAAATCTAGATCTAGTCACGTGATAAAAAGCCCGCCGCGATTCGACGATTACCTAGCGCCTAATTGTCAAAGTTGGTGCTGTAATCCTCACGCTGAACCGCCGCCTCCACCTATTTGTTACGAGAACTTCCACAGACGGCACGAAAGGATAGATCCTCAACGCTATGGCAGCAGTCCCATGCTCATGGAGCATCGTTTTATGGAAAGAGGTAGTCACTCTGATATATACAGCGATTGCGGTAGTAGATACCGATACGACACCGCTTCTATGGGATGTTGTTCTCCTTATCATGTGGCGCCACCTTGCTGTTTTTTCGGCGAATCGAGAAACTATCACTGGACACCACCGCCATTCGTTAACAAGGTATTGAGAGGTGAATTACGATGTTCTTAAATTATAGATAACGTTTCGTTGCCTCGTCAAAGCAATTTAGATAGGGGAAATGTTCAGCTAAATTATTTTTGTCAGGGATTAATGATAAATGAGAAGGTTTGTCGTAGCAAACATAATAGTTTATTGAACAAGTTCGAATAGCTTGTAATAATAAAATATTCTTAATTTAAATTAAATATAAAACGAGGAATTTAATGTAGTACGCATTGATGAAACGTGAGTACGCGGGCAGTAAATGCAAAGTGACGAAGCAATATCAGGAATTAATTTATTTCTTCAAAGGAAAAGTTGTCTTTGAGATAAACTTTTCCTTTGAATTTAAATTTTTTCACTTTCCCTCTCA
Source organism: Oryctes borbonicus (assembly GCA_902654985.2). NCBI lineage: Eukaryota > Metazoa > Arthropoda > Insecta > Coleoptera > Scarabaeidae > Oryctes > Oryctes borbonicus. The sequence continues at coordinate 3,346,154 of LR736866.1, forward strand.
GGGTACTTGTACACCACCAAAAAATCCGCTAGTTGATGATTTCATTGACTCGAAGAAATATCTGTAACGCACGCAAGTTTATTATGTTTTGCAATTTACCCGTGTGTAAAACATCGTCAGATATATTCTTTTATACTATAACAAAATATTCATATGGCTGCCATAATATTTTGATAATTTTAACGACTCGGTAGCCCGGTGGTTAAAGGGCTAAGTACTGACTGTGGCAAAGTCAATTTTACACGTTCAAGTCCTACCAGAGTCAAGTGGCAGATTTCTCTTTAATGGAGTGATTACTGCGCTGCATCCTTATGCTGGATGGGGGTCGTCAGCACGCATGAAAAATACAGATAATTCGCAGTGCAGGATTAAGAATTTTTTTTAACTGGTGTACATGTTTAACATTGCTAAATTATTTAATTTAAATTATGAATAATGCATAAATCTAAATTTATGCTTTACAAAAGCACTTTCATAGCACTCCCATATCAGAAACACGTATTTGTAGTAGAATCTATTAATGGTCATCCTTCAGTGTGAAATTGATCTTAATTAAATATCTTTTTAGTACAAAGGTACAAAATATATATTTATGTCTTTAATTTAGGAAGAAATAAATTTTAATTCCGGAATTACGCTGTGATATTGGATTGTACAACGAAGTCAGATTCCATTACTATTTTCGTTTACATATTCAAATAACCAATTAACAAGCAAAGCCGCGGAAGAGGTGTAAATCCGGAATGCTAATGTTTATAAAACGAACTGGGAATTAAACACAACTCCATCTGATACGTATGTACATAGGTTTTCTCTTGGTGAGGCAGAACGATAGAAGAAAGTAAACACCTTGATGCTTTAAGTGATATAAAATGAAATCATCCAGTTAAAAGACTATCCCAAAATAGAAGTATATTTTTTTTAGATACTTTTATACAGAAATAATGTAAATAACGTAAAGCAAGATGTTTCTAGAAAGCTTATACAATTGTTAAAAGCTCATAAATTAACATATCCTTGAGGAATACGATGCATAATGCAAGAAATAAAACCAGCCCAAACAAATTCTTATTCATTTCGTAATTGCGGTGAATATTAGACTAATTGCCCGTTCTTAACTAATATTTTAAAATGGAGGGTGTATTTCTCGAAATAATTTTAATTAGCAGCTTTCCGCAATATCTTCGAGAACTTGTCAACTTTTATGCTTTCTGTAACTTTATGTTCTGGTAAGAGAGTTTTACGATTTGCCAACTTCACTTTGTAATTGTTTTACTTCCTCCGTTTGGAAATAACTTCGTAATTTACGTATTTAAAATATTACCGCCAGCGATCCCTCTAATTTTCGATAACTTTTCAGCCACAGGAACAAGATGAGAGATACAGAAAACTACAGAGCGAGCGGGACAACCTACAGCTTCAAGTTCAAGTTCTCAGCGAGCAGATCGAGGCGCAGACCGAAAAGATCGCCGACTTGGAGAAATCGCTAAGTGAAAAGAAACAGCAGTTGATCAACACGGAAGATATGCTGCAGAGGGTATGTTTTTCAAACTTTCCACGAAAGTGAATAATGGTGATATTGTTTTCCACCCTTCCCTGTTTGTTTGTTAGAGAGTGTTTCTACTGAGATTTCAGCAAACATTTCCATGTAATTCTGTAAAATGTCAGTTTTGTGTTTTCAAATAATGATTCTCTCTTTATACAAAATCTATTTTCGTCATTTTCTTTTTGTTTTCTTAGGTTTTCTCTTCAGTTCTGAAGTTAAGGCATTGTATACTTCATCGCACATACACTCAAACTTGAGTGCTTATTATAAAGAAGTAATAGTCTGAAAAAATATAAAAATAACAACTCGAAATATTTTTCCTGTCTTATTCCTTGAGGGAAATTCGATAAAAATTAATTTATAAATGTGATGAAAAATTTCAGGGATTTTTTGATGATTTGGCTGAAATTAAAATTTTTCGGCTTCCACACAAGCAGATGACTTATATTTGTTTATAACAATCTGCTTTGCTAGGAACTGCATCCTGTATTTTTCAAAAATTACAATTTTTTAATTTAATTTTATAATCAGAGATTTTCTGTCCTTTGAAATTCTTTTCCAGTGCCCTAATTTAAAAAGATAACGATATTGTTGCTGAAGTAGCATTCACATAAAGTAGTGCGAAATTAGTGCGTTCCAAAGCTAGATTTTTACAATTATATCAAAGTTCAAAAGTAGCTGTAAATTCTGTACAAGCTAATTCTTTCTTAGGAGATGCTATCGAGATCATCGTTGGAAACTCAAAAATTGGAACTGATGTCGGCCATGAGCGAATTAAAACTGCAGCACACCGAATTAGAAAGGGAGCTTATACATCTGCGGAGTAGCCAATTCAATAACAATTCCAATTTGGATACGACCAAAAGGAGTCAATATCTTCCGAGAATATCGCCGCAACCACACCACACATCCACACCGGTACACCATTTAAGCAATCAAGTACTTAGCGATTAATTTGAAAGAAATGTTAAGAAAGTACATTGCTTTAATTTCCATTTTAGAACATACGAATATCGCCGTCGCCTAGTCCGCTTTCAGGTTCGTTGTCCGCTTCACCTAGAAAAATCGATTCTTCATCTATGCAACAGGATGTCCAACCACCAAAGGTAATTTTGGACATATTTTTTTTTAATAATTCGATTGTTTTTTTTTTATTCAATTATTTAAGTTCTTTCCTCTTCTGGGCTATGCTTCGATAGCTACTAACAAAGTAACGTTTTTTACATATTTTTTACTTTATACGTTCTGAAAATATTTACTGTGCAATATTACAAAAACATTCGCTATTCTCCCAAAAGATTATTCCATCATTTACCTTCCCTCATAAGTTGCAAAAATAAAATGTTTCAAAGTAATTTATTTCTCTTATTTTTCAGACTCCACCAGCAAGTTACAGGAGACAAATCGACCTCCAATATTCTAGTCTGCCTCGACAGCAATTTTTAAGTAATGGAGGAACTCTGGGGGTGGTGGATTCAAACGCTAATCCCGCCGATGGGGCCAGGAAAGGCGTGGCGTTTGGTAGGGGGCTTTCTTCTCTTCTTGGGGGTCGGGCCCGTGGGCATTCAGTACCCAATCTAGGTGATAGCTCTTGTCCAGAGGCATGCAAAGTACAACAAAATAACTATCGACTCATAACCTTCAACTAACAACTACATACGTATACGCATAACGTGCAGTTTGTTTTGTTTTTGTGAACTTGTTGCTTGGGAAATGTCTTATCATCACGGCATTCACACAACACACCGCTTTTTATCCAGCCATACTGAATGGTCGCCAGATCCGACAAAAGACTAGTATCTGGTGATTTATTTTCTTACTACATGGCTTATGCTAGTGACTTGAGCTATCGATTGACAATTTGGTATTTATATTTAATTTTGCTGACATGAACTAACATTTCAGTAAGTCTTATTAGATTACTTGTAGATTAATAGGGCGGAAAATAAATCCCAATTGTATAATTTATAACGTTTTTGTTACAAATTAACTTTTTGATCTAGTCTTGTTCATAAATTTAAAGCACTTACGCACACTAATGGTGTTGGGATGAATGAAAAAGTAGAATATGAATTTTTAAAAAGATCAGAAGGAGAAAGTATCAATTTTAGTGATTACGTTGGACATTATTAATTATTAATATCGTAACAATTTAAAACTTATTTTTACAATAAATAGTGGAAAGTGCCGTTAACTTGTGAACAAGATTCTACTGCAACGTAAAAGAACAAATGTGATAACATTTTATTTTTATAGATAATAGCTTCACTTATTAGAAGTACTCAATTGGTGTTGTTCTCATGTATGCAGCTTTCTAAAAAAAAGAAAAATACGTATCCGTTAAAGTAACTTTTGGCTACTTGCAACTTGCGTCGTAATGTCCCAGTATTTATGGTAGTTTCATAACCATTAACTATTTGACTTCCCTTTCTTACTGAAATTTTAGAATTATTTAATTTTTATTTTTCAGATAACTTACACCTTTCCTGGCTCCTATACTTTATAATTTTGTCGCTCTATTTGCACGTATTTAAATAATATTGGTATTATATGTGTGTTACTAACATTATGTGAATATATGGCGAATTAACGCGTAAGCAACAGAAAAAGATTAGAAATTAAGAATTTTAAACAAAGAAATATAACCATTCGCTGTATATTCATAAATGCACATTGGAAGCTGCTTTAGAACAACATGTTTTGCCTTTAAGAAGTTTATTCGATCATCGTACACTGAATGTTTCAGCTGAAACAGAAAAGATTGTGATAGAAGATTTAAATGACACGTCGCAATCGCCATCATTGCAGTTCAATAAAAATAAAGGCATTAAGAAGATATTTGGAAAACTAAAACGATCAGGATCCGGCAATTTGGACGATCTACCAGGTATTGGGGAATTTCAGAGAGGCGGTGTCAGGGCCACCGCGGCCGGGCGAATTGGCTGTAATGAACAACCACAAAAGTAATTGCTTTTATTTTAACTACGTGCTAGATTCGATGTTTGTTTGGGAATCGTCGCCTTATTAATTTCTTTGTAAACATTTGATGTATCATTTAAAGAGTAAACGTGTTTCCGCACATTCTATGTTATTAAATGAATTCTAGATCAAATAAACCTTTTGAAGAGTGGGATGTCGACGATGTTTGCAATTGGTTACAAAATCTAAGCCTTGATCAGTATATCACCGAGGCAAAACGATGGGGTAAAACAGGTAAGGAACTGCACGAAACCTCCATCAACGACATCGAAAAGGAGCTAGGTATCAAGAGTCCTCTCCATAAGAAGAAGTTACAACTTGCACTTGTCGATATACAAGAAAATGGTTCCAGCGATCCAAACTTATCGAAGGCTGGGAAGTTAGATATGGCATGGGTCTTGCGATGGCTTGACGATACAGGGTTACCACAGTACAAAGAATCATTTCTTATGAATAAAATCGATGGACGTGTTTTACATCGATTAACTATGGACGACCTTGTATTGCTCCATATAACTTCGTCGCTACACGTGGCCAGCTTGAAGAGAGGTATACAAGTGCTGAGAGAGAATAATTACGAAGCCGGATGTCTTCAGAGAAGATCTCTACCCGACGATCCCATTCAACCATCGCCAAAACAAATTTCTCTTTGGACGACACATAGGTATATAATATTGCTTTTGAGATTGAGTCAATTTCAATATCTGTGACGTTTCTATTAAAGTTAAACGGTTAGTAAGGGTATATTTATTAATACATACGTATTTTTAAGGGTAATGGAATGGTTAAAAGCAGTAGATCTAGCGGAATATGCACCTAATCTACGTGGTTCCGGCGTTCACGGTGGCCTAATGGTTCTAGAAAATAAGTTCACTGCGGAATTATTAGCGTCTTTATTATCAATACCTCCGGGAAAAACGCTGCTGAGGCGACATCTAAATACGCATTTCAAAGAATTGCTCGGGAAGGATACAATTCAAGCGAAGCGGGAAGCCGAAGGCACCTTAGGATATATACCCTTAACACCATCTTCCAAAATCAAAGTTAGTTGATATCATAAAGTAAGTGTTCGCAGTAATGATGCGTTGTGTATTTCAGGTAACGAAAAAATCACATTTTTCATTAAAACGCAACAAAAGTAAATCGGAAGCAGATTACGGGGATTTAGTGTGTCCAATGAACGCTCAGTCAGGTGAACATAACGGTTCTACTCTTAACAGCTCTCTGGGTGTAAGTTTACTAACCTCTAACTGTTTTATACTATTTTCTTTGAAATAAGCAAGAAAGATTTCGGTTTAAGGATCTACCGAAGCTGTAGTGCCGAGAAATTTATTTTTAAAATTGCTCAACTTTACTAAAAATTCTTTCTACCTCTTTGAAGCTCCTCTGGACTGTTTAGAGGTGTACAAAAGTACTAAAGGTACTAGCAATGTGCGCTGAACTATGTGCCAATACAATATGAATCTTGCCACTTCTTCCAGAAGCGTTAAATTACAAAACAATTGAATTTTTTGCCGTAGATTCTGAACCCCGTATTGGTAAAACAATTGACTGTACCAGTCCACCGGAAATGACTCCAACTTTGGTTCTTTAAATGGAACACCTTGTATATTTTTACATTTTCGGAATCTAGTATTTTCCTAGACAAACGGTACATGAGTTCTTAGCCGTTTATCGACAAATTGCTCAACTGCAACTCACCACGCATTATGAGTTGGAGCGCCATTCCGTTGGAATATGAGGTTCCTCTGTTTCTGGAGTGGCATATCATACAAAATTTCATCGAGTTTCAGCCTTCAGAACTCTAGGTAGTCACTATTAGGCGTACCTTCAATGGTACGAAAAGTATCCTTTTTTAAAAAAATTCCGCACCACATATTAAAACGAAATCTATATTGAAATTGAAGATCTCGCACAATTAAAGGATTTTCTCGTGAACAATAGTGACTATTTTTCCTTATGTACATTCCATTATTTGAAAATTTATGTTCTTCCATCCTATACTATATCCACAATACTTTGCGATTGATTCAGCAGCCCGTTACGATAGTCTTAACGCCTTTAGTAAAGTAAAGTTTAAATTTGTTTGAACCAAGACTTAAATTAACTATAATTGTTTTTTGATCAGACAACGATTTCCAGGATAACCTTAATGAAGTCGGTAATTAAGGGCATTATGAAGGAAAACAGCAAAATTATTAAAACAAACTACTTCAACATCATCCAACCGTTTCACGAATTACACTCTTGCTTATTTCAAAGAAACCGCTTTATATTTTAACTTATTCATACATATTTCAAGATCCATTCTTAAACTCAATCGTGCTTTACTGTGATTATTTTTTTTTTATTTACGGGAGTGGCCTCCGACTATTTTGAATTACAATAGCAATTTTCTTTCATGCTGGACATGGAAATAGGTACCAGAAATCTTAATTATAGAGTGTTGATCATAGTGTTTCTTTTTTCATAATAGCTTTTTGGATTTCTTTGTTTAACAAAGGTGTGTGTGATGTTTTTCTTTTTTAGGTTAGCCAAATAATGACTTTTTCATAATAAAAACGTAGACTAGTGCATCCTTCTTGGTAGCAGCATCTGTTATATTTTGTGCAATAACTGAGAATGTCCAGGATTAATTTTAGTTTTAAATTAACGATGAATTGCGTACGCGACGTGTAACTAAACAACTGTAGTAGATTTCTTTTATTTACTAGGTGCTATGTACTAGAATTTGCACTTTTGCACCTTCTTGGTTTTCTTGGGCTTAGAAAAGGGCTATACATTAAATTACTTTAAATGTAAGAGCACTATTTGACAGTGAGGTTAGAAAAAATCCTTCAGTTATTAATTGTAGTAATAGTGGAAGTAATAAACTAGTGGAAGAAAGTAGTAGAGAATCTCAGAAAGTGACGGATTAGAAATAAACCCAATATGTACTATGTATACGTGGCGGTCCTGTAACTAAATTGTAGAAATATAACGAGTTCCTCCTATTCTTTAATTAGAATTGTCAACACATTTACAATATGGTTAAACGAAAAGGAAGCTCTCAGCATTGTATTATTTTATTTTGAAAAAATTCGGAAGTCTTTGAAATTATGTCGTCCATACAAAAGCTTCTAATTTCTGCACGCACTTGCATATATTTAGTAAGTCTAGGCAATATACAAATGTCACCCACAGCAAGTTCTTGTAAACATGAGGTTGGCATGGGAAGGTAGAATAATCACTTAAAAATGAATGTGGAATGGAGATAAAACGAAGCAATGCAAATCATTGCTGTAGAATTATTGTGCATATAAGCATGAGCTTTTTTGTTATAGAGAAATGTACTATAGACTTAGAGCGTATACGCGATGTTACATGTGGACTGTGGATCGACGACTTTTCTATGGCATCGGGATACAAAAAAGCAAATTCGATTCAAAATAGCGGTCATGTTCGATATCCGAGACCTTTTTTATACTGCACAATGGAGAATGTTGTAGCTTCAAAGCATCAAAAAATATGAAATAAACGGACAGGAACAACGTTATCTGCTTCTGTTTGTTTTATTAAATTCGCCTGCTGTACTGTTTACAACTCATATTTGAAAATTTTGTTTTTTTAAGATAAGAGTTCCCTTTGCTACATCGGCAAAACATGACACTCTACGGCTGGGTACAATTAATAGAAAAGCGATCGTTAATAGCAACAAGACAATGCAAGAAAGAAATTTTGAACGAATTGCTCTAGGAATTGCTGCCATATCTAGCTTGTTAGCTTGATTTGACTCCCAGTGATTTTTTATCTATGCACAAATCTGAGACACACAATAAGTGTGTTCATTTAAGCGGGGACGATATTGAAAAATTACATTGTAATATTGGCGAAATGAAAAATGCTTAAATTCCTAGAACTCCAGATACATCCCTCGTATTTACGGCATTGAAAAATCACATTTCCGCAAAGTAATATTGTCCGATGTAAATATCTGAGCCATTAACAACTATGCACGCCGTAACTGAAAAACTATAGCACGCTGACACTGTGATTCAAAGGCAATGGTGGAAGTTCTCGGTCCGCAGTCTAGTTATATGCATATCTAATAAAAAAAAAAAAATTCTCGGAGTAAGAACATTTGCCATAAAGGATAACGAAAGGCTTGGCTTTGGCCAGCAGGTAACCTCGATCACTTTAAGATTAATCATCTTACATACACTTGTTAGTCTTGGTTTGCCTACCCAATTTATCCTAAAAGGCGTGGATTATGAGTCCCGCCACAATTATTTATCACGTTAAACACATTGCACATCCATCGAAGGTCTCAAACAAACCTGACCATGAGCAAATGTATCAAAAAAAAAAACAGGGCTTAGGTTAGCAGCGAATTGTTAACATTAGAAGTTGTAAGTAAACACTTGATGAAGATGTCGAAAACGTTCCAGTAATTACTTTTGGTAAGGTGTTTTACAAATACACTTTTTTTGCATTACCACCATTCTATTACACCCATTTTTAGAAAAAAAGAAATCTACTATATTGCTGTATATGTAGAAACATACTCCGAACGATTTTTGTTTGTTAATCGGTTCTTAATTTTTTTGATTTAGATGATGATGAGGGAAGATCAAAAGGACGAGGTTGTCTCTCTGCGCGCTGAAGAGATCATTGATTCGAGCACACCGTCCTCGTCGAACTCACCCGTTCCGGACAGACGTACCGTCTAATTCGCATTTATATCAGCAGTAACGTAACATTCTAATTATCATATCGCCACCTAATTTGTCGAGACTCCGGAAAGATTACATTTTCCGCAGTTACGTCTGGATGTATTTTAGATTTTTTTTTACAACAACGGATTTTATTAATCGGTAGAAACAATAAGACTGTTATAATATTCATATTACGCGCATACGTAAGAATAATTTTGCATAAAAAATGGCGACCACGTATTACCTATAAAATCTGTACCGATTTTATTTGCGAATTTACAAGATGATATAAGTTATCTTTTGCTAAAGAATATTTTACATAATGTTAAAATAATATTTTTAGGTACCTAAGTGTTCATAAATATTAAAGTATGATTCGGTAAAATATTTCTAATGGTAAAATTACGTACGGCTTTTACGGCCGGAATTTTGAATAGTATTGTATTGTTTAGGGTTTCGCTATGTGTCAATATTGTTGATATTCATACTATCGACCTTTCAACATACCGATGATTTCTGAAGTAATTTTAAGTTATCCTGTCTGCGGAATGAAATATTGTATAAGGAATACCCTAACGCATGACGCATTTGCTAGTATTTCGAATTGGAGTATTTTCATTTATCGCAAATATATTCTACGCACAAAAGACCACTCTAAACGTATCGAAGGAATCGCAAGAATATGAGGGGAGCAACATTATTAATGAGAATCGTTTCCCTGTCTTATGTATTTTATTTCAGTATTTTTGTAGCTATTCCCCAAGCTAGCACAAGAATTGTAACGAACCAATCGTATAAACATGCTTGTATTTAATCTCAAAGATTCCGTGGTTTATTAAATTTATCGCGAATTGAAGAAAACGTTTTAGGCTTAACTTTACTAAAACTTTCCTTCAATAATGTTTTACGTAAAAACAGTTCAATTCGATAATTTTAATGAGATCACTTTATTCTCGAGATTCAAGACTTACACGAGCACGCACGACCTTGAAATCTCCAATATTTTATGGTTCTAAGTGCCAAAAGCTAGTACGAACACTGTGTTAGCAGTTCAATGCTTAAAAACAAAGCTCAATGAAGTAGATCTGTAATAGCCAATCCGTTATTCACGACATCATATACATATCCCATGTTGATATAAGAACATTTTCTTAATGACCGTGGAATGATTTGACAACAATAATAGAACCAATAAGTATAATATTAACTGTTAAACAAATTTTACAATAAACATTTATACTTCAACGTTATTATTTTTTAATTTCATGGTATTATTAAACACGATCCTGTTTTCGTAAATAAAAATGTCGTAATCAAATGTCTTCCCTAGAATTTGCCTTAATATATAACAACAACATTTGATCGATAATGTTAAAAAAAGGTATTGAAATTCGCAATTTTTCTAATAAACACTGAATTAATACGATTTTTAATTGTTTATTTATACACCAGTAATATATGTATTACTTACTTATTCGAAAAGAACAAAAATGTAATAAAAAATCGATGTAATTGTGCCAACTTAAAAAAATTTAGCTTTATTTTCTTATGCGTATGGTATCGCTCGAAGATTTTCTACACGTATATATTTTTAAATGAATTGTAATCTTAAGTGAATTGTTTACTGAAAAAAAATAGTGTAAAATAAAACGATACTGTATCCATAAGATATTATAATTGATGTTTCTTTAATTTAAAAGTAATTTTTTTATATTATATACATATTGTGTAATTTATATACTACAGTATTTATTAAAACTATAATTGTTACCAATATTATTATAGAACGGTAGGACAAATCTACCCATTAGATTTTAGATAAATTTTACAAACTGACCAAATTTATGTTTAATTAAGTATAATAATTATATCCGATAAGAGACGAAAGTATATAATGAACACTCTATACATATAAATACATCAATAAGATAACGATTGTTATTTGTTGACATTTGAGAACATATAACGTGTTTGAATAATAAAGAAAAACAAATAGAAAACTAATATAGTTTTATTAGAACGGTGAGATATTGTAACGGAAACTTCTACGGTTTTGTTGAATGTTTATCCCGAAGTAACGCTGTATAATTAAGAGTTAATAGGTACAATGGATTCTCTTTTATATTCATTTGTATTGATTTCGTGTATATTAACATATTGTATTTTGATTCAATAAAAATAACTATTAATTTTCGTGCTTATTTTTTTTTTGTTCAAAAGTATCGTTTGATTCGAAGAAGATGCAAAGACATGATCGAAAATTATCGAAACGCATGTAAAGCGGAGTTTTCCCATTATGCATTTCGATGCTGTTAAAATCTCTGTAAAACCGACGCTACAATGCGAACATTTCTACATCGCACTAACAAAATAAAATACACTGATCGGCGCAATTATTATTATTCAAAATATTTCCTGTTCGTACTGAGCGAAAGGTATTAATGATTTTCTTTGATGAATAATATTTATCATATACCCAATAGGTTATAATCCAAAAAAAAAGGATGCAAAGGTGGTAACTACAAGTACATGATGAATAAATACAGCGCTATGCATCTTTCTTTGTGTTCACCAAATCGGAATTCCGCTACCTTATTTGGTCTCGTTTATTCGCTAGATAGACTTGCGTGTAGCTGCTTTTTTTGTATTTAGAGTTGAGTATGCTGCTTTGTTCACCGGCAACTATACTAAATTTAGAATTTTGATAAAGATTTCTTCAACACAGGAGGTAGATTATGTAATTTGGAGTAAAATGAAAACAGTTAGAATTGGGGCGTATAGTAGTAATGCGATAGTGCTGTGCAACTATTGCGAGTATTAGCGGATACGTTAATATAAATGAAAAATTTCAATGATGATAGAAAAACTTAGTTTTAATTATAAATTTCAACGGACGGGATCTTGGAATTAGAATTAGAGCCGTAGAATAATATTATTTATTTCTGTGTACAATTCAGGTTGTTAGAAAACGTAAAAAGTATAAAATATTAATAAATTGTAAGAAAGGGGTAAAGGATACGAAGAAGAAGAAAAGGAAAAGGACAAAAACGAGGAGTAGCAGAAGATGAAAGGGAAGGAAAATAACAGAAAGGACAAGGATACAAAAATGAAGAAGAAGATAGTGAAAAGGGAAAAAAGAAAGAGAACAATGCGAATTAAAAAGAGAAGAATAAGAAACAGAAGATAGTAAAGAAGAACAAAGAAAAACGTAAAGAGGAATGGAAAAAGAAAAATAATTCCTTCCACTAGTGGTGGTCCACAAATATTTCATTATATTTTAATAAATTCGTCAGGAGAAACATATGTCTCTTAGCGAGGCACATCTTACTATAATATGTCGTCTCACTCATTTATGAAAACCTTGTTTTCATGTATATAAACAGAACACATCAGAAAATGCCTAAAAACAATAACCAAAAAACATAATGCTAAGAAGCTTAGCTTCCTCATGGTATTGGTGGAATAATTCACGGCAAACGCAACAAAAGGAGAGAAAAAAATTACACTAACACACGGACATGTTTCTGCCTACCCGGCCTCATCAGTGTGGTTTCGAGAGTAATTTTTTCGATACAGCGCTATTGATTAAATTTAGATTGAAGACGGGGCACGTAGACATCTGGTTTTCAGAGAAGGTCGGACGCATCGATCCCGTTTGTAAGGATTATCTTTCCGACAATTCACCATACTGTATTCTACTCACAGGATAGGGGTTCCTTATCCTGAGCCTGTGTGGGGAATAGTAAAAACGGACCTCCTATAATAGAGGTATGTACCTACTTCAAGCTCAGCAACAACATGGGCAAAGTATAGAGTTTTAATTGTGTCAACATTACGAAAACCTCTACAGATCCGAATGATAAAACCAAGGGACTTATAAGCAGCATATATATTTATGATAAGCGTGATTTGAGAAAATAAGCTTAAATTGATGACATTTTAATATCGTCTGCATAGGGTAACAGGAGACAAGTGAGATATGATAAGCTCATCGATAATAATAATATCTTTTATTTACTCAACAGGTTGAAGCCCATTAACAGGATAAATAAAAAAAAATATGTATAAAGTATAATAAGTTGTAATAATTAAAGTTATATGTAGAATTTAGATTTTCATAACTACACTTGCACCTTTTAGAGTGCATACAGTAGTCCTCATAATCGATAAATGGTCTAGCAAAAGCTCATGTGACGATATCGTCCGATTGTCCGTTGCCCTGCCTGAATAACGTATATTTACTTGCCTCTTTTATTAAATTTGTCCGTGTAAATGGTGTCATAAAAGTTCTTTCGCCTCTAAAACTGATTCGAAGGATAAGAAAGGCCATACGCCCAAAAATGAATGGGCAATACACTTTATTTGAATAAATATTTAAAAAAATTATGTTAGTATAATTTTTAATTGATATACCTGCTATATAATTATTGTGTAGTTTGTAAAAAAAAATATTAGACTATTATTAATAAATAAAACCCATTAAAATGATTTTATTCTCAAATAGCATAAAATAAAGTTATCAGGCTTTGGTAAAATCCAACCATATTACAATCTTTATTTTTGGCCTTGAATTCCGATAATGATAACTAATTCATGTATTTGCAATATTATGAAATTGTTTTAATACGAGTTTGTGGATATGTTATTGTAAATTAACGCTACTTCTCGTACAAAACTAAGAAATAAAGGAAGAACAGCAACAGGTAAAAAAATTTATAAAATAAATAAATAAAAAAAAATAAGGCTTTAAAAATAAATCAATTTTAGAGTTCCACAAAGACCTCGACTGTCGACAGATAAGTTTGGGTAAGTTTGAATTTTTCTTGATTCGTCTGATGGGATTTAATTTTTTGAGAAACTATATAATATAAATAATTTTAAAAAATGCAGAAAACGTGCACACAATTAATAAAACTGAGAACCATGAATAATCGTTTTATATGATTCACGTTATCACTATTTTTGTTACTTTATCTCGATGGTTGCTTTAGTTAAGTGAGTAACAGAAAATAAATGATAACAAAAGTTTATTTTGGCGTTATAAATCGGATGATACGTGGCGTTTCTATAGCCACGATTAATTTTTGCGTTATTTTTTAAGAAATGTATGGAAAATTACAGTAACCGTGAAATAATCCAAGAGGTGTGGTCACAAATTTCCACCAAACACCATTATAAATATTATTACATTACAATATATGTGTATATATTAATAATAGTATTTTTGTCACGGTTATTTACAAAATTTTATGCATCCTAGAAAGATCATCCACAAAATTAAAATGTTGATAAATTTTGCATAAATGAAAACAATGAAGATATGTACGTAGAACAATTGGAGAATTGCTTATTTATTTATTTACATACTGTGAATTCGGGATGCGTTGTTTATTGCAAATCGGCAATTTGAAAGATACACGAACTTATTTTTACTTTCTTTAATTTTCAATTCACGTAAAGAACGAATATTTTTTAAAATTTCAGTTTGTTACTATGAAACTAACAATTTTAGGTCAAAATGATTTAAAGCAACGAAGCATATTTCTGATTGTAAGTACGCAAAAGCTTTCATAAATTCAAAATAATTCCAATTCTTTGATTTATTCAAAATAAGGTCTTGAGAGCTAAAAGAATTTTTGAAATAGAAATATTAGAATTGAAATTCTAACTCGAGGCAGCGTAGTATATTTTTAAAAGGGTTAAAAATAGAAAGCAATTGTGTATTAACGGTTACAGCTTGGTGAATTTAGCAAAATTAATATTGTCCTGAAAAATCTCATGAAGAAGATACCAATAACATTATTCATTTGTTTACCCAGCACTATCAATTGTTAACAAATGGCTATTGGTTTCGCTATCTAGTATGAAGTCATGCAGTCACGAGTAACATAAAAATGCCGTTGAAAAACAGATCGTGGATCATAAAACGCACGAAATTCCCGATTGTATCTATGGAACTTCCTTTTTATTATCTTCCCATAAAGAATTACATTACTCAAAATAGTTCTATGCAATATATTATTTTTAAATCGTGTTCCATATTATTATATAGATAATAGGTGGCTAATTGCAAAATTTTGATAGAATCCGGAGAGCGTTACTCGTATGACCTTCCTCATGATGACCTTGATAATTATTTTCCGTGATGACCAAAACAATATAAAAGATTGTTTTGACACGCCTTTTTATTCAATCGATTCCCATATCGCCTGAATTTCAACTGGATTCCTGATTCCTTTTGCATTGCCAGTAGTAACTTCACGGAGTACAAGCTGGGTATAAGCTGTTTACATTCCTAACGGTATAAGTATCAGTATAAACAGCGACTGCACGACAGCAAATCCTTAAATAGTTGTGCTTATCAACAAAAAAAAAAATTATCGCATATATCGGTAATCTTTATAAAAAAATCTATAAAAACGGTAGTAACTATAGATAGTTGGTTGAATTGCGAGCTTTGAGTGTAGTTACAAGTTTGTACCAATTAGGTAAGTAATTAATTTCACTATATAGGTTTAAAACGACGAAAAAACTTGTTTCTTCTAATTATCGTTTTATTTGTTTTACTTCACACGTTGCACGTAATAAGAAAGAAAAGGCCGATGTACTGTCGTGTAATGTCCCTGTCAAATGTAACAACAGCTGATTCGGATAAATCAAATGATTATAGCCGGTGTATTTCGCATTGTATGTGTGTCCTTATGTGAACGAACATTAGTTATTTTACTCTACATTACTAGTCGATTAAAAATTTTATTCGTGCTAAAAAGATATAAATTATATCATATAATGTACACGCCTTCCAGTGGCGTAACATACGATCGTTTGAGGGGTTCTAAAATTTGATTTTGTGTTATTAAGCTAAAAAAAAGGTATGAACTTTACATGATATTGAAAACACTTGCACCGCAATTGTGAAGGTAGCATCCGTCTTAAGAAGGAAGGTCGAAATTGCAGCATTTTTTTTTTCTTTTTTTTAAAGAAAATTTGTAGTCATAATCCAATTTTATAAAAACAAATAGAAATGTTTGAGTTACACTTACTTACTAATTGTCCAATTTTAAATTTATATAACAAAAAAGTTACTGTGCGAAAGCTTAGTTTTGTCTCAAACGAATTACTGCGGTGTACTGTATGATTCTTTTATTTCAAATATTTGTATTTGTAAATTACAAAAATTCAGGAGTTCGATCAATTTTTGGAATTTCCTGTCGGGCGCATAAACTGGTTGAATTGAGTTGGCTACATATAAAAGTGCGGAGACTACTTCATGCAGCTATGTTATTTCATTATTTACGTAATAAAATCAGATACAGAACTGATGTACACAACTTAAATGTTAGATTCAAGAATATGCTTACACCCCCCGTAGTTTTTTAAAAAATGCTTCACATATAGAATACAAAGAGATTCATAAACCAGCATTATTCAAGAAAAAACTTCTTCAAAACTAATTATTAGATGTTTGGGTTTGAGTGTGGATGCGCGGCGGCGGTCTGATGGTTTAAATTATATTGTGACGTTTCAACAGGCGTACATCGAACACAATTCTCTTTTAGTGTTTAGATAGGTTTAGACATTTTGGTTGAGTGGAAAAGGAGACGTCTCTATAGGATGGTCTTCGCCAGATTTCCCATATGTTTATTTGTAAAGGTGGAAAATAAAATTCACTATTATTATTATTATTTAGAAAAATTACCCCGAAACAATTTGAGGAGAAAGCTTCTAAAAAGAATCATTACCTACATTACGTAAAAGAAATTGTAGCAAAATATAAGACGTAAACACTAATTAAAACTAAACGTGTTCCGTGTTCAGACCGTGGAAAGGTCGTAGGTAACAATTAGCATGGTAACTCCACGTGTAAACCGCGCCAGAGGCGAAACTATCCATGCCCGTGGCGAAAATCAACTGCTCGACTGGCGAAACGTTTAACCATGACACGGTTCGAATCCGGAACACGTTTAATTTTAACTTACTCTGGCCGTGGAAGCCTACGTTATTATTTCACGTAACACCATTTTATGTTTTGTTTTTTTTTTTTAAATAAAAATCAAGATGTTACTACCGTTGCTTGTTGTAAATACTCTGTATATGTGAGAAATTTTTTGCTACAAAACCACATTGTTGTTTAGATCTCATCATATTCTATGCATGATTTTAATTCCACCCCGTATTAGGTTTATAAATGTTTCCGTGAATGCCCTTCCTTCCTCTCCATGTTGGTAGAACCTATTTTAATCTACTATTTAATTTTTGCAACGGCACACTTATAAGGTTTAATTTATTATGATACGAGTAAATGTTACTAGAACAGTTATATTTACTGCTACATTTGAGATATCGCAGTAGTACAATTTAATCGATAGACCCCAATTCACCTCTGTATTAAGCAAATACATTTTGATATTCTACTTGGAAAACTTTTTGTTTATATATAAAAGTAGTTTAGCTTAGAATCAGTGTACAAACAACTTTATCTTATCTTAGTAATGTGTGAAATCTTACTAGATACTTAATTTCTAGTCTTGTAAGTCATCGTAATAGTAGAGCAGTGTCCACTTTGGAAAACATTAATAAGAGATAGCAGATTATTTTTTATTACTGTACCTTAATAAGTAGTAAATACTATATTATATTCAGCTAAGAAAATGTATAAAACAATCGTGTTGAATGAGTTATTTAAATATTTATTTAAACGATAGTTAAAGGATATTTTTTTTTTATTTTTATTTTCCCATCACTACTACTATTTCTACATCAACTAAAAAGCTAGTGATGTTCACATTGACCCGTCAATAATACTAATATCTTAATTTTGGACCAAAAATATTTAAGTTCATCTGCAGTTTTGCAACCTTATTTCAAAGCTTAGATCGAGAGACCAATTATAACAGAATTTTCTTCGTACAAAACGAGGAAATAGGGCCAGCATTTCTAATATTTAAGAAGATAGCACGATGTAATGAATGTTGCCCAACACTTTTGAATAGCTCTAAATACGATCCTAAATCTTTATCTCTCTAACGTACAAAAATAACTAAATATCTGTGCATCGCTAGTTGGGAATTGAGAACTATGAGTTGGCGTTGGTGCATCTTTTTCTACACGCTTGGGAACACTTTTAGCACACATGCGTGAAGTGCTCAGAATACAATATCCGAAAAAAAGTAGATCGAGTTACGCGGGGGAGGCGATCGATACGTTATCGAGCCCAAGAATTTTTCAGTAGAAAAGCTCAGCTTGTTTCGTGTTGGGTATCCATTGTGTAAAATTCTAAGTGGTAAAGTATTAACTAATGCTGCTAAAATTCTAAAATAAAAAGCTACATCTAATTGAAAGTACGGCTTATATTTAATTCACCCGGGTACCATCGATAGTATACAGTAAAACGTAAACATTTGTTGTAAGGTCGAGCAAGGTTGACTTGCTTCTCGTAATATGTTTATAATAAATGTGATTTAAAAACAGATGGCCAAAAAAAATTGTCGCTGTCTAAGTTTATTCCGCTTTGGAATAAAACATTTCTTAGTTGCCTTTTCTGAAACTTGGAGTTTTATTATTTATTTTTATTAAATCTTATTCAACAATAATACATGGCGAGCATTTGAGAAATTACTATAAAATTGCAGCATGCATTTTTTTCCATAGTATAAGCAACTAAATATTACGTCGCGAAATGAACCGTATCTCTTTGGTACGAAAGCTTCCATATAGGTGGCATAAAATCTAGGCGTTGCTAGCGTAGCTAGAAATAAAATTGCGACTCCGGTTCCCAGTTTGTAACCGACTAAAGGATATCAATTTCAGTGTGCCAAATGCGGATGTGATTTGAACACAACTCGATACTATATCAAGCTCGAGTTATGCTACCACTTCCTCAAAATGAGCCGATAAGTTACATGTTCGAGCGCAATCGTACATCCGTTGATATAATCTTCAAGAACGCATTTTTAGTAATAGAATAGCCTAAAAAGATTTATTAAGTTTTGAAATCAATTTAATCTATTCTGATTTTTTTTTCCAGAATTATATCACTACAAAGATGTCGGAAAAAGCACTCGCTCACGTATGCAATGGTAATGCAACTTTCTCCAACGAGCTGTACGGAATCCTCTCCAAACAAGAAGGGAACGTCTTTTATTCGCCATTAAGTGTACATGCAATTCTGTCTTTAGTGTACCAAGGTGCTGATGGCGAGACTGCAAAAAGTATGGCGAAAGGATTACATCTCTCAGATACTAAACTAGCAGCAGAAGGATATCAGAATTTAATGGAACAGCTAAATGCTGTTGACAACGTTAAGTTGCACATTGCCAACAAGATCTTCGTCCACCATGAGCGCGTCCTGAAAGGTGAATTTGACGCCATTGCAAAGAAACACTATTTGGCCGAAACGGA
Source organism: Oryctes borbonicus (assembly GCA_902654985.2). NCBI lineage: Eukaryota > Metazoa > Arthropoda > Insecta > Coleoptera > Scarabaeidae > Oryctes > Oryctes borbonicus. The sequence goes on from LR736866.1 coordinate 3,365,774, forward strand.
AAATGTGGCTTTCGCCCCGGATTCGGCAGCAGCCGCCGCGAAGATTAACAATTGGGTTAAAAATAAAACGAATAATAAAATCGATAAGCTTATACAAGCGGATGATTTAGACGATCTTACGCGTCTCGTTTTGGTAAACGCGATCTACTTTAAAGGCGATTGGATGAACAAATTCGATGCAAAATTGACAAAAAGGGAGAAGTTCTATTTAAACAATACTGATACAGTGGAATGCGATATGATGCATATCAACCGGAAGTTCAGGTATGGTCAGGATGATGATTTGGATGCGCAAATATTAAGTTTACCCTACAAGAATCCAAATTTGAGCTTGATGATCATTCTGCCTCGATCTAAAACTGGCATTCAAGCGTTGGAAAAGAAATTGTTTACGAAGAATTTAAGCGACCTAAATCGAAATTTATTCTCATCTGACGTTATTCTTTCAATGCCCAAATTCAAAATTGAAACAACCATGGAATTGAAAGCTCCTTTAACAGAGGTAAGTTTTGTTTTTGCGAGGACAGTGTACAGTTGAATTTGTAATAAGTATAATTCACGATCATTGTCCAAGTGAACTTGTTTTCTGAGTTTGAACGACGTTAAATTAGCCTTTAGTGAGCTACTGCATATATCACTACTATTTGGGGGCAGGTTTAATATCTGTATATTTTGTAGTGAGAGTGTGAGAGAAGATATTTAACATTCTTTTAACATATTTTATATATCTTCATTGCATGATTTAAATTATTGTGTATAATATTCATTGCTGAGGGTCGTTCGCGTTATTTTTGTAGTTAATTCTATCAAATATCAATAACATAGTTTTGTGTGAAGAGATTAAATATGGTTTGCACGCATTTCAGTTAGGAATGGGCATAATATTTTCCGATTGCGCCGACTTTCCAAACATGTTAGATTCTACTGAACCGCTAGCAGTCAGTAAAGTGATTCAGAAGGCCTTCATTGAGGTGAATGAAGAAGGAGCTGAAGCCGCAGCTGCTACAGGTAAATTATATATTTTTTCTTAAACACGGAATGTCATAAAGAATCAGAATGTTATTGTCGATTGTTCTGTTTGATTTTGCTTTTTATGTTTTTTTTTTTTGTTTTTGTTTTTATCGCCTCACAAATCGCATTTTGTTGAAAACGCATTTTTCACACGTAAATGCTTAACTACGAGAACTTTTGATTATTTTCATCGCCTTCGTGCAGTGCTTATTGTTCATTTGTTTCTGGTTTGCAAGAGTATAGTGGCCGCGCAGTTAATTACAACATTGGACGAGTTAATCAGCACGTATCAATTTTCCATTTTATCGGGGCAAAATATGTGTGCAATTGTAAATAAATTAATTATAATCGAATAATATTGATAATATTCTGCACTGATATTTGTACAACTTCATTCGTTAATTTAAAATGTTGCTTTTTGTGTTTTCAAATCGATTGTTACTGCATTTTATGTGTTGTGTATGTGTACATATAAATGTTGGCATTGTATTGAGAATATGTTAAATTTTAACATCTTGCCGAAGAGTATAAAATAATTTTTTTTTTATACTATTTCTTGGTTTCTGGGTTGGAGCCGCTTTAGATATAGGTACAATACACTAAGACTTCGTTTAACAAACATAAAAGTCCTTGTTATAGACATAATATATAAAACAAGGTGATTTTTTAAGGTATATTTTACAATTTATTAAAAATATAAACATACTTAAAGATAAATAATAAAATTTAAATCTACGTCACCATGAGCTCCGTTCGACTATTCCAAAAGAAGCCGTGATTGTTGAGTGTAGGCTTTCACGACCGTAATCCATAGTAGAAATGTCTTTCGGGTGTTGTCGCGTACTTGATGTTTGACTTGACGTTTCGCTGATCATGCTGTCAGCTTCTTCAGAAGATTTCTAAAGACTGGTGTTGTTGTCTGTTGCTCCTCGTTATATATCCTATTTCTGTTCCGCTTTGCTGATCCATAACCGTTCTGCTTTGCTGATCCATAACCGTTCCGTTCCGCTGAATCGCGTCGTTCATTGTATGACGACTCCGTAGTGCTAACTTCCACGTGTTGCTGATCTTGTATCCGTCTTCGCGATTGAAGTTGTTGGTGTTCTTCATTATTTCTATGGATTCGCGTATTATCCTCGGGTAGTAGTGGCTGGTCCTGGCTAATACGGAGACCACTGCATAAGCTACAGCGACGTTAAGGTATTAGCCATGATGTCGTGTAGTGGCTGGTCCTGGCTAATACCTTAACGTCGGTGTAGCTTATGCGGTTGTCTCCGTATTAGCCAGGACCAGCCACTACACGACATCACCCGAAAGACATTTCTACTAAGCTGTGATTGTCACATAAAATAAAATAAAATACAATAAAAAAAATGACATGGAAAAGTAAAAAACTGGACCTGCCAATAGAAAACAGCGAAATACTGTAAAACAAACCATTTCCAAAAAAAATTCTCTTCTCGCATCGCAGGCGACCCAAACGGAGTTAATCACAATTTAAATTCGACGTCCTATTACAAACTGGTATAATAGTGACTAGGAACGATCTGAAATATATTCCATTACATTACTCAATACTTGTTTATTTTTAGGTGTGATGATTATGTTGTGCTCTCTTCCATTGGAAGAAACCTTCACAATTGACCACCCCTTCATGTTTGTCCTATGCTATCAAGGAAACATGAATAATCCGCTGATTCCACTTTTTGCGGGAAAACTGTTACAACCATCTACATGATATATTTATTTTATTATTTTTTTTGTTATAACTGTAACCGAGCGTTGAGTACTGCGTTAGCAACTAATGCTGTCTGTCCCATTTTTTCCACGTAGAATTTTTGTAGTTTGAGTATCCGACTTGAAACTAACGAGAAACATTTTATGAAATATGTATGTTAGCCAATAATATTTCGTTAATTAAAGCTCTCTGCGATGTTAGTAACAATGGGCCACTACTATATTGTTGTTCATACTGTACAAATCATGTTAGGTTACTAATGATTCTGAAAATAAATGATAAAGGACAATTTTCTTTTATTTCAGTCTTTGTGTGTTTGATAGCCGCTTTATGTACAAATATTGGTCATTGTTTGAGAGGTAATAAAAGACATTTAATACTTGGCAATATGTTGCGGATAAGCAGAATTGAGTTCGGTATCGAGTAAAGCAAATGTCGCACAGACATTAATGTGACCGCGAGATTCTGCATGTTTAGTACTTAAGCGATACCAACAGCCCTGAAGATGTTCAATAAAACGCGGCCTTATGGAGCCACCGCCTTTGCTTAACTCCTATTCATTCAAACTTTGCTTCTGCCTTGTCTTTTATATGAGCAAATGAACTGTTTAAACTAAATGTGGTTTAACGTCCAGCTGCGTCATCAGTAAAGGAAACCTTGATACATCTCTTGCACTGTTAATTAATTGTTTTTAGATGAAATAGTTGATCAAACGTCAATTCCAAGTGGAGAAATCGTTAATTAACTAACCCCTTCATGTTTGCTCTCCTTCTTACATTGTCGCATTATTTATTTATTTTTAGGTGTGGTAATGGTGTTGGGGATATCCATGCCACGTCGAGAAGTCTTCATAATTAACCATCCTTTCATGTTTACTCTATGCTGTCAAGAAGGAAGCACATTGATTCCACTTTTTGTTGGCAAACTTATGGATCCTTCAACATGATAAATACATTCTTCTTAATTTGTGTAATAACTACGTGTGTTCTTATGGATGCTGGTTCAGTGCTGCTCCAAAGTTTCCTTCAGAATCTCCTGTCCTGTTCTACATTTAACATTTGTAAAGTTTTCGCAATTGTGTTTAAACTAAAGATAAATAGGATTGTATATGTTAAACATTTCATGTCATTGTAAGATTGGTTCTCCAGTAATATAGTTAAACTAGAACATTTTTCTTTTTATTAATATAATGAAAGCTAACCTATCGCCAGAAGACCGGGTGTGTCGGAAAACCCATCCTTTGTTAATGCAGAATTTAGATGGGTAAATGTAGCGGAGGGTTAACGCTAGTCGGCCCCTCGAAGTCCACCACAGACTCAAACGATAATTACTGAAAGAACGCGTTGCAAAAACTTATCGCTGCATTAGCCTAGATGAGAATTTTTTTTAAATTTTAAAAATCCATCCAAATTTTGAAACTACCATATTATATTCCAGGGTGTATCAAGAAAGCAAAATGTGCAAAGCTGGTCCAGTTAGTTAATTTCGAAGCAGATCGTCCGTTTATATTCGTTTTAAATCACCGGGCAGAGAATCAACCTTTTCAAGTTCAATTTTTCGCCGGAAAAATATTCCAAACTTAAGTATGAAAAAATTAAACATGTGTGAATGTGATGATTTGCATCTCATTTCGTGTTACATACCATCATGTACACCCAAACATTCAGTTATTCAACACTCGTCATCCTTTCCAAACACATACCGTGTTGGAAAGTTCCATAATGTAGTGACCGTTAAAATACATGGGCACTGTTGTCAAATTTGCTCGCCATAAAAGTGCGTAATGACCTGGAGTCGCGGCGCGGTCGGCGACGGGATGGTCATACCCCCAGCTTATTCCTTTAATTGATTATCGATCTTTCGCTCCTTTGTTATTTCTGATTTGCGTTATTTAAAGAAATTTTCTAAGAATGATCTACAAATTAAACTAAAACATCATTGTTACTTGTACTTACGACTTAACATATTGATTGCGTTAAATTTCTTTGTGGATCTTCTAATTCTACAAGGGTAATTTTCAATGGAAAATAGCTGAACACTTCTTAGTTTAATACAAAACTGGCGCTGAAGTTAAAGTATAAAAGTTATAGTAAATTCTATTACGCGTCAGAGTTCATTAAATTATGATGTTTATTTATTTATTTTCAGCCGCAGTAATAGTATTGATGTCCGCTCCACGACGAGAAGTCATCCAAATTGATCATCCCTTTATATTTGCATTGTGCTATCAAGAAACAGACTCAGTCATTCCACTTTTTTTTGGGAAATTAGAGGAACCGTCTACCTGATGAATTCATTCTATATCGTCTGTCTAAAATTCTCTTCCTGCTCTGCTTTTACGTTTAGCATCTAGAATTTTGGAAAGGGAGCTAATATTATTTCCTAATAACCATTGTATTGGATTTTTATTGTGCTTTTGTGATAAATAGATATATTCGCTTAAAACTATTTTCTAGCTTTATGATTAAGAATAATTGTACCATTTCTTATCAATATTAAATGTTTTCATTGAAGACTTACCAAGGAGTTATTTTTTTTTTATATAGATCGAATGCGGTCAAATTTAAATTCATTATCGGTATTGCACGGTTCCTTTTTGGTGTTACTTGAACTACTTTATTTTAGTGTTCTTTGAGAATTTCATGAGTGAGTGTGTGAGATGCCTTCGAACATGGCAACAGTTTCTGTGCACATGTTTGTGAAGCACTTCAGTGCTTAAATGCTATAAAATTAATTCTTTTGGAAGTATAGAATACCTCTACGGTAGATTAAGGTATTGCGAAATTTTGAACAATCTAATTAATAACACTGGATACATAGATATAACGCAGAGCAAAATACATATAATGAAAATATAGATACAAAGAAACGGATACGTAATGTATTTAAATGCGCGTACTAATAGAAAGTATTGTATTCTAGGTGCTATTATGATGTTGAGATGTTCAATGCCTGTTCCCCGACCCAAAGTTAACTTCGTAGCAGATCATCCATTTATTTTCGTTTTAAACTACGAGGCGGAGAAAAACTTTCCACTTTTCGCTGGAAAATTATCTATACCTTCAGTATGAATCAACGAAGCGTACGCCTGATGCCTTAATTACATGTATAAATTAACATCACAGAAGCTAACGTTGAACATCTGCACAAAAACGCCCGTGAATAATATTAATACATGTTTGTTTGTTACTAACATTAAAAATTGATTTTTAATTCAATAAATTATTGAGAACCTTAAAATTGAATTTCATTTAAAAGTATATAAATGAAAACACCATAAGTAGGTATTGCAGAAATGTTAATCGGGTAACGAAAATGTGAAAAATTGTATTAATCAAAAGAGGGCAATCAGGAAACAAATGAACAACATACTCGAATTATTGGCATTTTCCATTCGAATATCAACAATAGTCTATCAGCTATTAATTAATAACATATTATTAAAAGTAAACAGGACGTATAAGCTTGTCATAACCCCAGGAACCTTTGTATGTAAATTATGCGTTCCATGGCTTTGTTACTATTCCTTCGCCGTAAAGGATAAAGCGTAATTAATTGTCTGCCAACTGCAAATGGTGGCTGGGGAGTGTACCGGACCAACAAAGAAAATTGGATCCTAGCGGGGCCGAACATGTGCGTGCCTCAATTTGTCCAGCTACACGCCGGTCCTCTTACCACTGGACCACCCAGTCTTTGTCGTTAATTTCAAAAAAATCATAAGTCATTCTTAAGATCAGTAAAAAAAAAGCAACCAATATACCTTTAGGCATGCCCTTAATTAAATTTTGGATAGCTTCTCTCATTCTGTAAGAACTACTGTCGAGTTTCCTCGGGTTAACAGGTGTATGAGGTCGTGCGTTTCTTTTGGGCGTGTCCCATAAAAGCTCTACTGGATTTATGTCGGGACTTTCTGCTAGTCACCCGATAAACTATGTAAACACCATTAAGATAATCCAACATGACTCTAGCCACGTGAGGTCGGGCATTGTCTCCGGATTTATTATATTAGTGCGTTGATTTTGTCCAGGAATCTGTTTAATATGTCGAAATGTTGGGAAAAATAATAGAAGGCGCTAAGTCGAAGGTGATAAGATGGTAGCGCCAATGAAACGATTTATCATTGTCTCCTCTCATAATACAAATTTGCACTAAATTTGTTACAGACCGTCTATACAAATTGAGGTAGTGATATGTGGATGAAAGTGATTTTATTACTGCTTAATCTTTTCCAGCTGTTATTGCAATGGTGCGTTGCAGCCTTAGTAGCTCAATTTACCCATTCGAGGTAGATCACCCCTTCATGTTTCTGCTGTATTATGAAAATGACAGCCATATGCTTCCCCTCTTCACCGGAAAAGTGACCAATTTACGAAACTAGAAAATTTCGACGTAACATTGTATTATATTTATGGTAATAAGCGGAGGATATGATATTTATGCGGTGAGATCCTAAAATATACATTTTAATTTTTTGTTAACTAACTCTTGGTGTTCAATTCCAATTTTGGATGTCACCGGATGTGATGCCAACTTTCTTAGAGAAACATCCTACTTTCGAAAGGTAATAGAAATTCATATGTTAAACTTTAGTCTATATATCCTATAAACATTTTGATAATCTTCTTTCTATTTAAAGTTGGCTAGGAAATAGGGTCGAATTGTTTGCTGTGACGCCAACTTGGTTCGATGATTTATTTTTACTCGTTTTGTTGTTTCTTTCTGCCAGAGTAATTAGCTTTGTTGACTTTATCCTATCCAACGTGAACTGAAATATTTCCGGCTCTAGAAGGGTAATAGTCTTTATTAGATTTAATAGCAAGTGCTAAGATTGCCTCAAGTTTATTTTACATGGCTCTTGCCTAACCCATCGTAAAAGGAACAAATTTAAACAACTACCATATAAGTAATTAATTGCAATACAGTTCAATAAGGCAAAGAAATAGTGGCTATTACCATACAAGCAAAAATAACGGAAAATGATGAGAATAGAAATATGAAAAGGCCAGAATATAAGAACAAGAAATAATAAAAATTATTTTTGGACGAACTAGGCGTCACAGAAGACAATTTGACGCTTCTAATCATTTTCTAATTATTCAAAATAAACTGCCGATGCAAATCATGGAAGCTATATATATTATACACTACTAGTAACTATTGGAAAAAATCATATAAATCTTTTGGGGATTTTTTTAATTTATTTTATTTATCTGTGTTCAGATTGCTATTTGTGATATGAAAATATCATAAGTTAATTAGATTTATAAGTTCTAAAAAAATCACAAGAAACATCGATTGTTGCCAACGTAATTTTCTATTGCAAACACGTTCCAACCTATGTATGCCCAATGCTAATAATTGTAGGCGCTGGTTAGTTCTTGAACGGTTCAAAACAATTCCCAATATGATTCCATCTTTGAAGCTAATCACACATTATATTTATTGGAAAGATTTCAAGGCCTTGAAATGATTACAATTTGTAGAAACTGTCGATGCTCGTTTTCAAGCGGACGACCGAATGAACTGAATTGATCCAAACAAAAAAAAAAAAGATATTTAAAAAAAAATATATAACGTGTATAAAATACTACCTCTTCAAATTATTGGGCAATCACCTGCCATGGAGTAGCACCAGTCACACTGATCCCAATTATTTTTTTAATACGCAAAATATAGATGTGCTCATAGAACATATCTTTATCAATAGGAATTAAAAATTGTGTGCCTTTGGACCGATGACCGTAAATCGAATATAAGGAGTGTTAAGGGTCAGGTTCGAACCTAGCGATTTACCTAGTTACATGGTAAATTTAGTTTTATGCGATTTCCTGCTTTCCTGCTTATATTAGGACAAAAACTGTAGGGTGTAAAGTTGTTTAAAATTAAATGTTACATACAAAACACGTTCCTACATTTTTCATATGTTTTTGGTCTCTTCGCAATCTTAAAGAAAAGAAAAGACTTATTCATAGCTTATCATTCATGTGTTTTTCACTATCGAATTTAATTGCCTGATAGCTGATGCAGCTAATGATACTATATTAATACATTAACATTAATAGCTGCTACTTTTGCATATTAATATGTTTGAATTTTAACAAATTTATTATTACAGATTAACAATTTAATTTTTGGCTGGGTGTGCATCCTTGTTATATACCAGAGAATGAATAGAATCATGTATGTTTAAAGATTTCTTCAATCTGACTACATTTTAGGTTTAAGGATGTACAAGGCGAGCCTTTCATTTATTCCGCCCAGAGAGTTTTCTTTTTTGCAGCGGACCACCCATTTATATTTCTCTTAAATTATGGAGAGATGGAGCCGCTTCCTTTATTTGTTGGAAAAATGGTCAATCCTTGAAACTACCCCATTGCACTATTATAAAACTGTTGTTCGTTCTGCGGTTTCCTGGATTATTTATAAAAAACTATCCCCTTAAATATGGGACTACTATTTAATACTTATTTTGCTCTGATTATTGTCAAACGTACCGCGTACCTTGGATATATGGAACGAAGTCCCAAGTAAAATAAAATAGCTAATTTTAATGTATCTTAAACTCTTCTCACTCCAGCAGCAATCATCTCATCTGTCCTTTTTTTAGCTGATGATAACCTTTGCAATCTTGTACAGAGCTTTTTTTCCACTATTGAATTTAACTGCCTCATAACTGATGTTGCTAATGATACTTTAGAAAAGGTATCAATATAACTTGGAATGGGTGACTGGATGTGAGTTCGTAGCAATAAAAATGCACTAAATCTCACAAATATCTTTAATTGAATATGGCCGAGTCACTTCAACGTGTTTCAGTTTTAAATCTAAGCGAAAAATCTTCTGGTAACTTCTGATTTCATTTTTGAGTAACGATCTTCCGACCGCATTGAAACATCTTTATGTAGAGTTGGAAAAGATCTGTGTGTTAATCTTTATGGAGGTGTATTTCGGAAGTAGATCCGAAGTAAGGTATCTGTTGTTGAAAGGGATGTTAGTATAAAGTTGCGACCTCCTGACTGATAATCCTTTACAGACGGAGCTGCTAATCCAGTACTTGATAGATTGAAGTTCGTGCGAATTGTGAGATTTAGTCGCGCGTGTACCCATTTCTATTAATCATGCCTTGTATCTACACGTTACAAGTATTAGAATGTTTGAATATTTTAGCTGTAATCATGGTGAAGAAGTGTTCTTTTGGCAGACGCAGCAGCAAGAAAATTTTTAAAGCGGATCGCCCATTTATATTCCTCTTGAATTATTGGAACATGGAACCAGTATTTGTTGGAAAACTTGTAAAACCTTGAAACTACTACATTGCACTCTTATAAAATTATCATTAATTTTACGCTTTCCTCGGTTATATATACAATGCTGCTTGTTAATGAAATAAATACATTAACCCTCTAAAACTGACTATTATTAATACTCAACATGCAAGTACCATATCATTATCTTTAAACTACGAGTATTTGGAAATTGCTGTTGGGACTCTCCTAAGAAATCTTAAGAAAAACGAAATATTTTATAGTATAATACGATAAGGTAAGACATATAAGAACGATCCTTTAAACGTAATCCAAATTTATTAGGGTTAATATATTTATTGGTGCATAGTTTGAAAAATCGACGCCAAAATCGTTGGCATTAACTCGACCAGAAGCGATAATCAAGTCAATAAACGACGCATTAGTTCCTATAATCTGAGTACGGTCCATAACAAATCAATAACAAATCGTTAAACATTATCTGGTCTTAGTAAATCTATATATAGATAGAGGTAAGAAATATTAAAAGGAAGACCCCAGTTTATCAAGAAAACTTCGGTAAGAGGCATTAGGGGTGGATGTACAACACCAACAACCAAGGTCCGCGGTCTCTGCCAGCGCCGCTCGATGGAATTGGATAACTGTAAAACAGCAATGTAGACCCGATCTTATGCAACTCAGGAATTACAATGTCCGTCATGAACCACCCTCCCGTAATAGCTACAATATCGTATGTAAAATTAAACGTAAGATAAATTAAGCAATTAAACATTAAAATGTTGATCTACCCTGAATAAAACCATGTTAATTAATAAATGATCTTTGATGTTGATCTGTAGTGCAAAAAAGGCCGGAGCAACATATGCAAGAAAATACATATATTCATAGCAGATCAATCCACTACCCTTTCTCTTACTTATGGGTATTTATCACTTTTTTGGAATTCTAAAACAGCTAATTCTTTATGCGATTGAGTGAAAACCTGAAAAAAATTATTTAAAAATTATTATTAATTACAATAACATCGTATATAATGACAGAAAAGTTCGAAATATTAAAAAGGTGACTATATTTTTTAGGTGTTGTAACCGGTTTATTTGGTGCGGCTCTTATACAACAGCCAAAGTACCGTTTCAGAGCGAATCGTCCATTTATATTCTCGTTGAATTATACGAATGAGCAATTAATTCCGTTATTTGTTGGAAAACTTGGGAAGCCCTAAGAAGATGATAAATTCACTGTATATTCTTTTTTTATATTAATTAATTAATAGATTTCAATTTTATAAAACAAGAAATAAATGCGTAATTATTATCGAGGCCTGATTTCGTTGTTTAAATATGAAAACATCCTACCCTTAGCTTACAACGTTCTTTGAAAAAAAGCAGGAATTGCTGACAGATTATTAAAAAATACTCGCACTGCACAGTGGACGTGGTGCTGAATACAAGGATATTTAATTCTAATTTGCGCCCCTTCATAATTCAGATAAATCTCCAAAATGTTTGTAAATTCTGCAATTAAAGATATATTTAAATATAACTTCTGTTTGACACCAATTCGTTACATCTACAGTTTCGTCACACAACAAACCGGAACTTTTAATTTGACTTGCATTGTGCTTAAAGACACTAGCATAATTTAAAAAATCATTATTTAAATTTTATCGAAGCGTCAGATCGAACTTAGCAGAAAAAAAAAAAGAAAGAAAAAAAATCTGTTAATTCCCTAAATATATCATGAAATTCGGATTTTTCGCTGCTGCCATGATCTCTAGAAGCCACTTCAAAACCACGACAAAATTTAGTACAACATATTAAACGTTTTTAATATACTGGTAAGTCGGAAACAACCGGAACGCTGTGGTTGAGAGCAACATACAGAAAAGAAGGATTATTCGAACTAATGGTGGATTGATTGAATCTTAAGTATGTTAATTTCTAAAAGGCACTGTTAATTTTTGCCTGTAAAGCTATTTGCTGCAGTTCCCAATAGCATCCGTCGATTTACCGATTTATATATATACATTAACGGAACGCCCATGTTTCGCTTAATTCTCACTCATAAATAAAGTTCGTCACTTTCCATGCGCTTCACGAAATTATCAGAGACTAGATAGGCTTGTGTTTTGTCGACTCTCGGGGAAAACCAGTAGGCAACGCGCACCCTTTCTTATGAGACGAATAAACGCTTAAGTGGCGAACTTTACTCATAACTCAAGAAATTTAAGCTTTAAATTATACAAATCTTTTAACCGCGACGTATTAGATTTTTTTGACGTCGTCGGTAACCCAATTATTATTTATTTTATTGTTAAATATGATTTGTTTTCATGGAAAAAATATATAAAAATAAGAGAGGAATATTTAGAAAAGAATCAAAAACTATATTTAAATTTTTACTATTGAACATATACCGCCACGACTTGCTCAAGAAAAAGAAAGCAAGCTACTACGATGTCTTCTACATCGTTCCACAATTTTGACTGACTGGTCCTCAAACGATCCGATTCAAAAGGAACTCTATTGCGATCAGATATAATGTTATCAAGTACGCAATCAAATGAGAAGTAAAACGAGCTGGCCAACTAACCACTGATACCAAATTGAAAGTAATTAAAAAATCACCAATACTACGTGACCTAATTGCAATTCTTTTAAAATTACCAACTAAAAAATACACGAGAGCACGTTAGTAATTGTAATATTTTACGTTGCCTATGATTAAAATAAAACGAACTAATGGCATTTTTGGCAACTTCAACAAACCTGGGGTATATGTGTTTTTCTGATCGTTTTCTGACAATTTAGGACGTGCTATTCGTAAAACGGAACGTAGTGTCGATAAGAATCGAAAAACATTGACGAATTTCTTTCTTGATCCTTTGCCAAACAATCTACGAACAAGTCGTCTTAACATTGCATTAACCTGGTTAAATAACCTATAAACTAGCAACGATTTTTCTGAAATTTTTCTCGCGTTACTTGCGAATAATATAAGTCTAGATCGGTGCAACACAAACTGATATAATCAATTCCAATTTAATCAATTTAAGAAGTGGTAACGTGTATCATCAGGAGACTCTAGTTCGAAGTTTTGTAATGTATCTTTCACATTACCTTCATAATCATTTAAACAAATTTTGAAATTTTATAATTTTTGCAAAAAAGTAATGTAGTCATCAAGTGTAACATGTTTCATATCTTTAACTTTTAAGAATTTCTATCTTTTTAGGTGCTACTGCAAGAATGAAGCGGTGCCATTCCACATGCCAAGAATACAAGATCGACCATCCCTATCTCTTTACTCTCATGTACAATGACGGCAGCCATTACACGCTGCTTTTTATTGGGAAATTAGCAAATCCTCTGTTATTATAAGTAACAGTTGTAATAGATTATTGGCACTTACCTGAATATTAAAAATAGATTCACGCAATTCTGAAAATTCTTCTATGTGGATGTTCAGGATACAAGTAAAAGAAAATCTCCATGTTAAATTTAGTAACAAATCCAACAACTGGATATTTTGCAGTGTGCAAACTCTGTCGAAATAATGTATTGAAAAAAATAACAAAAAGTTACGTAGACATTTTCATTTGCCTACAAATTTCCCAAGTTAATAGAGTAAGATTGCACAGCTCCAAGGGTGGTCTGTCTCAGAACCGGATATGATATCCCAGAACTGAAAACTGACGAAAATATCACCCATGGGATGCACCAAATTAATATTGTTAAATAAATCTTCTTCCAACAAAAAAGAAAAGAAAAAGCTTAGTGGGGACCTATATCCCTCATAACTTGTCTGTCTTTAATTTTATTTTTCTACGTAATCTATTAAAAACATCTGATGTACTGATCTCGGAGCTCTTCAATGACTTTGGACGAAGAGTATCGAGTCAGAAATTATACATTGTGAGGCATTTGTCTAATCACATTAAATTTATTGCACGTCTATTTACCATTCTGTTCTTGACAAATAGACTGAATAGAAAATCCAAAACGCTTGCCTAAGATCTGACGAACTGTAAAAACATGATTATGTTTTTTATACGAGCAGTGTGATGTGTGATTGTGATGCTTTCCTCGTGTATTTCCGTTGCATAATAAAATGCACACGATATTCAACGAAAATACACGAGGAAATTGAAGCGTTGCCCACCCACAGTGAACCAGTCATCCTCCGTTATAAAAAATGAAGTTCCCCACTTTCCGTGCGCTTCTCGAAATCAGCAGAGACTAGACAGACTCGTGTTTATTCGTCCCATGAGAATGAGTGCATGTTGCCTACTGGTTTCCGCGAGAGTCGAAAAAGCGAGTCTGTCTAGTCTTTGCACATTTCGTGAAGCGCCCGGAAAGTGGCGAACTTTAATAATAGACTTAATATGTATGATAAAGAGGAAGTAAATATTTTATGCTTGGTGCGCCAGATTTTCATTACCATATTTACATGAAAAGTTAAGATTTCGTTGTGGCGTTCCCATAATTATATAATTTCATGAATTATTTGTGAAATACATTAGTTTCTGTAATACCACCATAAAGAAGTTTCCAGTCTTCGTATTTACGAAAATGCTCCAATGAGACATTGGGGCCTTGACCGAAAATTATCATTAACTGTTCATTCATGTTATTTGCTTTTTTACTCAATTAATCGAATGTTTTTTAAAATTATTTGTCAATTGTCTAAATTACATGATTTTGTTAACTTGTTCAAGATTTAAATGGAAAAACATGTAACACTGAAATTACAATTCTCGCATGTGACTATGTAAATTAACAAATGTGTCAGATTATTTTATTTTATTTTTGCAATAAAGTCTCAATTATTATTATTATTATTATTATTATCATCCTGGTCTTATCCTACCAGTCACCTACACATAGCTGCAGTTACATCTTCAAAATAAAAACTCGTCTTTAGAGAGTAGATCCAACAAGCCATTCATATCATGCCTTCCTTCACCAAATCCATTGATTCAAATTTCCTGGCCCTTTTTTTCCTTTTTCTTCGACAAGTTCTTGGCAGAAAAAATCCCAAAAATTCTGTGGTCCGAATTCAAAGCCCTGACTACACATCTTAATTGCTTGATGTAAAGAAATAAGATGCTTTACAATAGCTCTTGTATCGATTCTTTCCATCCTTGCACGACGGCAGATACCGGTACATTAAAATAAATTTTGAACAAAACGAGACAGTATAGTTAAGAAAAAAAATCGTTGAATCGTTCTACATGCTATCCGATTCTGAATTTGATACCTAGAGAGCATTCTTTATTAGTCTTTAATTGGATGGTTAATTTTGTAATATTTGGCACATATCCCTCCAATAAATTAACGGAAATGGTAGAATAAAATGCGTCTTTCAGAAATGCAAGAAATACCAATATGACATAATATCGCAGGGGGGCAAGAGATGAGCAACGCACACTGGTGCAGTTAAAAATAGCGTCGACCATACGAAAAACAGACAAACAAGTAAGCATCGCGCGTGAGTGGGGAAGCTGCATCCCGAAAACCGAGTGGATTAGATGGCGACATTTCTATGATTAATACGTAAAGACGCACTTCCGAAGTGCGCGCAACGCAATTCTTATAATTTGCCTGCATATTTTCGAATTCATCCGGGAATCGCAAAGCACGTCAGAAAAAAGCAGGTGCGGCAGCACGAATTACAGTTGGTAGATCCTATACACTAATGTTCGATAATAAATAATACGCCTTTTCA
Organism: Oryctes borbonicus; assembly: GCA_902654985.2. Classification (NCBI taxonomy): domain Eukaryota; kingdom Metazoa; phylum Arthropoda; class Insecta; order Coleoptera; family Scarabaeidae; genus Oryctes; species Oryctes borbonicus. The sequence continues at coordinate 3,381,515 of LR736866.1, forward strand.
AGCGAAAATAACTTCTTTTAGATCACAGAATTAGAACGCGATGCTAAAATTAAATTAAAATTTTGGTGGGGTTCGTATTACTAGATTTTCACATTGCTTTTTCCATTCGGGCGTCGGTAAATTGTAAAATCAGACAATTTTTTAGTCGGGTAGTGTGTGTGCGTGGTGAAATACATAAAAGACCAAGGCGGTAAGAGAACGATTACCATGGCTAAAAATGCACGCAGTAAAGCTTCTTTGGAAAAGACTAAGTAGATAATTAATAAAAACGTTTAATTTGCGGAATTTTAAGTTTCGAAACGTCAAGATTGTAAATGAAAGGATTTGGAGCTTGTAACGGCTATCGAGCAAATTTATCATTATTTTCTCAACAACAATGCTACTGAATGCTGAATATAGCATTCAGTAGCATTCAGTGAAATGCTTTTTTAAACACTACCTCAGGAAAACGCGTAACCACCATTATAGCTATGGGTCAGCAAATCTATAGCACCTCCCTTGTCGCTTAACTTAACCATCCTTTTTTTTAATTGGCTGAATGCTACTCCTTTAACTAAACTGGAAGTTCTCTAACATTTACTGCTGCTATGGTTAAAATCATTTTTAAAAGTTTCCTGATATAACTTTTGGTGATTTTACGTACTCAATATGGAATGGAAAGCATGTTAAGTTATCTTCAAATCATATGTGCACCACAGGGTACACGTATTTAACCAATTAAGAACACTTTCTTCCAATTTTGGAAAGGGTACTGCAATATGGTCTTTCGAATGGGACAGATTAAGTTACTGGTTTGTTGCAGCAGCCATAAGTCTTAATTCTATAATCCTGTACACTATTTTACACACGTATACAATATCTTAATTACAAAACTCGTCGATTAAGGTAATCAGAATCCATGCGTCTCCATGTTGTCATAAGTTTTTCAACGGACAGAATGATAATTTGCAAATTTTATGTATCCATTATTTTAATATCCACTCAAAATTTTATATACTCAAGATCAGCGTCATGTTAAGCCTGGTCAGTTAGCAATAATACCAATCCATTTCCTTTTTATGTTGAACATCTATTTGAACATTAGATAAATATTTATATTTCCATCAGAACAATATTATTATGCGTGGGACTGGACCATCGAAACGTTGGAACTACAATGTTTAAAGGTGCGTGTTAGTAAACATTAACCAAGTACTTAAAGTCATTTTTTTCGAAGAAAAGAAGAAAAGAAAAAAAAAAAACTTTCGATTCGATAATCGCCAACACCCTCCTTTTTATTTTTAAATTCTTTCATTTCCCGTTTCGTTAACGTAGTTAAACTTGTTTGGGAAGATATACTTGCAATAAGATCTGTTTTCATTACGTAGTTCTACGCTTTTAGAATTAAAAAAGGCTTGACGCAAACATTTACCATAAATTAGATAGTGCGCTGATCTTTCGCATAAAATTTAAATAGTGTGTTGGCAAAAACTAATGCCAAGGCAAAATTTTATAAATAAGCGCGAAGCGTATACTTGTTGCTGTTGTCGGTTTAAGGCGTGGTTTGTATTAGGAATGGTCAGGGAACATGTATTTCAAACTTCAAGTAATATGGTTCACTTTAAATATAATGATATAATAGCAATAGGATTAGGATTAAGATGGCTTCTGTATTTGACAGGAATGTCTGAATCATCAATCTTTTGTAAAAAAGTTATTTATCGTTAATCGTTTATTTTTCGAATAAATTATAACGTCCAAACTATTCTTTACAACTAATACCTTCACCGCCACAATTTTCGTTTTGTACTTGCTTAAGTTTTACGATTGACTTTTTGTAACAAGGAGCTTCATCAAGACAACAACACAAAACAAAACGAGCAAAAGAAAAAGATTGATGATGACTGAACTCAACGGGTTACTGGTCAACAAATTTAAAAGGCCTGTAACATTAAACAACATTATGTTTCAACATAATCTCCGTGCATTTGAAGACACTTATCCACCTATGTTCTAATATTATTTACACCCTTTCCATAAACTTCGCAGCTTTAGTTTAGTTAGAGAAGAACTACACCAGCTAGATCAGCTCCTTCAGCTCGAAAACTGCATTGCTTTGCATTGAAGTTGCTAATATTGACCCATGTTTTCTTGGTCACGTTCCAAGTAACCAATTAATAAAATTCCTTCGACATCCTGGAAAGTAACAGCTATAATCGTACCTGCTGAGGATTGGACCCCAAATTTGCGAGGGGATGTCGATCTTCGATATCGCTATTTCTTTCTTCGAAGCCTCGATGAACCCACATTTTGTAAACTGTAACAAACCGATCCAGAATATTTTTTGGATCACTATTGTAAGGCAAACTCGACGACTCTCGTTTGCTTTTGCTCGGATATCTACATTCGGAGTATCCATCTTGCAGACTATTTAGGACTTCATCCACAGAGTTATGTTGCAACTTTACCGTTCGAAGTGTCTGAACGTCCAGTAGTTAGGCGTCGATCTTCTCTAATCAAGTTACAGACACGATCGATATTCTCTTGAGTGTGGTCAACCAGCACCTTCTGCAAGATCGAAACTCTAGAGGCCAATTCTTCACTGCGTGATGGAAAAGCATCATCCTCAATCATACGTTCCATTTCTTCATGAATTTGTCCTTAAACCTTCAAGAACAACATGAAACTTGTTCTTGCCAATTTTTTGAAATGTTCCGGCAGCGTTTATTTTAACTTAATACAACTTCCAATAGGCGTAAAGCCTTCCCTAAAACTACTAAAAAATATTATTTTTTATTTCCAAGCATTAATTGCTGTATCAAAAGAATCTAAGTTTATTAACCTCCTCAACTAATAGAAATATATTAACTATCGATTTCTTACGTTATATATTCGCTTAATGGTCTAGAGTATTCTTAGAATACGTAAATTCAATACTTTGCTGTGTGTATAATCTTCGAGCCAACGCCAACTATGTTAAAAGGATATTTTTAAATTTTTATGCTTTCCTCTGATGTCAGATATGACATGCCTAAGTATAAAATAACATATATACTTCGGAAAAATTCAACAATATTGTCACCACCTATTACAATCTCTAAATAAAAGATGCTTTCTCAAAATTACCGCGCGCACCCTAACTATTAATAACCGACTAACAATTTGCACAATCCAAATGTTCGACTTAATTTTAAGACTTGATTAAGCACGTACTTAGTCTTTAACGTATGATAAATTCCACCACTATAATTTGGTTTGTATTTACAGACATAAACAGACGAAATGGCGAACGCAGTTTGTAATGCAATTTCGGACCTATCCTATAAGTTATACAGTGTTATTTCGAAAAGGGATGGAAATTATCTCTATTCGCCATTCAGCCTTCATGCAATATTATCTATGATACATCACGGTTCTACAGGAGGAGCCGCTGAAAGTCTAGAAAAGGTACTGGGTATAACCGGGACTAAAAAAGCTGCGGCTGGTTATGAGAGTTTACTGGAGGCAATTAGTTTCTTGTACAGCGTTAAATTATACGTGGTTACCAAAGTCTTTGCTCAAGGTGCCATACAGGATGATTTCAGCGCTTTAGCTACGAAAAGCTTCTTCGCCGAAGCAGAAAGCATAAATTTATCAAACACAGAGGAAGCTGCGGCTACAATCAACAGCTGGACAGACGCGAAAACCGAAAGCAGAATTAAAGATATCGTAAGCGCGTCCGAATTGACAGGTTCGAACTTGGTGCTTGTCAACACAGTCAATTTGAAAGGCGATTGGCTAATACAGTTCGAAGAGAAAGACACGAAGAAAACGAAGTTCTATATATCGGAAACGGAGGCAGTTGACTGTCAGATGCTTCATTCAAGCGAACGAGTGAAATACGGCGAAGATTTAGATTTGGAATCTCAAGTTGTTTGTGTGGCTTACGAAAACGAGAGCATCTACCTTATGGTCTTCCTACCCCGGGACAGAATGGGCATCAAGAGCCTCGAGGAGAAGATCCAACTCAAAACAATACCAAAAATACTGCAAAATATGGATCTCGCCGATGTTTTATTGTACTTGCCCAAATTCAATATTGAGAGCAAAATAGATCTGCAAGCTCCTTTAAAGGAGGTAATTTATTTGATGTAATGTTAAATTAAAGCATAATCTGGCTTTTGTTGTAGCTGGGATTAGGTCCTGTATTCGACAATCCCGAATTTCCAAGCGTTGTGGACGGAGCAATAAAGGGTGTTAAATTGGTTCAGAAAGCGAGTTTCGGTGTGACTGAACAAGGCACAGATGTTGGTGAAGCTGGTAAGTGATCCATCTATATTCTTGACTTGTTCCAATTAATGTATAAGGTGATTCAATAATACATGTAGGTTTTAGCATATCAACAAGTTTTCACAATTCTTCATATATCGATCGAATGCAGTTATTGCTGAGACATCTTCTATAGACGTAAACTAGAAAAATGCTGAATTCATGTTCGGTCATGAAAGTATGAAAATATTAAATTATATCACAACTTTCTATGAATGAAATTTTTTTTCTGAGAACAAGTTTATACGTATGTACATATTTTAATCTTGTCAGCTGCTCTACTACGGAATGTATAGCCAAAATTATTTATTGTTTTTTTCGCCATTAAACAGATGCGTTTATATTCTGAGAATCAAATTGCCCACTCTTAAGGCAAAGTTATTGTTGGATACAATAAACTGCCAGATAGTTGTAATGTGATGAAACCAGCAAAAGCGACATATTAAAATAAAGCAGAAGCTTAGGAAATACGAAAAGAAGGAAATACATTATAAGGTGTCTTCATCAGGAAAACTTGCACGAAACGAAACTTCTATCTTTTTAATTTAACTTGGCTTTCTTAACATTTACATAACACGGTTAAAATAACCGCGGATATATTTTAGAATGAGCCTGTGGTAATAAAAAAAATTAAAAATAAAATTTTTAAAAAATATGTGCCGCCACGTTGGCAAGTAAACATCTCTTAATTTCGAACAAATATACAGGCATGCTTGCTATGGTAGTATCTGGAGTAAATAAAAATGACTAACTACCACCCACATTTAGTGTTCCTTTAGAATTTTAGATAAGTTGATGTCAAATAGAGTTAGATAAAATGCAACATTCGGAGATCGTCGCTTGAAATAAAATTTCAGGCTCAGAAGTGCTAAAAATATTACGATATGAACGTTCGTCGTAACAAATATTTTAATATTTTTTTAAATAGAAAAACATAAAATTCCCGAATATAATTTCAACTCGTAAATACTGAGCGTTATTGAATTTAAAGGAATTACGGAACTATTTACGCAGTAACACGGTTTATAACAGGTTACAAATCGGTCGTTAAAATTTATTGGGTTCTATTACAATTCGTTATACCGAGTAATATTTAAAATTGGGTAATTCTCATACCTAAGAGTTGAATAGGTGATGCATAAATAACACCGCAATCGTTAATATCGTAAACCGCGATCCACGCAATTTAAGTCGCCGTCCAGACATTTGTTTGATTCTCGAGAAGAAAAAGAAGTCTTTACGTGATAAATTAGATGAATACGAGCAATGAAATATTTTTCTCCTTCAAACAATCAACGAGCTGTGTAAGAGAGACATTATTGCAATGAAAGATGATTACTTTTCCTGATTTCATCGAAGACTTTTGATAAACAAATTATTATCTCCCATTCAGCGTTAACTGTTCTTCGATCCTCCACAGTAACGCTCGCAACATGTCCAGTACAACAAATGAAGCAAGTATTCGGCTCATCAGGGAACACTCATACAATTGATTCTTATTTCAATGAATAATTAATACGGAACTACCAGCACCGCCACCGGCCGACACGTTTCGCTATTTACGGCTCATCAGCACAGCTTCGCGAGTGCTGAAAAGTCGTATTTATACGAATATACACGAAATGATTTCTAATAAGTATTGATGAGAATCTCTAAACCTAAATATTCTAATCAATTAAAATTGCCTAAATTCTCGGTCGTTTTTGACCAGTCAAACGTAGTCAAATAACACAAAAGTATCGGCTTACACCGCATCACACACGGCCGCTTCGAGGATGCGCCCATTTTTAACAAAGTCCGATGTTTTAATACCCTAAATGTAGCAAAAAAGAAATTGATACCAATCTCCTATATTTACTTCATCTTTCATTTCAACCACTATAAAAAAATAAAATAAAAAATCGTCAACCCAAATATACTTTGCTTTCACATTATTCGGAGCTGAGTCATAAAAATAAAGGTTAAAACGGAGGTATGAATAAGTAAGTACTATTTTCGTACAAATAATAAAGGAAAGTTAATGAACTTTGACTTTTATGAGTATTATGGAAATGCACGCCCGTTTCGCAATAATTGGCAAACAAGTATAAATAACATGGTAACCAGCGCCAATTAGTTTTCTTTTTTAATTTTGGTGTTACCAATTGCAGTAACTTTTAAAATTAGTTTATTTGTGGAATTTGTCGTAAATATAGATTTCAAAATATTACTTTTTATCCTTAGAATACATAAATCGCAGCAACATACACCGAATTGTTTTTCCATTTTTCAGGTTATTTAATATAAGTTGGCAAAAGCTTATAAAGAAAGAAAATTAATAAAAGGTTTCTCGATAAACTTAGAAAGCGAGTAAACCTCAGAAGGGGTGGAGCCCTAATTGGGGTTAATGAGTAGGAATAAGAAATGTCTTGTTTTAGGAGGCAAGTTTAATTCAAATCTGAATTTTCAGGTTGCCAATATTTCATTAATTGTATTTGTAAGTTCAAATCCTACCGGCAGATAGAACAAAACCAAAGTACTCTAACTTGGAGAAGAGCGGTGGATGCTCTATTGTATTGTATCAAAGACCTTTGACATGTCCATATAAATAACACTTGTCTGTGTTTATCCAGTACTTTACTAATAAATTATGAAACAGATTAAATTGGCAGCCGTAAAGTGACCTATGATAAAGCCATGCTGATTAGGAAACAAATCTTACAATAAATTACATAATTAATTTATTTAGGCCAAAGAAAAACTTCTACTAACTGCTGTTCCCAAACAAAACCAGGTGATTTGGGCAAAATCAAAAATAAATTGAAATTTTGACTATCGGCAAAGTTTAAGTTTGACGTTTGTATCGAAGATAATCAAAAACGGATGATAGAAGTAAAAGAAAGGCGTTTCAAAAAGATCCTTCGTTAAACTTCCAAAAGCTTAAATGATACGGGGTTGTCTGCCAGTGGTTTGGGGGGTGATAACGTAGAATTATCACATTGCGTCCCATCTTATTAGGGCTCGCATTATCATGGTACAAACATCAGCTAATTGAAACTAAGACTATAGTTACCAACACATTGCCTGAGATATTTAAAGCTGTTATTGATATTATGCTTATTTTAACAGGCATTTATACTCCGTGATATACACAATCCTCCGATTTGCACAAGATGTTGTTGACATACTATTTGTTCACAACTTCAGGCGTAAATTTGCTAACGCATAAACATGTTTACTTTAGAATCAAAAGCTTCTAGTAGCCAAACGACCACTAATGTGACGCCTTCTGTTGGAGAATAACAGCATTCGAAAAATCTATGCGTCTTGCTATTGGCGGTACAATAGGCATAGTAAAACGTGATATTAATTCATGCCTGCTAATAATAGTAGTTCGGGTAGATAGAAGTGTTTTGTGTTATAATTATAGCTGAGAAAATAAGAAGCATTGTCGCGATTTATATTTAACTAGGAGCGCAATATTTTGGTCTGGCAGTCTAGACCATAATTCAACCAGCAGTGACGGCCAGCTAAAAATCTGAAAGCGATGGCGAAAATACAATAATAATGAATGAATTAGCAAATGAGGTGAACGTATTAGAACATTGTTTGCGTAAATGTTGCCAAACTAAATTTGCCATAATAAACATGTACTCACGTCAGCCGTAGCAATAAAATGTGTAAATTTATTCAATAGGTGTACGGATTTAAACCCAAGTTCAAAACCAAAAGCAATACTTTTAAATAAATACAGTTTAAATTCTTTTCCTTTCGAAATGATTTTGTAAATATTTCTGTAAGGAACCAGGATGCTATAGGCTCTACTTTTAAATATTTACGAACACACAGGTTTTTTTAATGAAGCATTCCTTCAGAACATTCAACAACTTTTAATGGCTAGAATCTACTTGATGGTGTTTGCGAATTTCTTGAAAATCAAACCCAATTTTTTCATACCTTCTAACTTAACCGTTACGGCACTTATTTGCCGCTTGGTTCACCGTAGAACTTTATTTACGCTAATGAGTATTGTTGCACGCTTTGAAATATACAGACGCAATCAAATAAAACAACCTTTTCTTTCTGTATCACAAATTTATTTATGTCTAACATGATTTTTAGAATTTTTAACAATTTATCTCAGATCTAGATACTCAAGAAATCTTCAGTAGTTTCTGAAACAATTTTTTTCAGTGACAAAAAACTACTGGTGTTAAATCTGATGTGACAAAAAGTAATTAGTAAAAGTTAACAGGTTCTAAATGATCACCAACAGGTGCTCTGCATGCTAAAAGCAAACGCTATAGTAATCTATTACTAATGCTATTCGTGTTGAAAACAATCACTCATATTTTTCACGCTGAAAATTAATTACAAATTACGCTCCTCACACTTCGAATACGCAAAACAATTGTTCGCATTCATTTTTTGATTTTTTCGTTTATTCTATTGCTCTATTGCCTTCTCGAAGCTCTCCCGATCTCGTTCCGAATTTAGGTACTTTAATTACTTTAACAGTTATTCTTTATTTTATACTGTTAAAGTTATTTCTTCTCATAAATATATATTTTCTTTCAAAAATAAAATCCTGTTTTCGTTGAAAATCTGCCAAAATATTACTTACAAGGTTAAATAATCGTAAATTTCTTTCGAAAAATCGTGAAACTAATTGTTCGTGCGTAAGAGAAACTTATTACCAGAATAAATAGCGTGGTTATATATCACTGCAGGTATTTTCGATTTTCAGTTATTAATAATACTCATTACAAGATTATAGCCAATAAAATCTATTTTAACTTTCGCGTAACTATAAAAGAGCTACTTTATTGAAATAAATCATCATAAATGCGTAGAATGAAATGTTAATTTCAGTATTTTATTAAATGGAACATGTTTTTTTATATATTTTTTTTTCAAACGTTCAGAGATTATTTAATCCGTTATATAAAAGCTTTAGTATTGTCCTAAAGCGAACAATAAAATGATGTACCGGACTCAAGCTAATGTGAGCTAATTGTACTGATGTCCTTGTCGTTTTTAATTATCGTTGACTTAAATTTCGAAACATACTTTTGGCTTTGACTTGTAATTAAATACATTATTTCATTTTTTACCAGTATTTTTTTTTTATAATTTTTGAAGCAACATGGCTGCAAAGAGAGGCCGAGGAACATTTTTACTAGAATCTGATATAAAAACATCGGCATAAGGCTGATTTAAAGATCTTTGTAATTTCAAAGACTGCAATTTGGAAACAAATTACAGAAGAATAAAATGCCAGCCACCGGCTTTGTAGGAGATCTGCTAAATAGCTCAGTGGGAAGTGCGAAAATTTAAAGCATCGTGCACGAAAATACCCTGCAGACATGAAGCAGAAATTGTATAATACTTGAGAGAACAATCGTAAATCAGGAGTAATGTTATACAAGATGCTGTTTTGGATGTTTTGGATAAACAAGAAAACTGTTTAGCTTAAAAAAAAGAAACTAAGTGATATTTTCGGGAATTGCCTCGAAATAATTTATAAATTTTGCTGGATTTTGTACTTTTTTTATTATTAATTGGTTATTGGGGCTATTATTATTATTATCATTATCAATATTTAGGAACAGCATGAAAGCCACCGAAGCCAATTTCACTCACTTCCTTTGCGTTTTCAAGCGTACTAATAATCTGAATCTTTCAAAAAATTGTTGGTCCCATAGTTTATTTCATTTTAAATGCCGTTTTAATTGACCAATTTTCTTCTTTTATAAAAGCGCATTTAGGCTTATTTAAGGCTGATGGCAATGCATTATTTTACTTTCAAACATCAGCATACGATCTCTTTCCTCACGTAGGTACACGTATATATCTTCGTAATTTACTAAGATTGCTAGTTTCACCAGTTAGCCCCTCATAATTTTAGGTTGTTACCGTAACTTTCTTCATGCGCGCCGTTTATATTTTATTTCGTGGCAGAAGTCCAATCATCATCGCATTTTGTTCCGAAAATGTTTATACGTATCACTTAAATTGGGCTAAATTCATGCTGTAATCGCATGTAAAATATTTCCAAATAAACCTGATTAATTTCTTCGCACTCTCGGATATTGTTGTCTAAAGTTACGGACTCCTTTGATGTCGTTTTAAGTACCTATTCGAAAACGTTATTAACGAGAGGAAAAGTTGTAAATTATACGTGAAGAACACATAACGTGCAATTTGAGTTCATTGTAATTTAAAAATAGCCCGAAAAAATGTTTAAGTAAATAGAAATTTCCGGAAACCTTCGACGCATCCACACACTACATTTATAAAGGAATAAATACAGTGTCCGCGGAAAAGTCTGCAAAGTGTAGTCATTAGAAACTAAAAAAATTTCCAAAAGTAGAACCATTTTTAGTTGAGATCGAAGAAATTTGTTATGAACATAACTTGACTACCCTGAAGCTTTCAACACCAGATTCCTTCTAAAGATGAACGTTTTTCGAAACCAATTCTGGAGGAAATCTAAAAGGTTGTGTAGAGTGTAGAGAACAAAGACGTTTCAAAGATATCTTTTTTTTATTTTTATTTTAAACAATTCATTCAATTTTTACATACAAGTATTTCTATAATATTTACTTTCGTAACTTCGGTGCCATGATAAATTACTTTTGAGAAAACTGCTCGTACATGCCAATTACTTTTAATTTGCCATCTTCTGACGTAAAACTAAAACCGATGGCGTCGTTGCCGTTTATGCAATTGCGTCATCGTTGCGCTTAGACGGTAACCCCATTTTTCTAATTAGATGTTACTGCTATGAATGTTGTATTTTATCTTTTAAATAACTTTAATGAACCTTGAAACGACTAACGTAAATATATTAATTTTTAATAGATACCTTTTTATTAAAAATAAATCATTGCAACTCTCACCGTCGCGACGATCAAATGTAATCTTTAGGCGAACGAGCATCCTAAAAACAGAGTTTTAATCCTTTCCGAAATGAAGTCATTCAAATATAAAATTGGCAAAACGCATTCACGTTTCAGTTGAGAAGCGTTGGCAGCAACGGCGTCATAATTTTATTGGAAATACGACTAGCGTTTTCATTTTCGGACTAACTATTTCTGGCCGGAGAAATAAATATTTACTAGAGGATCGATCCGATTTATTTGAATATGTACGCGTTGAAGCAAAATTGGCCGACGTGCACGCGTACAATACGGATTACCGATCGAAGATATACTCCGCCCCAGAATTATGTTGTTTAGCAGTGCACTTGTGTACGACTGCAAATAATGAAATAATTAAAACAACACATTCTATAAATATTTTTGGCATCGATTTAAACGTAACGGTACGGGCATATTTCTATAATTGGGCCAATTGCATGCGCATCATATTTACGGACGACTATCGTCTAATGGACCTAGTTGTATAGTTCCTTATTACTGTCGCTGTTTATTAATTGGATAACATCTTGAAGAAATCTATCTTAGAATTTATTTATGGCGCGGAAAGTAAGGCTACCAGATTCCAGAGCGTCGGCGAATAAATCATGCCGCTGTTCATAAATCATGCTTAGTGTCTGAGTGAATAAATGGATATCACTTGATTCACTAAGAGAGTATGTAATTCTGATAAGATGATTTTATTTAATACATCTAGTGTGCTTTAATGATGTTGAAAATAAACCACCGAGCGCAGGTAATGCAGGTAATGCATCCAGTATCGTCTTGAGTTTTTACAAACTACAACTAAATGGCACTATTGGGATTTAATATTACAATTTTCGTAAAAATATTTGTTATTGTTGAAGCAGAAATCGGCCGAGGATTATTTACAGTGAGACTTTAAAAAAGCAACTTTATGTAAAAAAAAAATGATTTTCGTTGGATGATTTTAACGATTTTAGTAAAGACCTAACACAACAACAACGTTTGCAGAATTTTATCGTGATTGGGTTTCCGTCAGTAATGGGCTTCGTGAAGGACGACCAAAATCAGTTGTTGTTCTAAAAAGATATCGATGCTGTGCGCGGAGGCATCCTTAGGCATCCCGAGCGGATCCCGTATAATTTGACCGGAGCACAAAAAACCTTCGTCTCAATCTGCGTAAGAAAATGCTGAAAAAATTTCATTTTATCACCGGTTATCACCGACGCGACATACGCATATGTTTCTGCAATTTTCGAAATATTGCATTTTATTTGTGAAAAAAGGATTCTCTTCAAAGGGGATGTTCGAGAGACCATCAGCCCATCTCTGCGTGCGGGATGCAAAAATACAAGCGCGTATTTAGAATGAAACTATGATTTAATACATTTTTACATTTGTAAAAAGCCTTTTAATAGGAAAGAAGGCGTTACAATATGGTGTGATTTGCGCTCTAAGAAGAGAATATAAGGCAATTGTCAAATTTGGTAAAGTTCATAAGTTAGTCCTCTGTCGGCAGAGATTTCAACCTGATATTTCTATAAAAGGAAAGCGTTCAGATTGATTAACTTACGTATCGAAACAGTGGTTAATTAATTGTTTCTAAATTGAAGTGTAACGAAAATAATTTTAGGCGCAACTCGAAATATCCATGAAAATTTTTTAAATAAACAAAGCAACGCATTGATCTGTATATCTTTCAAAAGAAATTCTCGAGCTATGGCAAAGTCCTACTTCCATCAATTATGACACGAATTGATACGCAAACTTGTCCTTTGAAGTGTGCTTACAATGCCAATTCCACTGCTATTGTTGGACAGTTATTTAAAGGAGTAAGCCACTAAAAATAAAAGATATTCTAGGCTACAAACCTGTCGAGAATAGACAAGAATTTAAATTTAAACGTTTACATATACAAAAACCGACCTTCCTTTATCATTATTCTCATGACAGGTGTGCCAAAAGATAGACGCTCCGTATTTTTTTGTGTTATAATGTAGAAACGTTACAATTTTAGAATACAACTGTTATATAATATATAATAGCAGAATAAAATAACAACGTTTAAAGCATGGAAATCGGTCACTTGGCAATTTTCGATTTGATTATTTTGTACGATTAAGCATCGAATCAAATTCGACATTATTTCTTGCGGGATGACATGCCATTCTTCCTCTCTTGCAACAGTAAGCCTTGGGATCAACTATAATTCGGACTCTCCATGTTATGTTATCCCATAGAGTTCAGGTACGGGATACATGCTGGCCACTCCATACCTCGAAAATCGAAATTTTCAATAATCTCGGAGAATATTCGCGGCATGTGGTCCCACATTGCTAATAAAATGGGGGGCTAAGGTTAAGCGCCTGTTAACGCCCCCTTTTTCACGATCTCGCTCACATATAGCGATGAAAACAGGGTGATTTGTGCTTGCACGCAAACTATTTTCAAAAGCGGAACCAAACTACTCCAACATTGAATTAAGATTAAGTCCCACGCGAACCCCACGCGTGCTTGATACTGATTACCGTCAGTTTTGAAGCATCTATGTACTTCACGAAGCTGTTTTCCCACTTGAACCGCATTATGTCGACGGCTTCTTAATGTCGTTGACTCAATAAAGCGGCCGTTTCGTTGCGTTGGAAATCGTTTTTGGCCGGTTTCTGGTTGCCGATCCAGGAAGGATCCAGTCTCTTCATTAGGTTTGTATCATATTCAGATATCGGGCAACAGCTTTCCAACAAAGCCCGATTTCCACAAGGACTGCTTCGGGGGTATTTTCTGAGATAGTATGTACTTTATTAACATTAATAGATCACAGAAAATGTGCGCAAATTAATGCAAAAATAATAACTGCAATCAAACTCGTGACAGCAGAGATGTAAATATGCGGAGCTTTTTTTTTTGGTTTCTGCACTTGGAAAACAAGTACTTTTATGAATGTACACTCACGTTAAAGCGTAATAAATGAACTTTCAAACAGTGGAAGTTTTATTTTTATCTAAGGTTTAGTCTTTAAAAGAAATAATAATCAAATTCAAATGTGCTAAGTGGTCGATTTCTATGGAAGCTATCCATTTAACAATATCCACCTGAATATCATCGCATGTTTGCCTTTAATGTTTCATCAAGGGAGGTAATATCTTCTTCGATAAATAATTTATTAAAAATGTTTGTGAAATTTATGGCTAAGATAAATTCATTTTCTTTGTGTAGCACCGCTCTAGAATCCAAAAAAGGTGAAGCTTCATAAATGAGATCGCTTTACTTACCGTTGCCATTTAAGAAAACTTTTGTACGGTTCTCCTGAAGCACAATTTACAGTCCATGGATCTATTATAACAATCACTACTCTCCGTCCCAAAATCCTTCGTTTAAAATTTTATATGTAAAGAATTTGGCGAAACATAAATTTGTAAATCAGAGTCTGTTAACATTTCGTTAGTTGATAACGTTTAAAGAAAGGCTGGTATTTATTTAATATTTAGTTGGCTTGCACATATATTTATCACTTCGTATAAACAGTTTCGCTAATGTAAAGTTTTCTGATTCTAACACTAGATAAAATCAGATATATTTAATTCTAAAAGATTTATGATTTGGCATGGATTTTTTTTAAATTTCTGAAGCCGTAACTACCAAACTATGTATGTTTCAATTAATATTCAATACAACCAAAATCATTATTTCTACCTACGTAATTATAGAACACATTTGTTTACAGCAATCCGAAATCATTTCGTAATACTTGAATGGCTGCCACGAGGCGGAGGAAAAAAATGAATTGAATAGGGTGTGAATAGGTGACGTGCGACATGTGGATTCACTGTTCTGGTCTGAAGTTTCTGTTTTCTATTTGTCAGTCGGCGGGTGTTTTCTTGGCAAATGAAGCGTCGCTGGAAATTCAATTAACGATGTAAACTGGACCAAAAATAAAAGATGGTTCTCGCGTAGAGGAAATACATCTTATTAGTCACGAACCAAACGATTCAACATACCGTTTGCTAGTAAACTCGCGACACACGTCTCCTTTTTGAAAAAACCGTTGATTTATTTCCTAGATATAAATAGAACCGCATTCTAGATTAGGTATGTAATAATTTATATACGCGTAATTTGTGATAGTTAGAGCATTAAGGATTTAAACTCGAACAAAATATGCGCAAATTATCCTATTAACTAATGCACATGGGGTATTTTTGGTAGGTTCTCGTTGCGCGTAGAAGATCAGAAATAAGTTACTTGAGTAGATTACAACTGACGTCGAAAAACTGCTGCACTGTTATGTTAATATTTCTTAGAACAAGCGCGTACTAGTTGTCTAAGAATATTTCACCTCAATACGATAATTGGGTGTTGTTCAAATCAACTCCAATCTTCTTTTCTGTATTATTAATTACTTGGAGTTACTTACCGTAAAATATCTCGAAATCGCGGTTTTTGGCAGCTTCAAGCACCGATTATCTAAAAGCATCACATGCAAACAATAAATGTAACGGTATTAAACACTGGATCAGATTACCCGAGCCAGAAACGAAACTTTGACTGTTTGCATTAAAAGTATTACGTTGGAAGGAACGATTATCTAAAGCAGACAAGCTAAAGGAGATAACGAAGATGCAGTAGTTATGGTAAGAAAATTCACAGTACTCCCTTACAAGTATTAGATAATCATGTTATTAAATATTATCCTCCAAAAGAATATGAATCAAAGAAGCTTGCTTGATATAAATAAATACCAAGGAGAATGTTTCGTTTTCGAATTCGTTTTGGGAAGAAGCCTACCACCTAACCGAAGAAAAATGTTAGAATCGCGAAACCTATGTCGGTGTATCTAAAATAACGCACTAAATTTATGCATTTGTATATAGGAGAAGCGCAGTGACTTTGAACACGTAGAAACATGCTAAATTTAGCGATTTTTTAAAGGCAAAGCAAATCTAATGCAATAGTTAGGTATATCTATAGAGATTTCGAATATATATGTTCGCCTGGCAAAAACGCCTCCCCTTTGCAAAAATATCTGCGGTGTATAAATAAATGGTAAAGTCTTTTTCCGTCCAGGAGAACGTGCACAATATTTGTTTTAATGTGTCTGTGCTGTTTAAGTTTTTTTTTTTTTTTCGATGTTCTGGCATGCGAAGCTTATTTACTTGCCACAAAATATTGACATAGTTGTTTTTGAACTTGTCGCATTTTTGCATTGTATGTTTACGATTATTCCTAAGTTATTACGTCCTTAGCTCCAAAAGCGCGATGTGTATATACCGCACATTTTGTTTAAAATAGCCTAATATCATTTACGAGGATTTCACATTTAAAAATATTCCACGGTGACGACTATTTATTTTATTTCTTAGCGTTAACTTTAACGTTTTTAGAAGATAGGAGCCCTAAATTGCTCAGATAATTCAAATAATTCAATTTTTATAAATTATGATACCTATTTCCATACCAAAAAATATCTCAAATATCTACTTTATAGCAGGAATATGATCGTCAAAGCTTGAACTTTATCGACGTCATGTGAATGCACAGTAAAATAAACCTTATTTTATTAGACTCGGACACCCGCGTTTTTTGGAATGTAAACAAATTTATACGTTTAGCAAATGTTGTGTGGGCGTTACGATTTTTAAACATCCAAATAGAAATACAACTTCACGTAATTAATTTTGCGGATTCTAGGTGTTCATGCGGGAAGGCTCAATGAAATCGAAATGACGTTTCACTTTTGACTACACCCAGCGCAAAACAATTATAGGACCACTTGTTTTCTTAAGCTTATCTTAACCATTTTTGAGATAACAATAACGGTTCCAAGGATTATTATGGACATTGGAGAATTGGGATGCCTCCAAATGTGTCTGCCTAACAATTCTCACACATGTTTAATTGAGTTCGTATCGGCGGCTTAGTGAAGGCCGATCCATGGTTTGAATCTCGTGGTATTGAATGAAGGCTTTTAGAGATGGACGTAGTATGGAAATGCGCATATGCGTGCATTTTTCTCTTGACTGTGGTGGGAATTTTATGTTGGTCTTTATTATTAAATTAGTACTTTTGTTAAAAAGTTTTTCCAACAAAAATGTTGGTTGTTGTTGTTGACCAGGTTTCTGCAAGTTGTCACTCCACCGTTCCTTTATTTATGCATATTGCAGGTTGTTGTGTGTTTTGTATACTTTTCTACTTTTTTCCATTTTTTTTCTTATCTGGAATATCCAATTTCCATCCCAATATTTTCATTTTTTTGCAAATCCTCAATCACTTGATCTTCCCATTGTATTTTTAGTCTTCTTCTTGATCGCTTTCCATGTAGTTTCTATTTCATAATTCTTTTCCAGACTAATTTTTCCTCTTTTCTGTTTACATGTCCGTTTGCGCCATTAAATTTAGCCATCGTTAATATAATTACATTCTTTCACCTACATAAATTTAATCGCGTTCATACAATCATTTGGCAACATAAGACGATTTCCCGGCGAACGTTCACACAGAGAACGATATGCACAACAAATTTAAGTTTTAATAAATCGAAAAAATCCAATGCTGCCCTAAATAAACTATCCAGAAACGGAACGAGTGGAATGTAAACCTAGATGAACCGCCGGCTAACGGCCAGCAATAACTTGGCTTTAGTCTAATTTTATTTGGTGTATAAATTTGACATTTCTTTAGAAATCAACTGAAAGCATCTAATCTAAATGGATTGTCGTTCGAAACGGTTTAGTATGAGACGCAAGTTAATAATAACTTGTACCCAAGTCAATCGTAATATATCGTATATTCTTTGACTATCCGGAAGACTTTTTGGCAACCGAACATTAGCCTATAAACATGTATAATAACATTTCTTTGGAAAGGAATATCTAATCAAAATATCTTTTCTGTGCGCAGCTGCTCTTCTTTATAATGGTATACCTTCTTATTATATTTGATTTTTTTAACTACATTGAGATCAGAGGACAAAAATATATTTATATCTAGAGAATTTGAATTCGTCACTGCCCTTCAGTGAAGTTCGGTCATACAATAAAAATCTATTATATCACACTGTGTACAATTATTAATACATAAAATTAGAACAATATTAAGCGTACACTCTTTTCTAAGGGATTAAAGCCATAAATTATTATGTAAAGTAGAAATATTGCGACAACCACAATAAAGTCCCTTTTATTATCATTGCAAGAATTTCTCGGAAGCACCGATCTTTTGAAACGGGTCGTTTGGGGATTATTAACGAACAATACATTTAGGAAATATACCGCAGTATCACTCTTGTTTATTTATCACAGACATGAAGATATAAATTTGCTTCATTTTACTGTTAAACGTGTGTTGGTGTGCATGTGTCGTTTTTGCGCGAAAGTTTTAAGAAAATTTACTTCAAAATGGCACGTGGCAAGCCTACCCGTGTAGAAAAACGTTCACGCATTATTACGCTGTCTGAAGAAGGATATTCGGGGACAAGCAAACGCAATAGAAAATTAACAGCACCACAAATAGCAGCCGAAGTGAATCCCGGCCGTGAAGAACAACTTTCGGCGAGTACGGTAAAACGTCGACTTCGACAAGCGGACCTTCATGGACGCATTGCCATTCGAAAACCCTTATTACGTCGGGGCAACAGAGCAAAACGGCTACAGTAGGCCCGTTCTCATCTAGATTGGTCGTTAGATGATTGGAAACACGTGCTTTGGAGTGACGAGTCAAAGTTTGAGGTTTTTGGACAAAATCGACAAGTTTATGTCCGAAGATCTAAAACCGAAAAGTGATCCCGAACAGCATTGTGCAAACAGTGAAGCTAGGGCGTAGTTCTGTGTTAGTGTGGGGATGTTTCTCCTTTGCTGGGACGGGAGATTTATGCAGAGTGCAGGGTGTAATGAGGAAGGAAAATTATTTTGCAATACTCCAGAATCATGCAGTGCCATAGGGATTGCGTATAATAGACCGTAACTTTAGATTCATGCATGACAACGACCCAAAACACACTGCGTTAGTGTGTAAGAACTATCTAAAGGAGCAAGAAGAACAGCACACCCTGAAAGTAATGACATGGCCCCCACAAAGCCCAGATTTGAACCCTCTAGAGTTGTTGTGAGCTGAACTGGACAGGAGGATCCGAAAAATATGCCCAACTTCACAAGAACATTTACGGAATATTCTGCAACATGAACGGATTAATATTCCACAATCCATTTTAACAAAACTTATCGAAAAAATGCCTAGAATAGTTCGAACGGTGATTAACAGCAAAGGAGGCTTTTTCGACGAAAAAAAAAAAATAATGTTCAGTATGTTATATTAGGCCAGAATAACTTTTTATTTATTTATTTTTGTCTTTTTCACCTGTACATACAATAAAATTGCATTTTGTTTTTAGTTTCGTTTGTTTTTGTAACCTTTTCATGTTTTTTACCAACCGACCGAACTTCTTTGAACGGCAGTGTATATCTAAATTTTGCAAGAAAATAGATTAAAAAAAAATTACAAATGCAGTGTTAACTAACTTAATTAACTTAAAAGACTATGCGGA
Source organism: Oryctes borbonicus (assembly GCA_902654985.2). Classification (NCBI taxonomy): domain Eukaryota; kingdom Metazoa; phylum Arthropoda; class Insecta; order Coleoptera; family Scarabaeidae; genus Oryctes; species Oryctes borbonicus. Next base: position 3,401,225 of record LR736866.1, read on the forward strand.
TTATGGAGGAGTTTTTCCATTAAACTAACGTAGGAGGTCAATATTATTAGTAGCTGTGTCAACAGATTACATGAAAATACCATAGAAAGTGTTTAAATTTTCGAAACAAATTTGGAATTTACAAAATTAGGAAAAGACGATTTTTTCAAATAGCACCTGGATTAGGAAGATCCTAGAGTTTTCCGATCAGTTCTTGACAAAATCCCAAAAAATCGCAGAATTATCAAAACTAATAATATGGACTTATATAATAAAAACAAAAGTAATTCTTAGGCAGATGAAGACTAATACGACAACAACATTTTGAACTATCCTGTAGCTTTGATGTTTTTTGCGGTATATTTAATGGACTATCGCCTTCTATCTATCAAGACATGTTCTGATTTAAAATAAAACGGCGGCTAACGAACGACCAAAATCAATAAAAAATAGAGAGTGTACTCTGATCATTTTGAGCAAGTTACTTTTGAAATACAATGGTGTCCAGTTAAATTTCTTTCAAAACTAACTCAATGTAAAAGTTTAATATTTTGAAAAACTAATAGAGGTATATATTTGCAGGATTCGTATTCTCCAAGGGTGGCCCACAAAATCAACGAATTCAGTATCGCGAATTCAACGCGGATCATCCGTTTTTAATCATGTTGGTGTACGAAGAGGAAGGAAATCGCACCGTACTATTAACAGGACGAGTGGCAAACCCGTCATCATCGTAAACGGTGATATTGAGAACATATCGAATGTAATCATCATATTTATGTACGTATAAATTACATATTACCTACCAGACTATTATTATAAATATGAATACCTACCTATAACAATGCTTATTGTATTTGTTTTGTTTTTTGTGTTTAAGCAAAAAATGTACCAACGTTTTTATTAAATATGCTAAGATAGATATTTAAATAAACTATTATTTGCATTCTATTGTTTTATTACTATCCCTAAAACCTTTTTTTTTTTAATAATTATATTTGATTAGTTCTTTGTTTAATTTGTTTAAAGTTTGAATTCATTGTTGATGATGATGGCTATTGAAATGTGCACCCAGTGCAAGTGCAGTATTGTGGTGCAAGTGTTTCAGTGTTACAGATTTCGAGTACTTGTTTACCAATATTAAGTTAATCCCCACTAAAATCAGATAACGTACTTACGTTACCTCATTAACTACAACTTTGTAGTTAAATTAATTTAGACAAAAATTATTTGTAAATGCCGAAATACATAACGAGTCTAAATCGATTCTTTCCGAGTAAACAGTCGACAAAACCCAAGGTCTTCACGTATTCACTACACCTGAGTCATCCTTTGTTTACGTGAAAAGTTATACACATTCGCATACAAAAATCTGTATTATAAACAATTTTAAAATAGAACCACAAACATTACTGTGCAAAATTAACAAATAGTTTGTTGCGTTTACTTTAGCACAACATTTATTAGCTTTGGTAAAAAAATATCCTCCCACGGAAAAGACGCATTAATACATGAAGGGATATTTGTATTTAATCTTACACTCAAATAAGTAAGCAACGAGAATAGAAGAAAAGTTTGCTTTTTCAATTGTTTTCTTTTAATGCTTGTCTTTCGGCCATAAGACCATAAGAACTTCGTTTTTCTTTAGTCTTCTCTTCTTCCACAATGCTAATATCTTCAATGGAATCGGCTTTCTTTTTCGATTTCGGCAAATGCGTGGATTTAACGCCATTTTGATTCTTCTTCTTCTCTTCTTGGGCGCACTGTAACGCATATTGTTCGGGAGGCGTTAACTCTAGCAATCTCGAATCCATTGCTATCCAATCGGAATTCAAAACTTGTTCTACTTTCCAGCGTTTGTTTATATCGGGCTCTAACAAGTGTGTCGTTAACTTTTTAACTTGCTCACTTAACAGGTCTATGACCTTAGCTCGAAATCTCCATCTCTTGTTCGTTTGTTGTTCGTACAACCTCTTGATATTACCATCATCAAAAGGCATAGCTTTATTTAACATAATGTACAAAATAACTCCAATCGACCACATATCGGCAATTTTCGGATGATACGGTATACCGCGAAGAATTTCTGGTGCTGCATATGACAATGATCCACAATACGTGTCGCTAGTAACCTTCTTGCCATGAGTATCGACGACGTACCTAGCAAAGCCGAAATCCGCTAATTTGATATTGTAATTCGCAGTTATTAACGCGTTTTCACATTTAAGATCTCGATGCGCAATATCCATTTCATGTAAGTACTGTACAGCTAATACTATCTGTCTGAACCATACTCTAGCTTGTGCTTCGGACACCGCACCCTTCTTCAGGATGAACTCCAAAAGATCTCCATTCTCGGCGAATCTCATAAATATGAAATATTTGTTCCTTCTCTGAAATATATTCTGAATGTGAACGATGTGCGGATGATTTAACTTTATTAATATGTCCAATTCTCTTGGTAAGAACTTTTTAACAAAGTCTTTGGGTGCCTTTGCCACATCTATAATTTTGCAGGCCAATTGCGCCGTCTTCCCATCTTTGGGATTCTTATAATCGGTCAGATAAACCTTCGCATATGAACCCTCGCCTAATTTTTTGTATAACCTGTATCCCCTCGAAGAAAGTGCTAATTCCTCAGACGCTGTAGTGTCCAAATCCTTTGACATATTTTTCTTTCATGCATATTTCTGAAATAGAGCTTTTTCTAGAATAAATTTAAAACTGTTGTAAACTCACATTCACTGGAATTTAGAGGGCAACATAATATTCAGGACATAGTTTGACAATATAATTTGACACCCCCTGTCAATTGTAATGAAGTGACAAATCTATATAATTTTTAACTATTTGTTTCTTTCTGAGGAAACATCTTTCAAACACCTGACGATGTTACACCTTAAATGTTTGGAATCGTAGCATGAAGTTAAATACGTTACATTTTAGCCATGTATATCCTCAACCTGTACCAGGCACCACTCTTGTATTTTCTTGTGAGTAAGTAAACTAGCACTTCCGCGCATCGCCCACAGGATTTGTAGTATGATGCAATTATTTATGCAAAAACGAATAACCTTTTGGAGTAAATTATACAACCAGTTATTTATAAAGATACAGGCTGGAAGACCATATTCGCGTCGACTTACATAGGAAATGCGACAAAATATTTTTATTGAGAACTATGTAGGTTCATAGGAAGTAAGTTTTAAAATTGTTTTGATTTATACTGGGTAACTTTGCTGAGTACCTTTTTTGAGACACTCAGGATATATCCAAAAACCTTAAAACTTGCTTCCAATGAGTCTTAACAAAACAAATATTTTATCGTTTTCCATCCAAGCCAACGCGAATGTCGTGCGTCACCCTGTACAGAAGCTAAAGAATATTTTTTTTTTAATTTACAAACACATTTATTTATTAAAAAATTCTCCATATAATGACATCTTTTGCATAAATGGTTGAGCTTTGCAGCTGAGTAATTCGTAATTGTCAGCCCAAGACGAATTTATCGGGTATTTGTTATCATTTCTAAACCGCTCCAGCATCTTCTGAGGATCAAACTTCTGCTTCGGAACATGAGGTATTACGGTCCTAATTAAACGAAATATTTTTGCGTTTTCGCTTGTGGACTTCTCTTTTTCAGTAACATTAGTATCCGCAGGGGTAACCTTTTCATCGTCCGTCTCATCCGCTCTCGAAAATAAATTATCACTACCATCAAGTTTATAACCCTCAGTTGATTCCGTTACAATTTCTACGCGCACTTCCATGTGGCTTCCTTGAGCTTCTTCAGTAGTACTTATAGTTGCATCAACGTTTTCCGGATTTGGAATTTTATCTTTTCTATCTTTACTTTTAACCGGTTGGCCTCTTAGAGTCTCCCCATTACTTTTCAAGTCGCCAAAGTCAAATAATCTTTGATGTGGTACTTCATGACAACAGTAAAGAGCGCTAGGATCTATTGGATGGGCTTCCGTATTAAAGATATAACCTCCAGCTTCAATGACGCACTCTCCGTTCGGAGTATCGATTATTGTACCATGTTCGCCTTGGTTATGGATGAAGTTGTCGGTGTCAAATAATAAATAGAGATACTTCGTCGTTTCTGCCAAAAAGAAGGACTCCATACGATCTTCCTTCCGATGATCCCTTACATCTTTAATCTACAAAAAGGAAAAAAAAACAATAATGGAATTTATAATTTCACTGCATTATGTGTTGCCTAACTTCACAAAACACAGTGATTGCCTAATTGTAGGAAAATATATTGTATCTCTGTCGTCATAACTACATGAACTACACATTGTTCAGCCGCTAATCACAATTAGGCTTCGTGAGAAAAAAAAAAACTTACCGTTGCATAACCACAAGGTGTTCTAGCACTATATTGTATACTTTTGAGTATATCAACCCCTATCTCGATCAAATAGGGATCCCCAGTTGCACGGTAAAGGTACATTACAGATTCAATCAACTCAGGCCTTAGAGGATAATTTTCTCTATTATTACCAGCTTCCGTTTGCAAGATATTATAGAATTCTGGCGTAAATCCGTACTGTTGCCAAACCTGATGATAATTATGAAGAGTTTTCATTGCTGATGATGTTTCCCCTAGGCGCAAAATCGATAAAACCTAACATTTTTATATGTAATCATCATTGATTTACCTATCAAGCTTAAAACGCCAGGCCAATACGCTTCTAGTGATTGAAATACGGGAATGGTGACTTGACCTTTTGTCATTGAAACCCACAAATACCAATCATCTCTTTTAAGGTATTTATCAATACCTTTCCTGGCTTCGTAAAACATTTCCAGAAGTTCGGGTTTTTGAAATAGGATTGAACCTTTGACTAAGTATTCGAAATACGAATCTACACCGGATCCAATCCCGGCATCTTGAGCTGTCCAGCGACCAGTGGCAACATCAATATGATTACCAAATAAACCAATATGAGATTGGTGATGGTATAAAGAGTATAATGCGTTCATTGCCACCTAAAATTATAATATTCAGATTAAACATGTAAAATTTGAGCTGTACAATTAGATCTTAAACAATTTAAGCAATCTTCAAAGCTAGCTGTCAACCGTAACTGTTCTGAATTTAATAAATTGTTCAAAAGTTAGCAAGAAGGAAAAATACATTAGGACGCCACTGTGGAGTGGACCAAATATTAATAAAAGCTAAATGTTTATGTTGACAACTAATTTTATAAAAAATTCAATATCCAATGATGTAAAGAAAATTATATAAAAATACATAAAATTTATATTCTTTGCAATACTAGATGACTTCAGCATATTTATGTACATAGTGCCATACTCATTTACTTACTTCTTCATAAAGTGGATCACCAGTTAATCGACTAAGGGTACCGAATTCTAAAATAAAGGTACCAATTCCTGCAGTGCATGTTACTGTTGTTTCACCAAGTGGTATGCCATGTCTTAAGTTTATTGTACCATAGGGCATACCAGTAGGTGTATTAAATGCCACAATAAGTCTGTTAGCAACGTCTTCCGCTAACCTTAAAAGGGGTCCATTACACGGCCACCCAGGTTCTAATTTAACACCTGCTCTGTAAATAAGGTGGCAGCAATAAAATGCAAACGAAAAACATTCAATTAATTCCAGACCTGTGCGACAACAAATGAGCGCTAAGAAGTCCTCCGATAATTCTAATATTTGTTTCGAATACTGATACATTTATGTTAGAATCGAAATTATCTTTAGCCGTTAAGATATCAGTCACTCTCTGGAATTCTGTATAATTACCCATGATAGCTAAAGTATCCAATGCATCGATTAAGGTTAAAGAATAGCTGAAATTTCAAACATGTTTGCTAATTAGTCTCGTGTAAGTTAGATTAAAGAGCACCTTCCATATGTGTCAACTCCATCGCAACTGAGGGGTCTTAATTCATCGTAAGGGTACGCATATTTTAAATAACTATTGTATGCATGATAAAACATTTCTCTCACTTCTTCCCTAAAAAATATCTCAGTTAAACAACTATATATAAGCCTTAAGTTGTGTGTTATAGACAGACCTAAATTTAATCATATCTTCCTTGGTGTAAGTTCTTAAAGTTTGTGATCCTTGTATAGATAAATATAGAAATAAAATACTTAAAAACCAGTTCATCTTGTTTGTTTTACATTTCACAAAGTACTAATTTAAAATAAATACTAATTACAAATAAAAATTTGAGGTTATGGTTTCGTACATGTCATAACCTATACCAGCAATCAAAATATTACACATACACACAAGCTCACGATATGTGTTTGTGTTAATATCAATAAGAACAAATAAATAATAACAAAAAAATATGTCGGATACAATTAAAGCTATATTTTAGTACGACATCGGTACCTATTGTTTTATTAATTTCTCTGATCAAGTTTAAAGCTAATCCACTCGCTATTTTTTAAATTTCGCGGTTGATTTAAGTTGGTAGTAATGAAGGATATATTCACATGCATTACGCCAAAAAATTAGCGAATATGTTGTTTATTGTCGGAATTACCAACATAAATCATCCGCGAAATTTAAAAAATGTCAAGTGATAATATAAGCAGCAGGAAAGTGTTTTTGCTTATTTAAATATTTAACGTTCGCAAGTAAACTTTTCTACTGTTGTGCAAAAGAAAATATTACATTTTGTTTAGGTCATTTTATATTCATTCAGACATGAAAGTTTAATACGTTGTGATGCTAATGTTTTTTTCCAGTTGGTTGAGATATTCCGCATTTCTTATAAAATGTAATAAATATATGCAAATTTTCATTTTGTAGAGATTAAGTAAAGTGAGCAATTATTTTCAATGTCATTGACAAGGAATTCGTTCGATAAAATTACTGTACCATAAACTACTAACATACGAGGGTGGCTCGAAAAGTCCTAAGAAAATCTAGTGAGATAGTGCTCCTAGTATCGAAAATAGTTTGTCTCTAGTAAGAATCACTAGTCGCTAGACAGCTATCAAAATCTCAGTTATACCCATCACACAGTTTCATTTTTATTGTCGATTTAAGCAAAGAATTTTCGTTTATGTAGAAAAATGTAAAAAAGTGAGTTTCGAGCGGTGATTAAACGCTTATAATTAAAAGCTTAACACCCAAAGAAATCAAAGCTGAGTTGGATGAAGTTCATGGCACATCTGCTCCTGTGTTAGCAACTGATTACAACTGGGTAAGTGAGTTTAAACGTGGCCGTACATCCACAAAAGATGAACGTAGTTCTGGACGTCCAGTGGAAGTGACTACCATTGAAATGATCGACAGAATCCACGATATGGTTTTGAATAATCGACAAATCATAGTGCGCGAATTAGGTGAGGTCACAGGGATATCGCAAGGTACAGTGTTTTCATTTTTGCACAAAAAATTGGATGTGAAAAAATCTCGGCAAGATGGGTGCCGCGTTTGCTCTCAGTGGAGAATAAACGCAATCGTATTGGCGCTTCTCCGCCGCAATCCCGTCGATACATAACTATGGACGAAATATGGATACATTACTACACTCCGGAGACAAAGGAATAGACGAAACAGCCAGTTTTTGAAAGCGAACAGGCTACGAAGAAGCCGAAGACGGTGAAATCGGCCAGCAAGGTGATACACCGATTACTTGGGAAAGGGACAAACAATGACTGGAAAGTATTATGCGTGATTATTGGACCCGTTGAGCGAAGAAATTGAGAATTAAAACGTCCTCATTTAGAAAAGAAAAATATCCTCTTGCATCAATACAACGCACGGGTGCACACCTGTTTAGTTTCGATGGGTAAAATTCCAAATTTCCAAATTTGAAAAATTGGCTGGGCGGACAACAATTCACGTCCAACGAGGAGGAAGTCATCACCCAAACAGAAGCCTATTTTGAGGAGCTTCCGAAATCCTACTTTTTGGAGGGCTTGAAAAAGCTGGAGGATTTATTAAACGACCCTCGTACGCTGTAGTAAAATAATGTAAATACTAGTTTTGAGTGGTAGACATGGAACACGTATCCTGTTCTTTCCTTTGTCTACCAACAACATTCGAACGTGTAAACTTGTACGCTTCGAACAATAAACAAGACTCCGAGTTCATTTGTATTTTGACGTACACGTAATTCAAATTATTGACAATGGCAACTGTAGATGATCTAAAAAAGATAATATCTCCCGGATTTACAGAAATCGTCCTTCAGGATATATTGAAAAAAAAATCCGGATTAACAAATATAACAGTTAAGGAAATATTATTAACATCTTCCTCAAAAAAAGGAGATTCTTATTTAAGCTGTGTTACACGCTTCACTGTTAAAGCAATTGGAAATGAAGGGTAAGCCAAATATAAAGTTATTAATCACTACGGAAATGTGCCATTATCTTAGATGTTGTGATTAGTGGAAATACCACACCGAATCAATAAAGGTGTACAATTACAGATTGGATAACGTGAAACGCTATCGGCTGCTCTAATAAATTCCGTGACCTTGGACTTATGTCGCCATTTTGTAAACGAGCTTATGAAATTAATGCTTACATTTATAAGTTATAAAGCGTTTTTCGTTTTTTTCTATTGCAATGAAGAAATGGCTATATAAAGATACTATCCTGAATAGTTTGATACAATATTAATATATATGTTTTATAAGATATTCTAATCTTTTTTTTTGTGGTTTCGCGCATTTTTCGAATTATTTAAAAATATCTTCATAATCCCTCCAATACACACATATGTGTGTACAAGGTTTAATAATCAGACAGCCGATGTTCGACGAAATTTGCACCTTTTATCTTTTATCTCATTTCATAACTTTGTCTATTTCTTTACGCTCCAGAAATGTTTTTATCAATAAATTCTAATTATTCTATCAAATTTTCATTTACAATTAATGCTTGGAGTGTTGTAATACTGGCAGGATCGATCTTGTTTTAGTTTTAATACAAAAGGTTTTAACGTATGAAAGTTTTGTGCGTAAAAAATGCGGCTTTTAACCATTTGCTTCATCGTGTTACTATAACTTTTGGCGGTAAAGGTATATTCGGACACATTTCTCCGTATAATGCCATGTAATAGAAATAGAACTTTTAAACAATCGCCACGAGCTACTATTTAGAAACAATCTCACTAATCTCATTTGCAGCAACACGCAATCTTACCTTTGTGGCTACTAAAAATTAAATGGGAAGATTTTCTGGGGACAACGTGCCAACCTTACTTTACCTTCGTTTAATGACTGCGCTTATCCAAAGATGATTTTTTCCTATTTTTGATTGATTTTTATTGAAAACATTTGTAGCTTTATAAATGTTGCTAATATTCTGTTGGGGCACCATAATTTGAAATTATACGAAAAGAATTGTCCAGTTGGCCTTGTTTTATCTAAAGTTCCCATCTATATTTAATCCTCTGTACAGTGGTTTTATTTACATTCAAAATATAAACAGCATTTCCTATTGATGAAACATCTTGTAGATAAACAATTATTTGCGCCATTTCAACGAGGCAAAGTTTATTTTGTAAGTATATAAAGAGACAATGTCACCAAAACATTTATCAGAGATCTTTAAAATGCTGGATTACATTAAGCAAGAATCTATATCCTGCTGAATAATGAACACAATTCTACGTTTGAGAAGTTCAAATTCTTGCAATATTTAACATAACTGTTCGCTAGCTCAATTTTCCTTCACTAACTTGTTAATTATTTATGAATGAGCAAAAAAAAACCTATTTTAAAAATCATGTTAATAATTTTAGCTCTGGTGATGCTAATGATTTCCAAGTACACATCATCGTTAAGAGTGTTCCACAATCTCAGACTAGGGCGAAATCATTTCGTTCACTGGACTTCTTTGAAACAGAAATAAATTTCTATAACAAGGTTACGAATAATTCTCTCTTAAAAAGTTGTTCCACGTGAAATCGAGAATCAATTTTTAGGTGTGGCCACAATTGGATGCATTCCAAAAATCAAAGAAGTTGCCAGAACTTTTCGATTCCATTCCGTTATGTTTGGCGACCTTTGCAGACGGAAGAACTGATTTTATTGCTTTAGAAGATTTAAGCTATCAGGGATTTAAGGCACTGGAAAGAAGTTTAGGTTTAGATCTCGATGCGGCGTTATTCACGTTAAAATATTTCGCGAAATTTCACGCCATCGCTGTAGCATACAGGGAGCAGCATCCTGACGAATTTAAAAAAATGGATGAAGAGTTAAAGGTTTGTATTCGAAAAATGAATGAATTATGAAATTATAGTCGAGCATCGTATATTTACAGGAAACTTATTTCGATGAAAAATTCAGAGGCTGGTATCATGGTACGATGGACAAATTGTGCACGGTGATAAAGGATGCTGCTGAGAAAGAGTTGCCACCAAGCTATTTGGAAAAAATAGAACACATTTTTTCGCAAGATCTGTATGGGTAAGTCGTTAGAGAACAACAAATGATTTTACATTTATGTTGGATGTTTACAGCAATATTTCTCTATCACTGAAGAAACGAACTGGATTAACTGCGATTACTCACGGCGACTGTTGGCCTCCAAATTTCCTGATACAAGAGCAAGACGGTAGCAAAAAACTAGCTCTGATAGATTTCCAATTATCGAGGTGATACTAAATCGATTAAATTTAAACGTATTATATTATAATTATTTTCAGGGCAGTGTCTTTATCAACAGATATATTATTCTTACTATGTACTTGCGTTGATCCCATAGTCCTAAATAAGGATTGGGACCTTATGATTTCGCACTATTACGAGAATTTCGTTAAAGTTTTAAAAGAACTCGGTTCTAAATTAGATATCACTTTGGAAATGTTGAAACAAGAATTGCAAGAGTATGGATTGTTCGCTTTCCAGATGTGCAACGAAGCTCTCATAATGTCCTTGATGGACGATGAAGATGTAGCAGATCTTGATGCTCTTGAAGTAAGCGCATAAATCCAATAATTTTCCTAATAAAGATCATTTATTTTTTACCATCTGAAATTCGCAACGGTTACATTATGTGTATACAGTGTATGTATCGATAGTTATAAACTTTTCATACTTCATCTTCAATGAGAAAAACCATTCTTTATAAAAAGTTTTAGAGCACTGATTAAGCTACAAGATGATAGTAAAATACAAATTAATAAACGCTAGCTGCTGCCTTCGTTATTATTAATCTTATAAAATCAGTTAACGGACCAGTAGCGTTTTTGCTGCTAATTAATTAATATGCAATACAATTTTATAGCGCATTTTTATAATAAATTAAAATTTACAATTTTTCTTTAAATAGAACATCCTGCATGATTTTCAAAATTTTGAGAGATAGATCAATTTCCGATGCAAAGTTTTATAGACTATGGTTCTGAAACACGGGCAATTCCTCTATTTTAACTATTACATTTGTTGGCAATGTATTGATAAATTTAAGGATTAGTCTGCTTTAGTTCGCCTTCAGTCACAGCTTAGTTTACAATTAGGTACGTTTATATAATTATAAAAATGGGTTGGAGGAAGAAAACGACGGTTGAGATAAGCAAACTACTTGTTAAGCAGCATGAAGAAGAATCTCGCCCAAAATATCGACTATTATCGGAAGAACTTACTTGATAGTACAATAGATAATTGATTAATTTAGGGAATAAGAGAATAAGAAAACATGCTATAACAAATCACCAGGAAAGGCCATATTGGATGATGAATAGATAAAAATTCTCACAGAATTTACAGAAAAAGTTGTACATCTTTAATAAAAGGTAAAGCCTATTTTTATGACTCGTTTCGGCACTAATTCAGCAATAATCTATAAAGGTTTTTGTATTAAAGATTGAATTACCTTTCGAAATTTCTAGAAAAAAGAAGGTGCTCCATTACAAAAATTTGTACTAAGAATTTTGCTAATTTAACCGATTTCGTAGGGCCAATAATAACGAATGCAGCAATAGTGGCCCGTTAATTTGGATCAGTCCTGTATATGCTGTAATATTATAAAGCATACTAAATTATCACTATATTAAAAATACAATAACCGCCTTTATTTTTTTAGGGGGATGATGCAATACCGCTCCATAACATATGGAAAATAGAACCAATAAAGGATAACAACAAGAGAAAACGTGTCGCGGATTATCTAAGGCACCTTATCGATCACAAACTAATATAAATATTAGTCATGCTTTATAAGGAATACTTAAGATAATTTTCATATTTTGTCTAATTAAATTTCTTAGTCCTATTTGTTATTTGTTCGACAGATATCTTTGTAATATGCATAAATTTAAGTAAACAAACAAGTCCTAAATGTATTTGCCTAAAAATCAATATAATGATATTAAGGAAGACCTTGAAATCGAGATGAGATAACCCAACCGTCCCATATTTAAATCCCCTTAATAAACAATTTTCGGATGATATGAAATTGCAAGAAATGGTAACATTTTAATTATTCCTTCAATTGGGTAATAAATTAAATAAATAAAATTATACAGAAGAAACCAAAAGAAAATGAAAACAAAATAAAAAAGCTCTTTTAAAAATACCCAAAATATCAAAAATATTTTCACATTTTTAGATTTCATCTTCAATTTGGGAAGATAAATAGAAACAACGGTTTCTAATTTTTGATTTATTATAAGCTTATTACGAGTTTGAATAATTTAATAACATATTCTTGTTACACTTATCAGAACCGGCTAATTCTTCTGTTATCTTCGGTTAGTGCTAAATTTGATAAGATTAGCGCTTACGGTTATACGTTGAATAGATATACACAGAATAGAATTAGACAAACACGAAGACGAACGAAACCATATCGGACGCCGGTAAACTGAAATTATTTGAAATCAACCTGAAAAATAACGCCCATACCCAACTTAAATTCATCTTTATAAACGAAACGCTCGTCATATTCGAATCATAGAAGAACTCTGTACTGCAACTATTCTACTCATAATTTTAAATAGGACAGATTATCATTTAATTAATCTGATCCACAAAGGGAGCCGAAAATATTGTTACGAAGCAACGTACAAAAAAAAAATTCAGACGTACTCTCGTCCTTAACGATATTATCCCCCGTGACCTAGAGGTAGAATCCATCACCTTAACGATAAAATTAAGCAACCTATAAAAAAATGTTAAAGGAAAAAGTTGTGGCAAATCGCCTCAATAGAACACTAAAAAAAAGTGCTATCCCCACTCTCTCAGAATATTATACAATATTATCGCCGGTGACCTAAATGTAGAATCCAACACCCTAACGGCGAAACTAAACGATTGGAATTTGACAAGCATTTATGAATTGTTGGGTATGGGCGTTATTTTTCAGGTTGATTTCAAATTAAATCAATTTCGCGCTTAAATCGTAGCATCCGATGCGGTTTCGTTCGTGTTTGTCCGATTCTATTCCATGTATATATAATCGAAAGCGCTAGCCTTCCCTAAATTTCTAGTCACTAATCACTAAAAGTCATCCTATAATATTTTCTCAGTAAAAAGAAATGTTAAACAATTAACCAGAGATATACATAATTCAGTACTAATAAATATGGATAATTTGAGTTAGCTATGTTTGGTCAATTAATCAAAAATTTAAAAATTCTTAGAATTTCCCATTATTTGGTACTTAGCGACATCTATTGATCAAATATTGCATTAATATATTACAAGGGATCTTTGATATTTTATGGATATTTAGCTCATTTTTAATCTGGCTGCTTTGTTAATCTTTTTTCTAGTTCTCCTTTATTACATATTTAACTTTTTGGATCAAAATTTATTCGGTTATTAAGCGCTTCGTACATTGGCTGGATGCACCTCTTGTGATTTTTGGAGTTTCAACCGTAAACGATTACATCAACCTTTTAAAACTTCGTTTTACCGAAAATCAAGTGATAATACTAATAACTTAAATATAATACATTTAGCTGTATAATTTGCAAGCATTATTTAACAGATTTCGACTAAATAAAATAAAATCACGTGTAAATCTATTGAATTTCTTTGATATTTAGATTTTTATTTTTACTGAATTATTCTAATTTATACAATACGGTTAGTAATTCTACAACATAAAGGTTACGATTATAAGATAAGAATTTCAAAGGCAATTAAAATATTGGCTATTATTTGTGTGATTCCTCAGGAACTATTGCACATGCAACATGTTAAGATTGTATTGTCGAACTTGGCCGAACATTAACGATCGCATTTAATATCAATAAGTTATATCTGAACATTTTATGTTTATTTGTTGTCAGTTTCCTAGCAAAACAAATCCCTCCGCATTGCTTAACGAATTTAATGCGATTTTAATGATAGCACAGGCATCGAATTCGGAGGTGGAATAAATTATACCTGCTAAAATTTGTTTGTCGCATGTGCCGTCTTCAGTTCGCATTCGTTCGTCAAAGTACCCGGTCAGCTTAATCGGTTGCATGTAGCAAGTGGAGATTACGAAAGTTAGTTTTGTTACGATTAGTGCGTAGAGAATATATCGTCGGCAAGAGTACGACATCTATAAATGGAAGACATGGCAATTTCTAAAGATTTAAAAGCTTTAATTGAAGCTAATCAAAATCAACTGAAAACTGCCATTCGAAATCATCAGGTAAGTTTCCCATCTACGATTTATTTTGCTGTACGTCAGTTCTGTTCGACTTAATTACACCTTTTCCGCAATATACCGTAAAAGAGAGATAGACGCGTTGCCGTATTCAAAAGTTACGGAATAATGCTAAAAATATGTTATGTAAAATGTGAGATTCAAAATTCAAAAAGAACTTGAATTGAACGAATGAGACTTGGCCGATATCCGATGAAAGTGTACGAAAATAATTTTTGGTTTATTTACTTTTAGGTGCTCGTGGCGAAATTGAAAGAAGATCCAGATGTAAGTTTATATAATTTATTTGAAACGCGTATGTACAAAATACGGTATAATTATTTTGTTGCAGAACATCGACATCCAAAAAGACATACGAGAGGCCCAACAGAGCATCGTCATTGTAGGATTGGAACAGGTGAGTCATTGTAATTTGAAAAAAAAAATAGAGATATAATAGTTTAAATACCTTTTGTTGAGGTAGACAAAGGTGAAAGGATAAAGCTCTCTATTTAAGACGAATTAAAATTCATCTTAAATCTATTGGGGAATTGGCGAAAAGTTTTTTTAATACATTTAATGAAAAGTTGCTTTTATTTTCTTTAAAACTCGTATAGTAGCCCTGCTACTATACGAGTAACTTCGTCTCTTCCTCTATAAATAGCATCCCGTTTACATGAAATTGTTGCCATGTTTTCTGATCAATTTACTTTCTTACTGCTTATTAAAAAGTAATTCTTGCAAAATTACCGCCGAACATATGCTTTACTTTTGCTCAGGAATAACTTTCGATATATCAACGCGCAACTTGACTTCATGCAAGGTTGTTATTGATCTTACAAACTTAGATATATTAAATAAAATTCGAATGCACTAGTACGTTTAAAGTAATTTAAATTTCAACGTAATTACTTCGTACCATTATTTACCGTATTTATCGTAATTTTTGGAAATAAAACGGGACGTACAGCCCATATGGAAATATAAAATATACTTTCCGATGTAAGTGAAGAAAATCACACGCGTTATTTCCCTACCGAATTAATTTTTCTGTTCGGAATGCGAGATTTTATTGATTGACGTGCTAAAACGTAGCAAAAGCCTTTAGTGCGGAGATGCACGATGTCGTATACACCAATAAAGACTATTATTGTCTAATTTTAACAGCCTATCTGAATCTTATTGACTTTTCGTTAAGGTTATGTTGCGTTCGTTCCTTGTAAAATACGGTTATATTAGGTGGAAAGCATTATGTAAGCTGATATCGGGAGTATATAAGTTCGTCACCTGCTTTCTGCTGATTTGTTGGAGCTTGTGTTTAATCGCGGATTTATAGCGAATAAAAATCATGGAAAATTATGTTTTAAATTCGCTAATAATGTCTGGAGAAACTACGTTTGTTGTAGAACTTTTGTAGCAAATCTTATGAAATGGCGGAGCTTTAAAATGCATCAATTTCAGGCTAATTTTGAGAGCACAAGTTGCATTATTCCAACTTGCATATTTTGTATATATTTTTAAATTTTCCCAAATATTATTGAACGTTTGAAAACATTTAATTGGAACTGATACTTTCTGCAGTTAATTCATTTAATTTCTAACAATTTTTGTATTGTTTCACATGCGATTTTTTAAAGAGCTGCTGCCTGAATGTAATTATCTGCTATTTTTTTGTACTCATTCTAATTGTAGTATCTTCCATTTTTATATCGTCTGTTATCTTTCATTTTATTCCATTATCTTTGTTGGGAAAAATGTCGAAATTCCCTCATTACTTGTAGATTCTATAGAACTTGGAAATATGCTCTCTTCCTCTTTCTCAGGTGGAATTATACGGTTTGTTAGCTCCTTCGATTTAGTCGATTTTTCGTTTTATTATGTTGCAGTTTGTGAAATTTTTCAAGAAATAATACCGTGAATATGTAAATAAATTTCAAATTATTAATTCTAATCTGAAAAATAAACATTACTCAAATTCTACAACTTTTATAGCCCGGCCGTGAATATTAATTTGCATTAAAAGAAACTTTGTAATTATCCAGGATTAGCATAAATTGTTTATCGGAAATAGTAATAACATATTGATAATTTAGAATCAGATTAATCTAAAAAGCAAACATTATGGGTTGCTTTAAAAGAAATAACAATTTTATTAAAATCTCCAAAATATATGTGGTTCAAGAAAGAAATGTAATTAAAGCTGCACAGAATTGGTATTGCAACAATAAATAAAGTACACACTAATTAGCATGTCATTAATAGAGATGGTGATTTTTGTTGGCACGCAGCGGCGCAGACCGTACAAGGTCGACCGGCATTATGCACGCTTTGTCTGCGAAGTATGTACTAATATTACACATAAAAACGAAGTAAAAATTGTTGACTCCGTTGTAAAATGATAACAATTTAATTTACGAAGGAGGTATGAAGTTAAGAAATATGTATGTACTTATGTACAAAATTGATGTAAGAATATCCTTCTCAGAGAAGGCAATAAGAAAAAAAAAATTATATGGACTTACCTTTCTCTATTGACGGCTGGATGCAGACGACGGTGTATCATACCGTAAAGAATTGGAACATTAATATTACTTCCATTGTAGATAAAATACGTGCTTGTATTTGGAGAATGACCGTTCTACATTTAGCGAAGTAATATTTGCGTATTTAAAATAATCCCTCATCTCATAGCTTTCACTATCATTACAGATTTTACGGAATTTTATTGAGAACGGTTGTGAATTTCTGTGATACGTACTGTCCTATATTATCCGTCAAGTTTTCCAGGGCCGTCGTCGTCTTATCGAAAGTGTGCTTCCGGTAAGGGTAGCAGAATACTTTTCGCAGATTTCTGCTATATCTGCTTCAATTTGACGATCCGAAAACAGTTCTTGGCTTATTTTAATAGCTTCAAAATCTTGTGGTTTCAATGTCGAAATAAAAGATTTGATACTCTGAGATCGTTTACAGCAATACGATATTGCTGCAAGCCTCAGCTGGTTGATATAGGTTCAGGTGGTTGTGGAATTCCTGGACAAAAGTTCTCGAATTAGTGGATCTGTTTAGGGGATTTGGGAAACACTTTTTTTATGTTAGTTATGAGTTGGTCTACTCTTGGATGGAGCTGAGTCTGATGGTATCTGCCACAATAGGAAACGCATGTTACGTGACGGAGCTGCGGAAAATCTGTTTTTAATAATCTGCCAATTTTAATCATAGTTGCGGCTCTATCAGCGACAAATATGCTTAATTGCTTTCGCTGTACACCAATTAAATTAATAGCATCTTTTATCACTTGCACTATAATATAGTTTCTGCCTTCGTATTTATAAGACGTTTGCTGCACAAAAGAAATGGTATCGACGCTCCATCAAAGTTTAGAGTACACACTATAACATGTATTATACTGTCTTTGTTAGCGTTTGTTCTTTCGTCCACATTTATCCACATTTTCCCATTTTTAATAATTTCCTGTACGGCATTTCTAACTTGTAATAATTACGCGTGGAAAATGCCATCGCAGTTGGCTTCTGCTCGGTAATTTCCAAGCAGGAACATATTTTTCCCAAAATGAACGCGTTGCCTCTTGCTCCTAACATGAGTATAAAATCTATCACGAAAATCCGGTATGGTATATCATTTTTTACATCTTCCTTGTGTTTCGCCGATTCCACGTGCCGTTTGTACTGTTGTTCGTTGTAAACCATAAGGATCCAATTGCAAGCATCACATTTTACGGAACCGCTATGATATTTTAAAAACGAATACCGATGTATGTTTTTTTTGATCTCGCGTATTCCATGCAATCTGTGTTGTCTTTTACGCAACATTTTTAACGGTTGGTTTCATCTACATAGTAGAAGCGATACGAGCAAATTGATTTATGTTCAGGTACATTGGTCAACATTGTGTGGTCTGCGCCGCTGCGTGCCAATAAAAATCACCATCTCTAGTCATTACTTATTTGCAGATATTATGTATGTGTAAGGAATTAAAAAAAAAACACGCGAAAAAAAATATTTTAATTTTTTTTTAAGACTACAATAAATTTGTTGTTGAAACGTAAAGATCCATGTATTTGATATGTTTAATAAACCAAGTCGCTGCTACCTAAAATTATTCGAAGAATAGTCTGATATAGTGATATATCTTCGCCAGTTTTACTTTACTGGTTATTATTACGTTGAAATTGCAAATGACCTTAATTGATTTCAACTATTTGTCTCTGAATCATAAAAAAGAAGCATGAAATTGCTTAATGCCGCTTATTAAATATTTTTAATAGATATTCTACAGCTGAAATTACTCAAGTTGACCTTATCCTGGTTACTATAAATAGATTGAGCCACGATGAAGCATTTACTGCACCCTTTACATAATTATCCTTATTAATATTAGTTTTTCAATTAATAGTCAATTAGAAATTTAAGAGCTCTTTAATTACCACATATTACATGCATTTTTTTTCTATATAGTTGCATTAGTTATGTATGTACTTTGGGTAAGGTTGTTATTGATTTTACAACTTAAATATATTAAAAGAAGCATAAAGTGGTTACTTTATGAATTATGGTTTAATTATTGAAATATCCGATTTTATTTTGTGATAAAAAAAGGGGTTGTGCGGTATCTTTATATTACTTTTAACTTTACCACAATTACGTATTTTTCTGGTGTATAGCAGGTTATCTATGTTATATTGATTGATATGCTGAAATGTGCCCGAAAATACAGGATGTTAAATATGAGCAATAAAATTACACCTTATATATATGCGCCGATTGTGGATGTTATTCAGATCATTTTCTCGCTACTTATTACTAAGGATGCCCTTGCTTAAACGTATGATATTAGCTTCTGAGAGTTGCAGTAGATTCAGTTTAGAAAAATTGGGGGATATCAGAATGATAAATCTTATTTTTAGTGAAAGGTTAATAGATCTGTATCTAATCCTTTGTGTGTATGCAGGATGTAGGTAAAAAGATTAGAAAAACTGAGAATGAGTTTTACGTTTATGTTATTAAAGTATTAACGGAGATTGAATTTGTAAAAGAAATTATTACATACGAGATTTTCCCGGGTTCAAATTCCCCAAATATACGATTGTTATGTATTTTGTGGTTTTGTTCACACTAAATTGTAATTTGCTATGTGTTGCTGTCCAACGTTTTAATCTGCCGTTCATACATATCTCTGCTCTAAAAATAAATAATAAATAAATAATTTTTCCTTTAATTTACAATAGTTCTTGAGATTGTTCATATTTTAAACAAGAATTAGCTGGTAGTATTTTGGTTTCGGTTAATATGCAGTTAATAAAAAAGCAATTGAATATTTTTATCACATTTGACTAGGACATCCTTCCATACTCGTTTTGTGTCGCGGAAAAATTATTTTGTGCTTATCTTCTTGAAATAATCCAGAAACAACATATACGGGAATGAGACTTACTTGGCAGCCACCGCACTAATTTTTCGATTCTTGAAAATTTGATATTGGCAGCGTTTAGGTTTTGCTCTCGTGCCGTTTTCGAGGTATTTGAGAATGAGGGTTGGTGCGGACCCTTATTCAGCAGCACCCGCTCCAACTTTTCGATTTGCAAAGTCTATGCTCTTGGGATTTATTGGCTAACAGCATAAAGGTCGTCCATTTAGCGAAAGATTTTAAAACTTAAAAATTTGCCAATTTATTGTATATCCCAATTTCTCCTGGATCTTTCCAGCTGCTATTATCGTTTCTTAAAAATAATTAAATCTAATGTACAGTAATAATAAATGTAACAAATACCATATCAATGAACGCAACAATAGTAATTGTACGCTCAATATTAGTATGTAACCTACTTCTTAAGAGTAGTGTCCCAGAATTTCTAAACAACTAATATTTCCATTCGAAAATTGAAACTTTTGTTGGTCCGTACAATCCTTTAGGAATTACACCTATTTTTTTTTTGTTAAATTGAACATATATTTTTTTTACTAAAATTCACGTCCATTCTTCTTCTGCATTATAAATATAAATATAAATACTTCATTTTCGATCTTATGCCACGATTTTTGTCCGCACATTAAACAACAGCTGCTGCATGATTTTTGCCCGCCACTGTTTGTGACGAAAGATATTTATCGATCACTACTTCTTGCGTTATTCCTAATAATCCAAATAATCTAATTGAACTAATTATTTCGATATTCCTATTGTTATCTATAGTAACTCGATACGTCCAATATCTACGTGATTTAAAACGCATGCGGTCTAGTTTAATGTTTACACATTAAAAATGGGCTTTGAAATAAATATTGCTTTCCATCAAATAAACACCACGTGGATAATCGTTCGTGCAGTGAATCAGAATTTATTCGGGAGTTATCAAAGTTTAAACACCATCCCATGTCTGTTATTTTCGAAGTGATACACGAATGAGTTTTATTAGTAAGAATAATGCTAAGATACAAGTTGGCCCAAAGACTTAATAATTTAATAACTGTATGTACAGTACTATCTCAGTGATGACGTGAAATTATTTATCTTAATTAGATATAAATTGGCAGGGAATTCGATGTCGACGACATTTATTCCCCTTTTACGTTTTACATGCCTATAAACGGTTTATAAAAGTCCCGGTTGTCTATCGATAAGATGATTAACATTTAAGAATTCGCGAGAAAGATATTCGCTTGTTGAATTTCCGGTTAGGAGAATGAGAAGGAATCCGGGAAAAAGTTCGTGTTTCTCATAAAATTACATGGAGTACCATCTAGCGACGGAAGGTAGAACAGCGTAAAGTATAGAAGATTGTTCATATGTTGCTAAAAACATGTGACTCTGGGAAGAATACTTCTCCGCTGAAGCAACCTAATTTATTTATTGTAATCCAATCTACTTATGCTTTTATAAAGTAACAGTTACCAATAATAGGGAGTTATTTTTACAATATAGCTCTTCCAAGTAAATTATAGTTTGTTGCTACAGGGCCCTTTTTGAGTTTAATTCTGATTTTTTCTAAACTTGTTCCGGATTCGGACCATGTCATGGTTAGTCGAAAACTCGACGTTTTGCCCACACTCATATGGGGCTTCTTCAAGGAGAGGGAAAAGTGGTACGCCACAAGTAGCACGGTAACTCAACGTGTAAACCATACCAGAAGCGAAACTAATTGAGCGGGAAGCAGGTGATCTCGCTAACTTGGCGAAAAAATTAAAACGTAAAAAGAGAATAAAGGTTCAAAGATTTTCTTTATTTTACGCCATTCAAAATTGGACGTGGTCTGTTGGCGATAGCTGGAAGGCCCAGTTTTTCAGCTTCTTGCGAGAAGCCGCCACTGCTTATAGTTCTTTTACACCTGATTTTATGTAATATAATACTACTAAGTAGTTGTGTTGATGTCACTTCTAACATCCTCACGATATGCATATTTTTACACAAGAGAATTCATTTTAAGGAGTCGATCTTGCTAGTTTATATCTATTTGGCTGAGAGGAGTAGCACTTTATAATAATTTCTAATAAATTCTTTGCAATTACAGAAATCAATTATCGATAGACTGCGAAAAGAATATAAAGCCTACCAGAAGACTGTAAAGACGAACACAACCAAGAATGGCGTTGAAGAACGAAGATTCAATTTGACCAATGCGTTGAATAGAGCGAGAAAACAAAATATGTAAGTGTTATGGAGTATTATTGTGCTTCTTTTATATTTAACTTGATATACAAAGTTACGAGGGAAATCCTCGTTCTCAGATTGGCTGTATACTTTTAATTTAATAAAAATTTTCACTGTCCCTTTTAGCATAACAAGATCAACGTCAGCAACATCATTCTTAGCCTCAGACGAATCGCAAAGCTCTTCTAGTCCTTCCACGCCGGAACCGGTGGTAAATCCGATCAACCCCTATGACATATCACAGTGTGAATTTCTCAATTATTTTGGATTGGCCACTCACGATGTGTATAAAGAGATGCAAAACAGGAGGGCCGAGCGCAAAAGACGGAGTACTGCTAATCCACAGTTCCTTTATACGAGAGGTTGGGACCTTACATCAGTATGTATTTTATATTTTTATCATTTCCGTTTAGTTTGTGTTTTATTTGTAATTCAAGATACTCAGTTTCAACTCCTCAAACTAATTTGCGCAGTGAACCCAAATCTTGTAAAAGCTTGATCAATGTTATTGATGGGGATAAGATTTCATTTTAAATGCAACGGATTTTATAAACAAGTCTTAATGTTTTCTTTCAGAAGCGTAAACGTAATCTTTATTTGGCGCAAAACGTATCGCCGCCAAATACTCGACAAGCCGTTAGAAATAAAAATAGGACGGAGCGAGGAGCTTCATCGCCCAAAACCAATTCCCGGCCCTCGTCGCCTGCTGAGCCACAAAAAAAAGTTCTTGCTCCATTCCCGACCATTCCAAACCTACCAAGTGGCCTTACTATTGAAAGAGTTCCTCCCACCGGCCGTCACGCAAGTTCAGACGCCAAATTGTGCGTGGAATGTCGACTGCCTGGTAAGGATTTTACATTTTAATGTGTATTTATTTTATGAACGATGTAGTAGAGTTTGTCGAAGTTACTGATCCTATTCTATGTTTTTTAGGTACACTGATCATATGCGAATCGTGTTCGTATGGCTTCCACTTAAGTTGCCACAATCGTCCGTTTGTGCAAACGCCTCGTCAGTGTCCTCGATGTTTGTCGAACAAAGAAACGCGTACCGTTGGTTCATTAAACGTGCCGTCTGGTATGAGCGTGTCGTATGTCTCACCCGAGATAACAGGTTAGACAACTCGTTGTTAGTTATGTGTACTGTTCAGTGTATAAATCAGTCAAAAACTATCAATCAAAATTAAATTACAAAAAAAAAAGAAAATCCTAAAGCTCCTTTCCTCTTTTAACACACATATAATTAAACAACATTTTATTAATCTTAAAGATAAACTTCACGAGAAGAATCTGTTGCTAGAGAAAAATAAAACGTTGACAGCCGAACTAACACAGCTGCAGGACCGTCATTCGCAATTGACGATCTCGCTAAAGAACCAACAGAGTGAACGCGAAGAGCTTTTAATGACTCAGCAGTCGACAGAGGATAAAATTAAACAGATACTTACGTTCATTACTAGTGTTAAAGGGAAACATCAACAAGAACTGGTTCAACGACAGCTGCTGCATTGTGAAGAACAAGATTTAGACAAAGAACAAGATTCCTAATGTATATACTTCCTATTTCCAATTGAAGATTTTTCTTATAAGATAATTGATATTGAACAATTTCTAGATTTTTTATTAAATATGTTTATAGTTAAGACTGATACATTTTGTATATTTTGTTATGTCAAATATATAATTTTACTATACATTCGCTTTATTTCCTTTTTATCTCTCTCTCTTCTATCCCAAACTTTGCACCAGTATGCAATTTAATAAAAATAAGCTAGAAATCTTTAGAATAATTTTAAAACTAAGTAATTGACCAACTCAATTGAAGTAACTTTGCAAAGTCTTATTTTATCTGGCCATATCACCACATTCCCTGGTTTACTACAAAGCTTTTGTTAACTACGTTTCTAAACCAACGTCTAAAACTTTTTTTGATGGGAGATAGATGACATAGATACAATGATTAAAATTCAGATAATCAAAATGTGTTTTTAATTTTAATGTCTTTTACATGACTGCAGGCACTATTTTACTTCGAAAATGTAAAAATGTTTTACAAGATCAATCTAATTTAGACTTTATTGATAAGCAGTTTAAAGAGTTGCCTAAAATTATTAAATATTTCGAAACTAAAAGAATAAAATTAGATGGGACAAACACTTTAAGTAATGCTTAAAATACGCTTAACTGAGAACGAGTTTGGCAGTCATTTAAGTGAAAATAACTTTGAATTTGTTGCGATGCCGACTGATTCATTTATCTCGAGGCGTCTCGCACTATTCAGGCAGCCTCATGTTTCCGGACTAGCGCAAAGAACGAGTCCGACCCGATCCCATTAGACTTGGCAAAAATGAAAATGGCTTGAGCGTCGACATTAGCCCGACTAAACTCCGCATCAATTCAAGTCCAACTCGAATCGAAATTAGAAATCACTCAATTTTCGAGTTCAATGTTTAACTGGAGTTGACTCGTCGATCGTTACATCATTAATTTCGTCAAAAGTAAAAAGGGACTTTCGAAATTGAAATTTTAAAATTAGGTTTCAATTTTGCTTCACGTTAAATAAAGCAGAGCATTTGTTTTTATTTTTCAAAGAGTGTTACTTAAATAAAACTACATATATACTAGTTGTTATTTTTATTTATTATATACAAAAAGAAATTTGCAATTTGCCCAGCATGTATGACATCTATATGCTCAGTTTTAAAATAGTAAAGTGCAAAAACGTTTACGTTTACTCTTACTAAGAAGTAGAAAAATCAGTTGTTTTTAGAATTATTACAAAATTATGTTTGTTACAAATATTGGTACATCACAAAGTTTTATAATTGCGAAAAGAAAACGTATCATATGATAATAGAACGTACTTCGAACAATTTCTATTTAGTTTTACGTACATTTAATAGTATTTTTTATTTATTCCTTTATTCTATCACACAACTCAAACAATTCTTTTATATTATGTATGTATATAATATATATTACTAATAAGGTACAACTAATGGCAAAAAAGTATTTCACATTGGGAGAACAATACTTTTTTATAGGTAAAGATGGTTTCAAACAAGATTAAATGACGATCTATTGTAAAGCCTATACGTTAACAGATTCGACGGCGTACTAAGTAGGGAGAAAACTGGGATTTTAACATAATTACGATTACCTACTTTGCATAAATAATGCTCTTTTTTTAAATGTTGTCAGCGAAATTTTATACTAAAAAGGGTAAGTAGGAAGATACTTTTTTCTCAAAGATGTAAGAAAAACTGGTTGAAGGAACAATTCAAAACATATAACAAAAACCTTTTTCGGCAACTTATTCAGATCTTTTAATTGTACTATGAACAAAGTAAATACTGATACACATTATATCATTACTTCCTTTAAAAACGTATTACGTAAAATAAGTTAATATGCGTTTGTAAACTGGGAATTGTTTAAATTACGGGTTTACATCGGTTACATTTTTGAATTAGTACAATTGCGCGATGTAATGGTGATGAGTATAGTACCAATATAATATAAAATTTTACAAACTATTAAATATAAAATATGTTACAAAATATACTTTCAACGAAACGAACACACATATTTAAGAAGAATATGATCGAACATGAATTGAGGGATGAAGTCGTTACAATTCCTCGTCGTTGTTTCAATAAACAGAAATAGATCGTAGCAAAACATTCCCTTCATATTCTTTTTAAATCGAATACGTATAAACAAGCTGCCAAATATATTCGTAAAAAAAAATCCGACGGAAACCCTCTACCACGGATTAAATACGAAACTGTGAATGTATCAAGCGGCCAGGTTGTTGCTGGTGTTCGTAACAAAAACATTAGCGGTACGTGCTTGTTTGAACATGTCACTAGATAAGCAGGAGCTTATTTTTTGAAAGTATCAAAATTAAGATTGCACGGAAAGTGTGAGGTAACAGCGTGGAAATGCAAGGAATCCAGTCGGATTTCAAAAAATTATTTTGTATAATTTGCGGCAAGGAGTAAATCGCGTGGATGATGTTTTCAAGGAAAAATTGCAAATTTATATTCCCGCAGGCGAGAGTTTTGAAGATCCTGAATTTATGGGACCGCCTTGGAGTGAGAAGTTTTTATATGCCGTTTCATTTTAAATAAGTTTTTAGTCTGAGAAGGTTCTAAAGTCAGGCATTTTCACTTTAATCTCACAAAATGAATAGGAATCTAAGCTTTTATACGTAAAACATTTATAAATAAATACATTGTAACCACTTTGTGCCCATTCTAGTGGACCTTTTCCTATAGCGATAATTTACTGTTTTCGTTAGTTCGTGTACTTAATCGACTTCGTACGTAAATTATCTTAAAGCAAAATAACGAATATGTACTGCATATATATGTGGTAATTGCGTAACGCGAATTTAACGAACGCACACCACTAACAACATGGCGTTTCTATTTCAAGGACAAAGACGAAAGGCGCCGGTAGAGAGTTTCGTATATATACAATCTGCGCCCATGCAGTTAACATACAAAACATATCATACAAAAACTGTCTTTCCCCGCGATAATAATAAGTAGCATTAGGACATCTATTTACATTGCGCATATGTTAATTTTCATTAATTATTACTAGCTTGAATTCGTCCCAGCATCTTTAGGCATCTTACTTTTTTTTTTTGAGCATTTTATACACAACAAATAAGATGGAATGGTAGCTTTAGTAATAACGAATGCAGTGTAAAATAGATAAGACTGTTGTGATGTTGATAAATTAGAAATGACAAGATGAAGAGAAAATATTAAATCTAAATTTCATTCTATAATAGAAAAATTAGAGGGAGGAATCAAGAGAATGATGAGGAACTATAAGCTCCTAGCACTAGTAAATATTTCGTTTTGTATCGAATTTGTTGCAACCTTTATGAGATTAAAAGGGAGTTATGTTTTTACGTATATAAAAGCAAAAACTCTCAGAGATGGTCCTGCATTCATCATTAACAAAATTATAGTACGTAATTTCGATTATTGAACCTTGTTAGTAAACTTAGGCCAGTCAATATCATTATTATCATCGTTTTATTTTATATATTCTAATATCATTGAGTTAATAAACCATTTGCATAATGTCGATAAATGGGAGGTATATGAAGAGTTACTGACAAGCTACCTCGTTTTACAGATACACGTATATATGTATACATTTTAAGGAAATTTAAAGCGCCAGTGATAATATAAAATTCCCCCATTTAATTTACAATTAAATAATGAACATATTCGAAACACACCGTCACACCGTTCCTCTAAAATATTCGTTTTCTAATTTACGATGGTGGTAATTCTATATTAGCAAAGCGCTTCAAATATCGTACATCTTTAATATATATAAATTCATGCATAAATAATTTATAAAATAGTTTTCAACGCGGAAAGATACCTTCTTTTCTGGATGCAATTTACAATTTACTTTCAAAAATAGTAATAATACAAGTTGGCAGGATTTAGTTTTTACAACGAATATGACGGATCGATTTAGGTATGTGTTCTAGTGCACGTAAAGTGAGAAAACCAGGTATTGTACAAAAAGGAGTTGTGTGTCCCGACGTTATACGTTTCCATCCTTTGAAATTTATAGTTCGAAACATTTCACGAAAACCATCTACGATAAAGATCACTTTTCCCGAGAGAAGGGCCATGCTTCGCAAAATACACGCGGTATCAACTTTAATTTGTTACATAATATATTTTGTGTCGTATATTGTAAAAATTGACTATAATTGTTGCATACATTTTGTGTACGTGATGTTCTAACGACGTGGTGATCTAATGAAATTCTTTATGGGGGATGAACATCTTAGTAGTTAATAATATATGTAGTTGTCTGAGTAAGTAGTAGTCTAATTGGATTAAAATACAAAAGAAAACAGTAACAAATAATTAGTCTTTCTCTATATTTTATACTAGTTTGTTCATCACTGACTGTGCAGCCTTCCTTGTTTCACTTTAGGTTGGCTCTTGGTTGGAATAGCACCAACGCCACCTTTCGGTACAGCACCGACAATACGAACTCGTGTAACTTGTCGATTATCACTAAATTGAGGTGGCGGAGCTAGTACAGCTTCTGGTGTATCTGAGGCGCCGGCGATTTCGCCAAATTCGGGAGGTGGTGGCAGGCAGAATTCTTCTTTCTCGTCTGCGTCTGCTTCTATAGGTGGCGGGAGTTGTGCTAAAGAAACCGCATGCCTTGATAAACCTAAAATAAGTACCGTAAGAGATATGCATTATTATAATATAAAAATAAATAATTGAAGCGAAATTTGTATTAAGTTGCGTTCATAAAGGGTAGCGCAAAATTAGTGCGAAATTAAGGTAGTGTCAACCTTGTGCTTTCTATTCAGCTAAATTGCGTAAAGAGCTTGCTGTATACTTTAAATAAATCTAAAGCATAATCAATCCAAAATCTCGAAATTAGCATCAAGGCAATATTGCAATCAAGGTAGTCTGTTAAATAAACATTATTGTAGCAATATGAATGTTGTATTTACCTATTTGGGATCTTTGCGACTTGGATGTGGGTAACGTCATATTGTGTTGTTCTTGACTTAACCTATCATTTAATTCGTTAGATGTCGCCGGAGGTATTTCTTGGTCAGAGCTAACACCCGACGAACTATTATCTCCGTCTTCTAAAGCACCGACTTCCAGGTCTTTTTGTTTCTTCAGGAAGTCGTCTGGATAGGATTTTGACGATTTTAGTAACGATCGTCCTTTTTGGATTTCTTCCACGCTAAAGCTATGGGGTATGGAACTACTACCTGAGCTGCTACCACTAAAAATAATATAAAAAGGGTTTTCACGATTATCGTTCTATTCTTGCTGTTATGGTCAGGGGTGATTCGTGTACTGTGGCTACGAAGCTGCATTACAACGTTTCGATTCCCTCGTGTGTTTCCGTTGAATATCATGTATATTGTACTATGCAACGGAGGTATACCAGGAAATCGATGCGTTGTAATTGACCTCATTTACGTCACCACCCGCCGCCACTGATTATAGTACATCGAATTAAATAAAAATTAAAGTTTCACATTTTCAATTACTATTATAGAAAGGCGGCGAGGTTGTCGATTTCATGTCCTTATTAAAAGTGGTAGAGATTCGTTAAGGGTTAGTGATATGCGATGCCAAATTCATTTCCATAAGATATAAATTCACCTTGTATTACTATTTCCGCTGTTCTCAACAGGTTGAAGTTGTATCGCCGCCAACCTCGTAGATAACTTATTTACATCTTTACTGTCTTCATCACTTTCCACCTCAGAATCGCTACAACTGTAATCTGGCTCTGGGATCGGCGGTGGTCCACCGCTCTGCGCTAAAATCACAACGTTACTCGCCGATTTGCTATTGCTCATCCTTTTCTTTCTCTCCTTCGTACCGGCAGTCGAATGAGAACGTGATGCTCTGATGGGTTGAGCATATGGATTGTTATTGTGTCTGCTAGGTAAGGTGGATGTTGCGCCAGGTTTAAAGGTAGAATTCGTCCGCATGCTGTGCGATTTGCGTACGTGTGATTTCGCCGAATGTGACGGTAAACTTCTTGATCTGTAACCAACGGTCTTCATGTCTTCTGGGGAGGCGTACAATTTTGCACTGGCTGTTGGCTTAAACGAAGATACTATTCCTGCAATGTCAAACAATAGGCGAGGTTAGTGTGCATAGCAAAGAAATTTAAATTGTACGTTTGAATGTTACAATAAGTACCTTCTTCGTTTTTATCCTTATTGTTGAAATTTTCGTATTCTGATTGGTTACCTCTTGAAACATCTACTTTGATGACCTGTACAATTGGTGGCGGAGGAGGTGGAGGATGCGTTGGCGGGGGTAGAGCATTCCTATTTGTTCCGATGAGATTCACGTCTTCCTGACTTCTATGTCCCTTACTATTAAATAAACCATTCGTCAATATTGGTACCGGTTGCGCTAAATCTGGTGTGCTATGGAAATTCCTTCTTAACTCGCCGCCGAAACTGAACGGATTCGTAAATCGTACTTTCGAGTTTTTACTCTTGCTCCTCTTCATTTCGGCGACGCTGGCGTAAACTCGTCCTTTCGCCGGCGAGCTCGGGTGACTGAGCGTGTTATAGCCGGTCTGGAAATTCGACGTGCCCATCATAGACGGTTGCTGAGCGTTTTCGTCGCCTTTTTGCCGTTGGAACAGTTCCTCCAGTTCCGCGGAGGTGATGCGACTTGAGGTAGGTCTTTGTCTAATGGAAGCAGTCCGAGGTTGAACCGGTGTCGAGTTACCTGTGCCACCCGGCGTATTTTGGTGTATGGATTCAGCGGAACTAGATTTTGTAACGTCATCAGTCTCATCTTTTTCTACTGCTTCTGAAATATAATGCAGCGTGGTTTTAGAAATAACGCCTAGTAGGATTTATCGTTTTAGTAGAATATTATTTCGCCGAAGCAATTTTAAATTTAATAGGGTACGATTGGAACTTACCTAAACCAGCTACCAAACTTTTCGCCCTCGCCCTTCCAACGCTCAAGGTTGTCTTTGGATCCCTTCTAGGAGGTAACGGCGCATGCGTCGATCGGCTCAACGTACCAATATTACCCGGTTGCGTATTCGTCAATTTCCTCGGCAGCGTAGCGTATTGCCTGCTAAGTGGCACCTCTATATTTCCGCCAGGAAGTATAGTCGACTTACTGCTAGGCAATACCCTCAGCGTGGCTGGCCCGCAAATAGACACCACCGTCATAGATACCAGATTGCCCGATTTCCTAATCAAGTCAACGACGTGCTCGTGCGACGCAGAGGAGACGTCTTCGTTGTTGATATCCAATAAGAAATCGCCTTTCTTCAGTCCGGCCATATCCGCGACACCACCCGGATCGACATCGTCTAAATACTGAAGCGCCGGACATCTCTCCGACGGTGTGAGATCCATCAGTGGTGATGTCGCCTTCGCACCTCTTAGTATGAAACCGAAACCTTTTCGACCTTTGTGGAGAACCACCGTTCGAGGTTCCGCCGTAACGCATGGGTATCTACAGAAAAATGCAAAAAAAAAAGAATTTAGCTTAGATATCGATACTTTTTTGGAAGTAATCCTAGGTATCCTGCATTGATTAATACCTTTCCGTCCCGGTGCTGAGAATCGATACATTAAAAATTCCCAATTCGGCAAGGAGTGTGGCCATCTTTTATATTACTTTTGCGGACAGACAAATTTTTAGGTAATACAAGCATTTGCTGGTACTTACGATTTTTTCAGTCTTGGTGCCGTCGCAAAATGCTTCGTACTTTCTCTTCGACCCAGAACCCTATTGTCTGGTCTAGTCGGTGCTCTAGCGTCCCTTGCTATTATCATAGGAGCTTGAATGTTGTGATGCCTCAAGCGCACTTCTTGTACGGTGTGCGTAGGAAAGATACCCGATCTTCCTCCACCCGATTTTAGCGTTCCTTCCAGAAAACCGTCATCCGTCGCGCCAGTGACTGAAAAAAATCACAAAACGAAGGTTAATTTCTAACTGATAGTGTAGCTTCTTTCATTGCTGATATGGTACAATTTTTCTTTATATCTACTAATTTGATATCGATAATTTAATGAAATTAAATTCATTGTTACATTGAAATTTAGAAGAAATTACTAACGTTTCTAAAATACGCTGGCGCCATCACTACCAACAATTAATTACGTAAGAAAGATATTGATTTTTATTTGAATGGTGAAATGAAATTTTCTTACTTTCTTTTCTTTTTAATGCTTGATGTTTCTGTTAGCTCTTTCATTAATATTTAAAGCGGTCTGACTGTCGGCATTGAGATAGGCAACCCAGTTTACAGCGGTACAGGTGCTTATTTTTCTAGGTTCGCATCGCAAATTTTGCAATTTTTTTGATACGTTGGTGGAATTAAAAACATTGTAACTGATTTTTCGGGTTAAAAAAAAACATGGTGAATTTATTGTTTCAGATCAAAAGATTTTTCAGCTTGCCTATTGTTTTAAGTACATATTAGCACGTAAGTTATTAAATATTTTAAACTGTACTAATATATGAATCAACACAACAGTAATTTGCAATGTTTACTTACATAACAAACGGATTCTGCGTTTCATTGTCTTACGTTCGCGATACACTTGACGACACATGAAAAGTTTCTTTTCTCACTTCTCTAGCTTAGACATAAAAAGTTTCATTAATGAAATACTATTTGATTAGTTGGACTCCACGTGCGATCAAAATAGACATGATCCAGGTAAAGTTCAGGTATAGGAGTCAAGGTTGTAATAAAATGACAATTTAATTTGTTGTCCGTTGAACGTGCAGCGTCTATTAATGCGTATGGCATGCGATCATCCGATAAGGTTATTTTAAAATGCGCTGTGAAAAAGCGTCGTAAATGGCGTAGAGTGGATTACAATGCGACGTCGTAAAAGGCGTAAAACGGAAAGAAGTAAGCGAATGTCGTACGCACAAGGCTATACGTTGGAAATTCACCGTAAAAACTTTCTGTTTATGCGGCGATAATCTTACATTTGCGAGACCAAGTGACGTCAGAAGCAATGCTAATTGATATTACAATGAAAATATGCGAATTTCGTTATTGAGTTGAGAACAGGTTTACTACAATATAGGATGAAGTCGAAGGAACTCAGGAATATCAAATGAAGTAAAGATGCGTAAGAAGATTGTCTAAACTCTTCCAATTTAAATTTTGACAAAAATCTACACCAAGTGAAGGTGTATTGGATACAAGCATGAAGAATAGGGGGAAAGAAAGGGTGCACAGTTATGCGCACGATACAGTTCACGAACTGATTCTGTGTAAGAATCGCTGATTGGAACAAACCTTAGATGTTATCTTTAGGTTCCGATCATTTTGAATACGTGTAGTAAATTCTTATTTATCTCTTTTTTTTATTCGAATAATATAATAAGCCCTAGAAAGTTAGTAAGTTTGAGAATGCTTAAGTGAAAATTTGAGTAAAGGCAACTATTTAGATAGTTCCTTAAACTAATCAACACTTCAAAGAAACTTATTCATGGTTGAAGGCAATTTGAGCCTTCAGAAGTTTTAGCATTTACTAGATTGACATTTTACAGACTTCTCGATGGGGACGTTAGTCAAACAACTTTTGAAAAAAAATTTTTTTTTAAATTTATTTTCGGGGATCACCGGCGAACTCGTAATTAACGATCCGCATTAACATCGTCACTTACCTTCGATAATATCTCCCTCGCGTATCTGCAGGTGCCCCTCCTCATTAGACGTGTAGGTTTCGATGCAGACGACCGTGCTTCCCGGTATCGAGATGCTTCCAATTGTCGTGTCAGAGTTTGCGGTACCGACGCCGGAACTGTCGCTTACTATGTCGCTGGTATCTCCAAGACTCTTATCTGTAACACCCAGTGCGAGCACTGAGTAAATCACTGCATGAAATCATAGTGAAACGGCGTTAGCGAAGAACGTGTGTCGCATCATACTAATCGGGAGAGTCGATCTTGCATATCTAACGTCTCTTTTTTAGCTTTTAAATTAAAAATTTTTAGAATTTTTAGAATTTGGTTACTGCTTGTAGTATCTCGCAAATGTTTGAATGACTAGTTACGATACACGTAACATATCAATTAACGGCAATTAATTAAGTGATTTATTTCTGTTCAATGTCTTTTGGCAGTACTAAAAATAACTACTATTAGCTAAAGGTGCCTGAAATACGACCGTTGTAGTAATGAGCGATTTAATTACCGGTCCATTGTCAACGTTGTCGAGAAAATCATGATGACGATGATTTCTTTAACATATGAATGATTTTATTTGTTGATTCTGTGGACGAATTTTGTTGTCATTGAATTTTCTTACGAATTTCACTATTGGCTACAGGAAGAGTATTGTGATCAATTTTTTGAGGAATACTTACAAAATGATTTTAACTATTTGGATGTCGCAACATTTTCCGATCATCCCGTTAATATTGGTCTCGTATCATAGAAATTCATGAGCTCTTCCGACAAAGTTTCAATTATTTTCCATAACTGATCGCCTGAAGTATCTGTGTAATGTCATTTTCCTTAGATGATAGTAGATAATTTTTAATCAATGCCAAAGACATTGCTTGAATGGTTAATTAACATGTTTTAAATTGTGTGCATAATTAGCAGGTGTACTGATTGATTTCGCATAATACAAGGAATAAAGAATAATTTAGCAACATCTTCTGCTATTCTTATTAAAAACGAAATGAACGTAAAAAAAAATGAAAATGCAGTAAAAATGCACAGTAATCATATATAACATGCACCTTCCATATAATGAAATCTAATATGAAACGGAGAACTTTATTCTCAAAAAACCAAACATTAAACTTAGACGTTCGAGTTCAGTGAAATATTTGTCTTCTGAGCCAATATGTATCCAAGTGTAACGTTTAGTTGTTTAACATTTTTTACAATTAAAATGGTTATTTTGATAAGCGGTTTGAAATTCTATACTTTTCGGCGAAAATTGCGAATCCTGCGAGTATTCATCCGCAGAGCAGAATAACCATTTTCCCGGTTATCCTGAACGTTTATGTACATACCTGTGACGATACTGGCTGTATCTGTCTCGTGACCTGGTGGCGCGCTTCCATCGCTCATACTAGAGCTGGCAGAGCTGCAGGGGGCCGAGGAACGGTAACTGGGACAGGGGGAAGGAGGCAGGGCAAGACAGCTCATTGAAGGGGCCCGATTAAGCCAGCCTACGGCAGACCGGCGCTTCGGATTATAGCTTGGAGGGCCGCGGAAAGGAACTGAAAGATATAGCTAAAGATCTAGAGGCTGTCCAAGAAAATGTGTGGTGTGTTATAGGTCTACTCATAATAGACCTACGTCTACACTGGAGGAAATAACTATAAATCCGTTTCGGATTTTGCAATTATCCCTTTTTTAATTTTACAAATCACGCGGATAATGTTTCCTATCAAGAAATCATATTTTGTGATTACTATTATTTATGTTACTATATTTTCTACCGATTCCAAATCCCAATATTTTTATTTTTCCGAAGTGCATTATTCTGTAAGCTTCCGTAAGAATAATGTCGGATTAAAATTTAAAACCTTTGCCGCATTAAAATTGTATTTTTTATCTGTTGATGTATATAAATAATGACATTATAAAAATTAGTGTGAGCGACTGTAAAATTTTACCGTAAAAAGTTATACATAGTGATAAGAAAAAAAAAAAACAATTTTGAAATTTGGGATTAACTATGTCACGTCCTTAAAATTAGACTTTCACAATTCTAGTTAATATATTATTAGAAAAAGATTAGTATAGTTAATAAAAGAACCAGAAAAGGACGAAATGTTAGTTCTGCTACTTTGGAAACAAACATTAAATATATAAATAGATGTGTAAACGATCGATTAAGAGGGTTTATACACAAAGGGGTCCTGGAATTTACTCACTTCTTTCCTTGTAATACAGTGCTCAGTTATTAACATACACTTATTAGCACTACATGCACATTTACAAAAAAGCGGTCCATGCGAGGTAAATACACATAAAACAGTTCTAAAAGGCATCATTCGCTGAAGCCGGTACATATTTTACCAGTTTCTGAACGGAAGAGGTTGAAATTTTTTTACTGTTACCAATTTGAAATTAAATATTGTAATTATTTTAGGCAACCAATTCTACAAGGAGGCGAGCATCAAACTGGTTGCATACCTCTAGGTCCGTTAAGTTATGTAAAATACACAAAAGCGCAACACTACACAATACATTTCGGATTCATATATTGATGGATTCATCTTCTGTTATCGCTTCGAACAACAAATAAGACGTATCCAATGCATATGTAAATCCTTTAACATTTATTCGGTAGTAAATCATGCTTTGTCGGAGATTGCAAAACATGTTAGCTTTTGATGCAAGTATCATGCAACCGTCACTTGGGATTACAGTAAGCTGCTTGCCTCACATGAAAGCAAAAATAACAATACAGATAATAATTTATAGATGAAAAAAATATGAAAATACGTATGCGAATACGAAAACCATGTAATTTTACGCCGGTACAAAACACTTCAAAACTGTGCGGTTTCTGAGCCTAGCAAAAGTGTTTTACTGCTCATAATTTTTTGTTTGTAATTCCTATTTTCTTATGTCTGGAAGAAATGATTTGATTTATATGAATTTATTGTGTTCTTTTCTTTTATTATTCATTGAATATTAAATTACTTCCACAGTTCTTGTACTTCGATTTCCCACTAGTCCTGCAGACTAATTATACGGTTGCCAAAAGTTCCAGCAAGCGTTAAACCGCGTATGGCATTAATTCATCAACACCTACGCTAAATTTGGGAATCTCAGTGTCCGTAACTTTAAGTGTTAACCATATTAGCTTTCGGCGTTTAGTTTCCTTCGGCTATTCTCGTGTGTCATTTACAACACATTTGGAATTAATTATGTACATGATTTTAATAAATAATGATGAAACATTATAAAACATGGAACTGCGAGGATTTGTATTAATACGAGGTTTGTTCTTTTAGTTTTGTATATAGCCGCGTAGAGGGCGCCAAAACTTATTTTAATGTACATTGAACTTAAACCCAAAGTTTCATCAAAATGTAGCAAGTTACAGAACATTTTTATAACTGAGTCATTCCAAAAATAGAAATGAGGCGAGAGCATTTTTTTTACAACTTTCGGAGAGGATTATCTCAACAATAATGTCTCGTTCAATCGACAGTTTTACGCTGATGCTGTAAATTCCAACGGGACGCACCAGTCTCAACGATGACCCTAAGACAGGACCATCAAAAACGGTCACTCAAAGTCACTCACAAAAACATCGCTGCTACGCGCAATCGCGGATGATCGATATGTAACATACCGCCACACTGAAGTATGTTGATGCATTTCAATGAGTTTAATCCAGAATATTTTGCACGATGAATTTGTTTTGAGAAAGTTAGTTTCCTGTTGGATCCATGTTTTAACTGAAGAACAAATGCCGGCTCACGTTAATTGGTGCTGAAAAACTTTAAACCGGTTCAACAATGGAAGCTCAAAAAATGTTTATAGTGTCGTGAATGATGGCGAATAATGGATTTATTTCTATGAACCCGAAACTAAACTTCAATCCGCTGTGTGACCGTTTCAAGATGAGGAGAAGCCAACAAAGGTTATCCGTTCCCGAAGTCGAAGAAAATACTCGCAACTTTCATGTTGCAACAATTCAACTTTAGACGGTTAATGTCGAGAAACTAGCAATTTTGACTGTTCCAACTGATGATTGGCAAACTACTTTAACAATTGATTTGAAACAATGGAAAAGTGTATTAATCTTATTTTTTTTTTGAAAACAATAGAGCACTTTAAAGTTTGCTATTACGTCTACATACATATATATAAAACT
The DNA here is from genome assembly GCA_902654985.2 of Oryctes borbonicus. Taxonomy (NCBI): domain Eukaryota; kingdom Metazoa; phylum Arthropoda; class Insecta; order Coleoptera; family Scarabaeidae; genus Oryctes; species Oryctes borbonicus. The sequence continues at coordinate 3,438,860 of LR736866.1, forward strand.
AACCAGACAATCATCGTACAGGGTTTTCAAAGTTTTTTTTTAATTCCCAAAGAACGAGAGGTCTTAATTACTTAAGGCCTTTAACGGTATTCCCTGAGAGTAGGCTAATTATGAGCTGAAAGTACTGGTAAAATTACAAGATTTTCTAGCGCCCATGTGCACATCACAAAAAATAAGTAATAATATACATACCGACATCTTCCTGCCTATAATTCTGGATGATCTCGGCTAGTTCCATGTTGCCGGCAATTACCGCCACCTGATAGGGCGTCTGATTCGCATAGTTCAATGCTTGCCGGTCCGCACCCCTGAATAAGAGCTGTCTGGCGCAAGATTCTTGACTGTTTACGGCACAGACGTGAAGTGGCGTGTTACCAGACGCATTTCTCGCGTTCATATCGGCGCCGTAAAACAACAAGTGCTCTAGATGCTGCAGCAGGCCGGTCCTACACGCCTGAAATGAGAAACAGAAACGGTTCAAGTGATTTAGTGCCTCTTGGCCGTTAACTGTTTACGCGCGCAGGTATATTCTATGTATTAAAGTTAAGTCTATTGTACGTTTACTGTTTGGGCAGATGATGTACGCTCGCAACATTTATTTTCTCTACTGTATTTAATGAGGCGCAAAAAATTAGAGACGTATTAACGAGAACCGATAATAACCTTTACAGATGGTAAAACCAGCGATATGTAATTATGATCTCTGGGTTTCTTGGCTCCAAGGAGCGCACTTCAATTCTTAAATTTCAAGTAATGGATAAGTGGGCATGGAGTCTAGGTAAGTGTTTATTGTAAATAACTTGGAGAAAAAAAAAATGTCCTGCTACATGCCGTAATGAAGTAAGGGATGATTATTAAACGGAGAAAGCAAATTTTTTACTATTTGGTGGCAGGCCTGAAGTTATAAAATCTTCGCAAACATATTCTACTTTATAATAATTTGATAAAGAATAAGGCGTTAAATCATCTTACACTCACACGTCACAAATATATTAAACAAATATTTATGTTAAAGATTACGGATTAAAACCTTTTAATCTTTCCGCCTTTAAATGCTTTCTTTTTTTGTCCCGGAATTCTTAATACTTTTTAATCCTGGCGGCATTAATCGTGCATATCCTGCATTTTTTTAAGATACCGGGATTATCGGAATACAATACCTTATTTTACTTACAAGGGATTAGCTAAATCTGTTTTTTTTTTTATTTTTTTTATACTAAAAAGCGTTTCTTTGAAGTAACTTTATTCTCTAACGATTTTTTGTTTTTCATTGTTTATAATTTCTTTCATCTTCGAAACAATAAAGAGGTTTTTCAAAAGAATATAAATGATCTCAAAAAAAAGCGAAACAAAACAATAATGGAAAAATAACTGAAATAATTAGAAAGAAGGGAAGCAGAAAGGTAGGTGACGAAACCGAAATTCCGTTTTCCGCCGTGTTCCTTAGAAGTATGTGTAAATAAATTAGGACAATGAACAGCTAAATAGTACACCCAAAATGATTGCCTGAAATGCTCAGCAGAGTTCCTGAGAACTTGCATCAAGATAATGCATTGTTCTATACCCTAGTTCTCAATACCAAACTTGTTTTACAAAAGTCTGCGTGATGGCTTTATAAAGTGTAAAATTCCTAACTGTACAGTACAACTATTCGCACGTACTCCTTTAAGCTGTTCTTTGAATGGTCACCGATCTCGTTCAATACCAACGCGGCCAGCAATATTTCCTCGATTTACCTTCGATAATGTATCGGGGATAAAATATAAAGCACCAATATAAAACACCTCCGTGAAAGGATCTCGCTTGCTCGGTAAATATGTAATAGATGTATCTTGCTCCTAAATAAATTCACCTAGATATAGGCAGACAACGGGATCGGAGACGCAACCACAAAGAGAGCAGTTGAACCTATTCGACCGGCTTTGAAAGCGGAAAACACAGAGAATGCGGGTCAAAAGGCAATTCACTACGCTGTTTCCTTTTGATATCCGATTCCGAGTGTTTACTGGAAACTTTATTACAGCCAATTCTGTGCGCCCGGCGATATTCATAAATTTACATTCGCAAACCGGCCGGTTGCTACTCCCGGAATTATAAATATGTATACTTTGTGTAAGTATTCAATTCAATGCGTTAGCTGCAATTATACGTGAATGGCGATGCTTCTTTCTGCACGTAGTAAGCGCCTTGGTGGCGTACTATTAACGCAGATCTTGAAAACTTTTGGTATCCCACATGGGCAAAGGTATTCATTTAAGTCGATAGCGATAATATGCACATTTAATGGAATAAAGCCGACATTCGGGTCATAATTGATAAAATCTTCTTTATTTGCTTGAAAAGTACAAACAATAAGCTTTATTCTTAATTTTTCTTCAGACTGGAAAAGGTTGGCCAGATAAACGACATCATGCTTTAAAATTTACTTTAAAACACAGTTCGCTGTGGACTTCGCCAACTAGTGTGAAATTGAGTGCCTCGTTTTCTTGTTGATGTCGGATTTTCGTTTACACGGGCGATATTCTTCAAAAAAGGAACCGATCGACCTTTGCCGGAACGCCTAGAACTTCCGTGCTGAGTAAATCGAGCTTGTCGAACGTCTAATTGTCTGTATAGCTGGGACGATGTCTTCGTCGAAATTCTGGCTGCGTTAGCACAAGATTTCTCTATTTAAAAATAGTTTATGCTCTTGAGATGCATATTTATTCATGACGAGAGAGAGTGATGTAAATCATTTGAAATAAAAATGGAGGCGTCCTATAATAGGGTGATGACGAGGAATTTAATTTATTTCATTACAGACGTACTTCATAGAAACGTGGAATACCTCTTACATCAGATGTAAATGATCAATATGTTGTTGCATTTTCGCTAGTTGATTCGCAGATGCTACTATTTTATTACCTCTACTCGGAGATCCATGTATGTACGAACGTAACTTATTGTCCCTAGCATAAATCTAATTTTAATTCTGATGCTGTCGAGGGAGTTCGTACGCTTAATTAGAAATAATATTCTGCATTTCCCTCGTATTACGCGCTTAATTAGTTCATGTACTTTCTCGGGGGCGGAAATTGCTTTTTAATTAACTTACTGCAACTTCGCGTCCGTTTCAGCAATTTCGCTGGCCGCTGTTGGACTCGGTGATAACGTGTGCATAGTTAAACAGACGGATTTCTATCCTTAGGTGAAGCGAATTTTCTATTAATTAATTGGTTCCGGAAACCGTTACGTAATCCTAAATTTTGTAACTGGAATCAAACCTGTTCCCACAATCAAAAAAAATAATTATGCATTTTAAATGTTATAATAATGTTAAATAGAGTACCTTTAGCGGCACTTTTTGGCGTATGGGAGACAACTAGGGTGAGATGGCTTTTTCATTTAGATTACAATATTAGCGACGCGACAAACAATGGAATAGTTTTTGTACCCGGAAGCATCTTTTGGTTTTAGAAACAAAAATCCATCAAAATTTTCTTTCGTAATTTTTTTTTATAAGAAAAAGTATGCAGAAATTAAAGAGAAGTTGGATATAGTTAATAAGGACGACGTATCTTTGATAACTACCATCAGATATTGATTTAACGAATTTAAGCGTAGCCGAACAATCCTCTTTGGTGAGGAACGCTTCTCCTATTGAGGTGACTTCGGACAATAAGATCAATAAAGGTTGTAATATCGTGTAAGCAAACCGTTGGATGAAAATTAGATTGAGAGAAGATTGAGTACGAGAAAAATGGGATGCCTTCCTTGCCTGTTGATGATTGAACAAGAACGGAATCGCGTGATATTGTTTTTAGCGCAATATGAGTGAGTTTTTGCGACGTTATATGACATCATTATGGTATATGCTAGAAACCAGTCAGCATGCAGTTTTTCCTGCCTAACGTGCGCCAAAGAAATCGAAAACTATTCCATCGATCGCAAAATTTATGGCAACGATTTTGGGATTCGCAAGGCATAATCTTAATTAATTATTTGAGGATAATCACGGAACAGTGCCATGCTGAATTATTGGGCCGATTCGGCACCGCGGCTCAATCATCGGTTGAAGAAATGATTTGGCGGCAAGAGGTTCACGCCAAATGAAGAGGTCATCGATGAAACAAAGTCGCATTTGCAGAGTGCGACAAATCCCAATATGTTAGTTATGTCGAGAAATAAAATTACGAAACCCAAGCGTTGTTTTCCCGCACATTGGCATTTATCATACCGTCATATGTCGAATCTTCAATCATTTCTTGATTGGAATAGAAATCCAAATTGGCAAGTGCAATATTTCACGACAATCGCAAAATTCGCACCTTTCCCACCAAAAACAAAGTTCACGTCAATACCAGCTTGCGATAAATCACGATTTCCAATTGCCTGCCCATTCCGTACTTACCATTAAACGTACGCATAAATTGATAGGTATATTTATGGCCGCATCCTGTACGGCAATCTCTTTCAAATAATAGCAGCATTAAATCAAATTGTGTCCAATACTTGATAATTATTATGTAAGCCGATAATTATTACATGTCGGTAATTAGATGTGCGTTCGGTCGAGAATGGTAATCTATGACGTCGCAACCAGGTAAAACATAAATATCCGTACGCAGGTCTAATAATGCTGATTTAGTACAGATAAATACCAATTATTAATCGAAACATTATTCTAGCATTATTGGACTTGGATTTATTACATTATGTTAGTCGGAATCGTACATCTACAGTCGATAATAATTACACGCTACTTACAATACGTCACGTCACAACAAGCGCGTGTATTATGTGCATACATCTTGTTAAGTGGCTGGCAATGATCCGTTAATAGATTAATTTTTAATTGATTTAATTATATTGCGCGGCGTTAGTTTAGAGAGAAAGATAGGCGTATAAATAAACTGTTGAATTATGAGAGGTGCCAACTTTTCTCCGTTATTTGTAACTGTACATATACAGTATGTGAATTGAAACACTCTAATTTGATTAAGTTCCATTGAATGCTGGTACAATAGTCGAAAGTGGTATGCTACGGACGGCGTTAAAAGCATGATTAAACATCAGCATGCCAGGATGGTGTTTACATTTATCTAAAAATCATACATTAAGAATTTGATTAAATTCAGGCATTTAACCATATTATATGAGTTAAATTCTAACGAAATACAAGAATTTATTCTAGGGTTTCATGTTTTTACATGCATCCGTTACATGTTGATAAAAATTGCTTTAGTAAAAAGCACCGAGTTTTTGAAATATTTTAGGAAGCGTCCCGGCTCAAAAATTTCTCTTGAACGTAAAACACAACTGTCTCTGGTAAACTTTCAAATAAAAACTAGCCGCCACTTTTCGCAGCTTCATGAGATATAAGCGTTTAAAGAATCGTTTATATTTATAAAACAAACTTGCGCCTGCAACAATTCAAAATAAAGCATTATGTAAGCTCGCTGTTAATCATTTTGTGGGGCCATTAAAAGAAGATGGACTATGGCAGAAAAGAGGCTAAATTAATTCGCCAAAAATAATAAATGAGCAATTGGGACGATCAACTAAATATTTTAAAGATCTAACTGCGAGGACTAAGAGAAGAAAAACTGAAGAATTAAGGAAACGTACGGTTATAGAAGTATTAACATATGTCACGCAGATGAAATTACGGGTAGAGGGGAGAAGAGATGCGCTAAACGTAATAGACGGGACTTGTACGACAAGTTACAAGAAAGCGAACTCACAAAAAAAAAACGTGCAAGTGGATACAAAGCAATTATCCTCTTTACGTGCTTTATCAATATTGGCGTAAGGTGACTTATCCAGGAAGCAGTATATGGCTATATTTACGAGGAAGGTGTGTTATTCCTGCTGTAGCGTATTGTAACGTACAAAACTGCAAGCGTATCCGGATAAGACATCTCATAGAAATACAAAAAAAACCATGGGTGAAGTGAAATTTCAATAGTTTTCAGAAGGAGGATTTTATATTATTCTTAAATAAGAAACATCAAATGTAGTGGAGATTATACCACGCACAACGAAGCAATTGGAACAAATCTAATGAGGTAAGTCAGATAAAACTTTAAATGTGAAGTCGGGATTGATGTTTAGTAACGTAAGTCGAGCGAACACACGGCGAAACCCGAAAGAAGTTAACAGCAGTAACAGTATTGATGAATAGACGAATTAAATATTAATAGATTAAATCTTACTCACTTGATGTACTTCTTGCCAACCTTGCAGATCCTGCGCGCCGATAGTAGCGTGGTCATGCAGAAGGGTTTCGGTGAATTGAGGTTCCACGTTATGCGTGATGGTTAAATATAAGGGTGTCAGTCCTTTCGCGTCTTTGTAATTCGGCGATGCGCCCAATTCCAGCAGCGTTTTCATCGCCTCCAAGCTCTTGTGTTCGACGGAACGGTGCATGGCTGTCGATCCATCTCTGGTCCGATAGTCAAGCAGTGCACCTCCATTCACGAGAGCTATTAATACTTTGGCGGGTTTCTTGATACCGGTGGCTATGGTTAGCGGAGTTTCTGTTTAAGAGAGAGAGAAGAAAAAACGTGCGTAAATTATAAATATACATTCGATATACTTTAAGATTTACATGCGTATTTATCATAATAACAGGAAATCTTTTTTTTTTAACAGTATCATCAACTTATGCATGTTTTATACAGAAAACAGATTTTTCGCGCCTTTAGCGTAATTGTATCTGCTGCGGAAGTTATTTTGTACATTTCTATACAAGTCATATGTCAAGTTAAAATGTGACAAAGGTGTCATATTGTCTATCCTAAGTCGAAAGAATGAATCTATTACTTTTTTTTTGTTTGAACATAAGAAATTGAATTAATTAGCTGATCAGTTGGAAGACTTATTTATGATTTTTATCGATGTTCGTGGTAAATGGCCGACTCCGACTGAAAGAGAACGTCGTGTCTTAGTAAAGATTTGCAGAACTAACAGAAGGGTCACGTCACGAAAGTACAAGACCAATGATTTTTAAAAATTTAAACGCTGTATGTATGTTTAGAGTCTTTCGGATTACTTTCTTTGAAGGCAAAGGAAAAGCCATTATTAACAGTTATTCAAAAGAAAAACACTTGGTATTCGATGTACACTGCCGTTCAGAGAAGTTCGGTCGGTTGGTAAAAAACATGAAAAGGTTACAGAAACAAACGAAACTAGAAACAAAATGTAATTTTATTGTATGTACAGGTAAAAAAGACAAAAATAAATAAATAAAAAGTTATTCTGGTCTAATATAACATACTGAACATTATATTTTTTTTTTCATCGAAAAAACTTCCTTTGCTGTTAATCACCGCTCGAACTATTCTAGGCATTCTTTCAATAAGTTTTGTTAAAACGGATTGTGGAATATTAATCCATTCATGTTGCAGAATATTCCGTAAATGTTCTTGTGAAGTTCGGCATATTTTTCGGATCCTCCTGTCCAGTTCATCCCACAACAACTCTATCGGGTTCAAATCTGGGCTTTGTGGGGGCCATGTCATTACTTTCAGGGTGTGCTGTTCTTCTTGCTCCTTTAGATCGTTCTTACACACTAACGCAGTGTGTTTTGGGTCGTTGTCATTCATGAATGTAAAGTTGCGGCCTATTATACGCAATCCTGATGGCACTGCATGATTCTGGAGTATTGCAAAATAATTTTCCTTCCTCATTACACCCTGCACTCTGCATAAATCTCCCGTCGCAGCAAAGGAGAAACATCCCCACATTAACACAGAACTACGCCCTTGCTTCACTGTAGGCACAATGCAGTTCGGGATCACTTTTCGGTTTTAGATTTTCGGACATAAACTCGTCGATTTTGCCCAGAAACCTCAAACTTTGACTCGTCAGTCCAAAGCACGTGTTTCCAATCATCCAACGACCAATCTAGATGAGAACGGGCCCACTGTAGCCGTTTTGCTCTGTTGCCCCGACGTAATAAGGGTTTTCGAATGGCAATGCGTCCATGAAGGTCCGCTTGTTGAAGTCGACGTTTTACCGTACTCGCCGAAACTTGTTCTTCACGGCCGCGATTGACTTCGGCAGCTATTTGTGGCGCTGTTAATTTTCTATTGCGTTTGCTTAATAATACAATTCTCGAATCTTCAGCTTTTGTTGTTTTCCTAGATGCTCCAGGACGGACGCGATTTTCTATAGTTCCAGTTGTCCGATATCGCTTTATGATGTCATTTACTGTTGAACTTCTCATATTTATTTTTTGAGCAATTTGTCGCCCGGAATATCCTTCTTCAAACAGCGTAATAATGCGTGAACGTTTTTCTACACTGATAGGCTTGCCACGTACCATTTTGAAGTAAATTTTCTTAAAACTTTCGCGCAAAAACGACAGATGCACACCAACACACGTTTAACCGTAAAACGAAGCAAATTTATATCTTTACGCCCGCAATAAATAAACAAGAGTGATACTGCGGTATATTTCCTAAATGTATTGTTCGTTAATAATCCCAAAACGACCCGTTTCGAAAGATCGGTACTTCCGAGAAATTCTTGGAATGATAATAAAAGGGACTTTATTGTGGTTGTCGCAATATTTCTACTTTACATAATAATTTATGGCTTTAATCCCTTAGAAAAGAGTGTATGCTTAATATTTTTCTAATTTTATGTATTAATAATTGTATACAGTGTGATATAATAGGTTTTTATTTTATGACCGAACTTCACTGAACGGCAGTGTATACATCGCAGCAGCATCGTCAGGACACCCTTACCAAATGTTTTTCTTTGATTGCGTAAAAAATGTTTCATCGAAAGCAATCTATCACCCCGTTTAATTGTTTGACATATTTTTTTCCACGAAATACCTTCAAAATCTTTTTGAACAGAAACCACATTTTTATTACGAGTCGGCGGGGGTCCCCATTCGGGATCTCTGACTACGAGGTCCCGGTGGGGTGCATCTGTTGCATTAGCCTAAATAGTTTCGATAAATCAACCCATACTGTATATTTCGCGAACTGATTGTATACGTTACCAGTCTAAAAAAAAATCTCGTTCCAAGTCTGCCGTACGAGTACCTATCTCCGCACGTCTGTATAAACATATAGTAGTACGCATCACATGGCTTTCGGAAACCTTCATTGATTACATTATACGTTCCCGTATAGACGCCGACTTGTACGCATTAGAGGATCGTGCGAGATAGCAGGCGAGAATTTATAGAAAAGCTCCGCAGAAATGATGTCCGACGTTTCGTAATCGCGCGCGTGTTTCGTAATTAACTGCTGCATACTTAAAGCGTGCGAGGAGCGCCGCACCGCTTCCAGGTACGTTGGGCTTCACGCGGAATTTTTCGCTTTTATCGCCGTAAAACGCGAAGACGCGTGTACGCGTTACATCTAATATGTTCTCATAACGTGTTCGATCGAGATATGGAAACGATTTATTGCGTTCGCCGTTCGTTCTTAAGCATTGGTACTGTTTCTACTTCCTCGTCTTTTTCGTTGGTTGTTGGCACGATGTAAACGGAATACGTATATTCATTAAATCATACGTAACGAGATACACGCGTACAACTTTCATCATTGGTAATCGTCGGCGATGTTGCGAACGTGTGTAAGGGACGTTGTAAATGTTATTTGTAAGTGGACAGAAGGATAGAAATAACTACCACGGGGATAACAATATACAGATAACATCCAAAAGAGGTTGAAAAAGTGTAAAAATTGATTCCAAACTGTTACGTGTGTCAACGTAGATAAATTTATTAATTTCGAACTCGTGCGAATAAAACGTGGTAATAGCGTATCAAATTTAATTTAAGGCTGAACGTACTTCATTTTGGTCATCAGTAAGCAGCCGTGGAATGTACTGCAACAGTCTGTACAGTCCTCATATTGATGCGCCTAATTGAACGAAAATAACGCAATATTTTCGTCTAATGATGCAACATGAGCATGTTTCAAACTTTTAGTGAATTGTTTTCTTTGTCGAAGGTTATTACAGCTCAACTATATTTTAGAACTTATAACGCTTAAAAGGAATCAGTTACAGTAGATGCACCTTGGCACAACAAAGAGCTTACAAATGATAACTCCCTTCCTAGATAACAAGCATATCTCTATTAGTTTCAGATATCCGCTTCGCCGTTGTAACTTGACGGGTAAAATTAAAATTTCCTGCTCCCTATCTGACATTATTGGGTCAGGTTTATGCCCCGACGACAGATGCAATTTATGCAACGGAACATTATATAACACCTAGCAAACTTGTTCAGACGTTATTAGAAACGCTCGACTTATCGCAGGCTACACCCACAATCAACCTCATTCCACGATGTATCTCCAATTAGTTTTCATAACATACCGCTCCAACTTGGATTTTATAAAATTTCGTCGCTATTATTACGGCCTGTCCGATCATCTAACCTTAATAATAATACCCCTGCTATTGTAATAAATTACCTTACCGCTGACATGACATCGGTATTGTCGTGAAATTGTTATTCTTGAAGTTCGAAAAAATCATTGGCAAGTAGAGTATTTATTCACCGTTATAAGTACCGTGTACTTTGCTTTATGTTGGAAATTCATTGAGTTAGAGTATGGTAAATTCCTTCATTTATTTTATTCTTCCATTGACGACGTGTATGACATCCCACGTCGCATGTTGGGATATTCTTGAATCTGACTGGAATTTTCAGCAATTACGTTGAAAAAATTTTTCAATTAATTAGATTGCTGCTAAGTTTGAAATAATTCAGCTATTGCCATTGGCATCTCTCTTATAGTGATCAAATCGCTACCTGGATTGGCTAAAAAAACGCTGGGAAGTCGAAAACAATGTCCACGATATAGCTCAAAATTTGGTAGAAAAATTCAATGGTGATATGTAAGAAATAAATGTTGACGAATAATATTTTCTTAAACTCAAATTTAAACTTAACATTTGGTCCATTTTCCATGATTTTTAATCGCATTATTCAGCTAGTTTTCCACATTTCGGATACGTCTTATGAACCTTGTTTTCTAATAACTGTCGTATGTGTTAGTAGAGTAGTGGTGCAGGTTTTACCAGAAATATTCAACTTGTGGAATTAACAGCTTCTTGCACACTTATGAAATGTTATCGATTTGAAAAGTCATCATGACTAAGCTGATTAGTCGAACGTCTCTATGTATTTATCGTAAGTTTACAAAGGAAAATAAAAATCACGAAAACGTGATTAAAACGAATTATATAGAACAGAGCAAGCCAACTTGCGTATTATTATTAGCTTAATAAGACGTGGAAGGCTGTCTTGCAGAAACCCACAGCGCCGGATTAATCTGACGTATCTTAAAATAGATCGTACGCATAGATTATTCAAGTGTGTTCCCACAACCCATCGATCACATTCCATTTATATCCCTGAAAGGATAAGGCTAACGTCAAAATAATTTTCTACATTCAATACGCACAGAGGCAGTCCCTCACCTACGGCGCTTACTGACGTGGTGCGTGATTGTTTTATTACATAAGGAAAAAATAGTGGAACGACGTGTCATTTACGTGCACGACCACTTGCGCATAGAACGATCTAAAGAATGCGTTGGATGTGTACGGTGCGATTATTTCTGAAGAGAATCTATTAATGTTGATGTTGTACTTGATTGGTGCCTTTTCTGGTGCCTTAAAGTAACTATTGCGATATGTAAAAAAATAATTAGGGTGCCTTTAATTAGATATTCTCATTCATATATATTTCTAAGTCAATAAAAATGATAATAGTAATTTATCCTTGTAAATACGAGGCAAGGTAAGGATATTGCGTCGTTTGAACGTCTCTCAGCAACACTTCTTCCTTTTTAGGCCGAAAATGCGCTTTTGGGGAATCAATACTAGCTCCCTGCTGATCGCTCGGCCCCAGAGAGCAACATTGTAAGATACGTGCGAAAACGCGTAAACCCTGATGCACTGATTAATCAATTAAAGCTTCTATTAATTGATTCAGTTATTCCATCTAAAATCTCCTATTGTGGTGTACACCCCTTCTCGGGTATATGTATAAATTATATGAAACAATTATGCTACTGTTAAAGATGATCGTTCGTCTATTCGCGAAAACAATCAATCGAAAGTCGGCATATTGTTGCAATTAGTTTATTTTTAGTCCTTATAAGTAGGAGATGGTGCCACGAATACTCCGCGAGAAGAGATGCTATCTATTCTTCTCTCTATATCAACTACTGCTTGTTGTTACACTATTAGAGAGAATACATAAAAAGCACGAGATAGATGAACACGTCCGATAAAATTGTTTTCGAAACGCGATCCTATCGTCGCAATTAATTTATTGTTTCTTTTTTTTCGCATCTCTGTCAATATAAACATACTCACGTACACGTAGGTCGTTGGTTTTGTTTCTCCGAGAACACCTATTTGTTATAATAATTGGCGTGAAATATTTATTCCTCATCTAAGTATGCGCTATATTGTCAGCCGCATTGACATATTTTGTTCATTATGAGTGGTTAATTGCTTTTTAAAAAGATAACATTGATATGAAGGCACGTTTTCTTAAAGCACTACGGTTTTTAGTATTCCGAAAGCACATGTGATGGCACCTGGAGAATAAATTCAATTATTTTGCTGGTGAAATCAATAAAGGTACAACCAATCTTTTAAATAAGCATCAAGCCAAATACTTTACAATAAACGTTAACGCTTAAATACATTTTCTCCGAACGTGTAGCAATTAATTTTCTACGATATGACCGACGCCAATAAGGAATTTTATCAGTGAAATACGAAAACTAAATTCTTTCCTGTTATATGCGAAACAAAACAATAACGAAGTGAATGTAATTAAAAAAGAACTCACCCCCTGAGTCTTGACAATGAAAATTTGGGTCGAGGCCCTTGCTGCACATCTTCGTAATTTTCTCCACTTGGCCGTTGGTGACGTAATCAAGAAACCTTCTCAAATTAGCTCTGGTGTGGAGGCTTTTGAGTTGTTTTTCATCGAGGCTCAGCATCTTGTAAACCCTGCGTTTATATTTTAGCTGCAACAGAAGATTTAGGCTAGTATAGTTATTTTGAAAAACAGAAAAAAGCGTTTTTTTTCACAAAATTTATTTAAAATATTGGAGAGCATGGTTGAAGAAATTGTTTTTATTTTCTTGGGATATCTTCGATGTTTTCTTAGGATTCTTTTTTTTATTTGCGACAGATCTACTGCGCATGTATCTTATTTTTTTATAGGTTTTGAAGCAGGTAGTTTATACGTACTGATAATATGAAATAAAGCCAAAACTTTGCCAGTAATTGAAGTATATAGTATACTTTTTGGTGGAGGTGCCGGGTATGAAAGCAACTATTTTCAAAAATTAATATAAATAAATTTTACTTCACTTTTAATATATTTTTGTTTATATTCTTATGAACCCAAAGCATTTTCAACATTTTTACCATATAATACGATGTATTCGATCATATATTTATTTGCATTCATACTTAGTGCGTACGGTGTTTTATTGCTTTGTTACCATTCAAGAGAAAAAATGCCATTAATGGGCTACGATCTAAGCTCTCTACTACAATTGGAGTCGTCTAGAATAGAAATAATATGTGTCAGATCTTGAAGCGAGAAGAAGACGCTAAATAAGTATTCCGTATTAAAAGGTGGAATTATAACTTCATAGCATGCGTAACAACACCGACATATTTTTACATCCAAGAAATCATGTTCTAAGATATACATTATGTTGCGGAATAGGTGTTAGTAACAAAGTAGGGAATAAATGCGGAGAACGGAGAGGTACATATCAGTGCTGTACTGGTCTTGCAATAATCCTGTTGTATATATCCGTATTCATTAGTACATTGAATACATGTATGTAATAAATAAAAGATATCAAGTTCTTTTATTTGACCTCAAGATATTACAATGCCACAAGAAGAGAAACTGTTTTCTTACGGACTTCTTGCTTGCTCTAAAGCTCAGAAATAACAATAAATTTTTGAAATAGATAGAACATTGACCACCAGAAACTACATATAGCAAAACCAGGAAGAAGATTGTGTTATCTTTAAAAAGTAAGATTCTTTTGAGAATATCGTAGTCTCATTGTCGATGCAAATCGTGTATGTATTTGATTTGAAAAGAATATATTTTTACTCCATTTAAGAATATAATAATAATAATACTATCTTTATTCACAAATCTGCAAAAACGGTAAAAATGAACAAAAACTAGAACAAACGAGTTTGGTGAAACACAGCGAAGTTCAGACAAAGTCTGCTTTAAAAGCTGAACTCCGATTAAAGAAAAATTATAAAGTAAAATATAACTACTTGGTTCTAAATCAAAACAATGACACATATATACACTCCCCGACAAAAACTTAGAGGCGGTAAGATGTTTTACGGGTTTTAAGGGTTACAACATTTCTTTGCGAAACTAGCAAGATATCTAATTAAGTTTTTATTCGTAAAAGTAAAATAAACTTAAAAATATCTCCTCCAATAATATATGAACTAAATAATAAATTATTACTTCAATGTTTAAACAATTTCTGCGACAACAATCTAGACGCTCTGTAGCAAATGTAAAGCAAAAATAAACAAATGAGTGATCAGTAATGCGTAGATCCTCCATTGTTCTTAATCACTTCCAATAGTCTGTTATTAATAGATTTATATAAATTTAACACATAATTTTGACGGATATTCTGCCATTCAGTCACTATTAAAGTTTTCAGTTACTGTACCGTGAAATATTGACGGCCTCCGCCATAAACGCGACGTGCCAATTCACCCCACATGTTTTCAATAATGTTTAAGTCTGGTGACCGTGCCGACCACTGTAAAGTTTTAATCTTTTTCTCTTTAAACCATTCAGTAATGGCTTTTGCTTTATGAATTGGCGCGTTATCTTGCTGAAAAACAAAATTGCGCCCGGTCACGCAATAAGTCTTTGTACGTCACAGATGTCATTTTGTTTGTGCAAAACACTATCCCACTTTTATCGCGAAATCCCGCTCACTTACAGCTTTCGGTCGCCCCTGGCGTTTTGGCTTGCCGTAATTTTCCGGATCTTTTAGGAAATTTCTAACGGAATGATCGCTTCTTCGTAACCGACGAGCAATTTCCTTCTTACTAACACCATCCTGGTGCCAGGCTAGAACTTTACCCCTTTCGATCAAGGATAATTGCTTTTTTCTACCCATATTGCAAACACTTTATAAAATATAATTTCTCGTGGTGAAATGTGTACACTTTACCAGCACAACCGCTGCATATAAAGAGAAGCATCAAATTAAAACATTTTTGCTTATATTAATGTAATAAATGCACAGGGTCTGAATTTTTGTCGCATTTAAAATTCCTATTTTGATCTGGGAAAATCTCAATTACCCCTCATAAAGCAATAAATACCCAGAAATATCTATAAATGGACTATTTACATAACAAGTATTAATAACCCTCATTTACATTTTATATAATGTCTGTAAACTTTGTTTCGTAAATAGAAACGATACCGCGTCTATGTTTTTGTCGGGTAGTGTACATGTTACATAGCAACAATACCATTCAGCTATGTATATGATAAGAGAGTTTTTAAATTTCTTTATATACCTGATGAATTAAAACAGTACTTAATTCATCAGGTATATACGATTTAACTGTAGCATCATTAAAAACCTATCCCAGCCGATTACCTACAAATATGGTACTACATACATACATAAATCACGTTTTAAAACGACTTAATTTGATTTTCTCCTCTACTATTGCACTCCATTATCCAATAAGTATTTAGTCTAGCGTTATCACCGACTACTACGAACCGCTCATGTATATGCATCAGCTGACAGAGAGCTTTGTTTTTAAGCTACTTGCTTTCCTCCGTTTAAATACGTTACACGTCTCCGTTTACAAGGAGGCCACATCCGTTATCTTTACCATATTTACAAGCGGGATAATTTACGGCGTCGAACCTGAATTAAATCTCTGTCTAAGGTGCGTGGGTACACAGTTCTCGTGTATACATGGGTGCACCGGCAATTAGAATACAATATACTCGCCATTAATGCGCCCTATTTCGGATCTACAAGCGTTTCGTTCCGTTTGCACCGGATTTTTCTCTCCATTTTGTTGTTTTCTGTAGTGTCGGTTAACAACTTCCTTGTTTGTTACTTGCGTGAAAATAAACTTATAGCCTAATACTTTTATAGAAGCATTAGGCGCCCTTCGAACTGAAAATGAACAAAATGTGCAGTTTTGTAACAAAGCACTTAAAATTTCAATTTAAGAAACATCTTCTTTCTTGCGAACAAGTTTGCAACGTTACTGCGGACTCCACTTTTAGTTTTTTTTGTTGGATTGCTTAGGTTTGTTGTCTCTACGGAGATAAAGCCTTTAGGCTACTAAGACGTCTAGCGATTATCTCCCCGACACTTTTCTTCTCTTCTCAAAGTGAGCATGTACAATTATTATATCTTATTATCTTTTTTTTTTATCGGCCCATATTCGCTACGTTTTGCGTAATCACCAAGTGTTATTATCCAAACTTTTCTTATCTTCCCCGTCATACTTATAGAGCTATATCGACCTATTTGCTGAAATCCATAAATATACTTGTGCACTTGAGACCAAATAATGGTCTCATATATAAGAAAGACAATAACGTTTGAGGCTAAATCGATAATAAAAATGAGATGGGTCTGTAATTATCCGTTTCATTTTCATTAGTTACTAGATATTATTAAATTCCCTTAATTCCATCCTTATCCTAATGCTAGTTTCTCTGCTTTTTTTTCTCGTTATTTTTTCCCTCTTAACTCTTTGTTGTGATAGAATTCTTCTTTTTCCTTTCGTCAATTTTCTAATCCTTTCCTTTACAGTGTACAAATCGATAATTCTTAATACTTCTAACTATTCGGCTAAAATAAAAAAACGGATACCGTTACATCAAGTTAAAGAAGTTTACTCCTAAATTTAATTCAAATTCCTCCATTGTGTGAGAACCGTGTATACGCTATTAGAAGTAAACGAAATTGCATCTTCCTACACACATTGTATAGAGCATTTGTGTACCTACTCACGTATTTTAGATGAGAGCTTTTTCTGCCTTAGCCGCAAAGCGTAGAGAATACAACGCTTACCGTTAGGTACATCGTCTACACGATATACAGATTCCATGTTTTCAATTAACCATGCCCAAGCGAATGCGGCGTTCCAATTTAAAGTTGAAAACCGCAATTTCCGTCATCCACCCGGTTGTTTACTTTGCGACGTATCGTCCTCCACGCCAACTGTCACAATTTTCGTATTAATTACTCTGTTTCGCGTAATATACAGCAACCACATAGTTACTTACTCCTAGCATACTTTTTGTTCTGGCTGGTTTTTAATTTAAATGCCCATGTATAAGATATAGACGGGTACCGTTAAATTGTCACACATTGGATTAAATTCGTCGTCTTTAACAATTTAGAATTGTGAAGATTCATCCTTCAAGCTTTTTTTATTAACTTCCATTATTATCGGTGTTGTGTGGGTGATTCATAACTAAGTAAAAAAAAAACTGTTGATTCTAATTTCACAAACTCCTTATTTGAAGCTACCGGTTTCAAACAATTTAGTGGTTTAATTTTTATATTCTTTGTCAAGTGTTTAGAATGCCTTATCAAGAAGTTCTTATTCTTATGATTTTCTTCGCAATTTTTAAACACCTTATTTATATGTATAAGATAATTGCATTTCCTTCATCTTAAACCAGCCAATTCGATATAACACATCGACAAGATGAATTCCGATCGAACGCAGTTATCTAATTCGCCATTATCATCTTATCTTCAAAATCTAATTTAATTACAATACAGTATAAACGAGAATTTCGACATTCGATTATTTATTTCCCATTTCGCAGTGTACTTAAGCTTCATTTTAAAATTAGCATAAACACATTCCACGGATTTATTATCGTATCTATTAAATTGTGATTTTATTTGAAGCACGCTCGCAATTTCAATAGCTATAAATTAACGCGTGTGTAGTATCTCCGATCCATTGCATAATATCGATAGAGAGAAATGTTTCACGGTGTGTCAACACATTTTGCCAACCAGAACATATGCATACGCGGCGTGGCAAAAATACTGGTCTGACAACACGGCGCACAACATCAACAAATTGGGTATTATGTAAATCGGTTATGGTTAACCTAATTTCGTGTGAAATTCCCATTGCAAAATCGCCACTGTTGTTATACAAATTGCACATTCTTTAGGTAAACAGTCGACGACGTGGAATTTAGCTCTATTCAATTGGCGAATTTCTAAATTCTACGGCCTACATATACGCCTGTGCGTTATAGTAAAGCCTTATGTTTATCTTAAGTAATGAGACATGTTTATAGAATATCGTAAATACGCGGAATAGGCGTATTTATGATATGATAATGAAAAAGTTGTTTTTGTAAGGCACAAGCTCTTTCATTTTTTCTTTTAGCTTTCGCAAATGTTCATACATAATTGCTTTTTTGTTTTTTTAAACGTAACTAGGTTATTCCAATAACAATAAACTTAAAAGTGCCTATAGAACATTATATGTACACATACGGAGTGTTCAGATTTAATACTGTTCTATGGGTATCTTTTTTGTTTCTAAAGATATAAAAGACGCTCAAAATACAAAAGAATTGATTTATTTTGTCGGAAATTGAGCATCTAGAAAATCAATTGACTTTACCAATTCACCTGAAATTATCAAACTTTGGTTTTTTAAATGAAACACCTCGTCAATTTTTACATTTTCGAATTAGTCGAATTATTCTGCATCTCAATGATGATGGACTCATGACTCGTGAGTCATGACTGCGAAAAACCGAGTACAATGTATCAAACACAGTTTTACGAAAAGTAAAAAATAACAATTTAAGTGCTAATCGATGCTTAGTTCATAGTGGTGGACATTTTGAACAATGCTTTTTGTTTAGAATTTTGTTTTTCTTAATATAGTAAAAACAAGTGAAAGTATTTGGTTACTACAGTCAATTGTTTTACAGGCAAAACAAATCAGTTGTTTTTTTAATTTAACCGTCCTTGTTTTTTTAGAAACAAGGAAATTACCCATAGAGAGGGTTCACCACCACTACCAAACTGAACATTCTGTATATGCATGTGAAAGAACAAAACAAGAATTTGCAGCATAGATTAGGAGTGTTACGTTCATGTTCGTTAAAAGTATAAACGATGCCAGTTTGCTTTGGATTTATTATTTATACGTGCTTGCTGGACGTTATATTTGAAAACGATGGTACATAGAATTGCACTGAAAAAGATAACTAGAAGATATAATACTTCGTCGCTGAATTCAACGTTTTTAAGCGAAAACCTTCTCTACGTAGCTTCATATTTAATTTACTAATGATCTTGGAAAAATATGGAAGGTGCCCCATTAAAACAAATTGAAATGCTTTTACTAACAGTATGCCATACCTATCTGCACTTTTTTGTAAAGTCATTGCAGGTTATGCATTGATGGGTCATTACGATATACGTCCACATAGGTCAACTTTTAATTTCATCTCTGGAGAAGAAGACCTTGCCGAGACTGTTGGTTCACTCTGTACGTAGATATCGATTTGAGAATTTTAATTACATTAATGGGAAATGATACATATTTACAATACTGCTAACAAATGTGGTGGCATCTTTGTAGGGTAAACATCACCAACGTAATGCTTAAATACATTTAATTCACATTAAAGTTGTAATAATAGTCATTAAATATAAATAAGTGAAAATATTGTTTGTTTTTTTAATAACATCCAGCACAAGTCACCTTGAATTTTACTTTCGTAATTTTCCTATCTTGTTTAGTTCGCATCACCAACCATTTTAAATTAGTACACAAGCGAAAATAATTAGCGTGAATAATTAGCCGTGCAGCCTTTATGGGTAAAGGTAAAGTAAAAAATGTTTTCTCGTAAAAGTTGTACTTGAAGAGTCGTGTGCTTTTTGTTTCGATATTATCCTTCTTACCATAAAAATGATAAGCGTTGCGTGAATCGTGTGGTTCGCGGTAATTGACAGTTATGTTAATCATATGGAACGGAATTTACAATTTACTACAAGACGTCTTTTTTGTATTATTTTTGTTATTATTTTATTTCATACATATGCCAAATGCATTATTGTTATATTTTGCTATACTCGTATAGAACTGCGTAATATTCGTATTTTATTGAAATTTTACCGGGAAACTGGTGACGCAGCACGTAAAAACAAAACCTCGTTCTTTTGAATAATGAAACTCGATTTAGATATCTAATTGGAGTAAAATTCGTACAATACAACATTTGGATTTGCAGCTAGATTAAGCGCTTTGCCAAATATGTCTTCGTTGTCTTGTTCCTTCGCTCATCTGTTGCTGCATTTGTCAAAAATTATCGCCAATTGCGATACATGTTTCATACGGGATGAAAAAAAAAATAATTTCTTTAAGAATACCATATTATAAATTGCAATATGCCATACGAGTTCGCTAACCAACTGACGTAAGCGTGATCGACAATCGTAAAATGTGAACATTTATTACCGGAATTGAAGGATTATAACCGGAATTTGCGAAATCTTTGCAAGGACAAAATAGATTTTATTCTGTTAAGAAAATGTTATATTAAAAATAAAAACTTACAAGTAATATTGGTATTATCGGTGGCTAGAAATAAAGGGCCGGGGACAGAGAGAGGCTATATAAGCCGCTGAAGAATTCAAAATGGGTCAGAAACAGGATCGCTCTGAATAAAGGTTCTCGGGCTGCACTTGGGTGAACGTCACGTCACATGGCGCTAATAACATTAGCGTTTCTTCGTTGTTGTATTTTTATTGAATATACTAATACGTACAGATAAACACTGCCTATGTTATATTAAAATGGAATAAGAACACCTTAATTTAGTTACTTTTGAGAGATAACACAAATGTTGGATTTATTTTAAAATTAAAGCATATCCTTCTTCTATTAATCTATGTAATAACTGTAATTCTGTTCTTTGTTAGATGTATTCTATCTATTGTCCCATTTCTAGTGAGTACCATTGCACTTAAGTACTCGAAATTTTTAAGTCTTATACGAGAAAAAAATTAAAATTCTTTAAGGTACCTAATGATAATTATCGTTAACGTAATTATCCTGAACTTGCGCATTACTTTGTTAAAATAAGTCGAGTCTCTAAAAAATCTGACACACACGAGCAATTTCTCACATACAAGACTCTAACCAAATAACCCTATACTTTACGCATTATCCGCGCGTTATGATAATTAAAATCTGTGCACAAGCGGAACAAATCGCCGCTTCAGTAAATAATTAACCTTGTATAGGTGGTCCAAATTGGTTTATTGTTTCCACCTCGGCTAATTACGCGAAACGTTTCGGATTGTAATTAAAAAATTCTTACTTCGGCCGACGGGTGAAAGCGGTACCGTAAGATAAAACAAATTAATTACCCGAAGGCCTAACACAGGAATTGAACGATGATTAATTTTGTTTGTTCGTGTCAGTTGATGTTCTTAGAGATAGAAGTTTACCTCTAGGTATCCGACGGGACCGCTGAACGGATAATCCCCTAGTCTTCTTTCTTCATCGAGGAATTTTCCCGCTTTTCCATTTTCCGGCGGACAGAACAGGCCGTAATTGAAGCTTTCTTTGAGTTCCTGAAAAGATGCAAATGACAGCGAGATTTAGTTTAAGCGGCAATACATAACAAGGATTATAAATTAAAAATTAATACGCATTGGCAATATATGCAATTCAAGAAGGATAATAAATGTATTAAATGAAAATATTGATCTAAAGAATGTGTTTCATGCTTATTCGCAGGAAGCGCTCAAGATTGATCATTAATCACATTGTCTTCTCTACCTCGATAGACGTTAAAAATACGCGTACTTTCGTTCGGAAGCCTATGTTCGTTGGGTCGTCAGTATCCCTATTTCCGTACGATAGGGAATAACTTATTAAAAGAAAATTGGAAGCAGAGTCAAGAAGAAGGAAAATCGGTTAGTCGATGAAATCAAGGAGAAAATTTCTTGAACGTCAAGTAGGCGTGCAATATCGAAAGACGTGTGGCGAAGCATGCGAAAAATTAAATAACAAGTAAGAAAAATTGTTGATTTGTAAAATTATAAAGCGTTCTTTTGGCGTTTGCTAAAGTTTTTCCATTATTCCGTCGATTGAATTACCGATATTATTGCTTCAAAGCAAAAAGCCAGTGGATGGAATCGCTCCAACCGCAGACGACTAAATGGAAAGTTTCAAATAAAATCAACACAGTAGCTTGGGAAGGACATGTCCCTGGAGATTAAGATCGACGAGACAAGACGCTTGGAGGAGAAAATAAAATTACTGTCTATAATTGAAAACAAGGTTAAACGAGCCGCTGAAAATTTTCAGTAAACTTTTACCAGTTGCAATAAAGAATAACTTTTATGGTCCAAATATAATTTTACAATGTATATTTTCCAACTCTTGGAACGTTAAAGAAGGGGAATATTCAACATAACCTGTTTTTTTATTTATATTTTAGTTTTCTATCTGATTGGTTAACCGAGAGAGGTAAGAAGGTAGAATTGCTAATCAAGTTTTGCTAAAATTTATATTCTTTGCGAGGCAGAATGGCAGAAAGGTTTTTTCATGCGAGACATTTAGTTTAGACGCATTGCGATGATTATTCATTTCGGTGGCGGAGCCGAGATTTTCTGGTTAACGTTCAGTTAATGTGAAAAGATCCCTTTGTGAATGAATTCTAATGACATTATAGATATATATTTAGGTTTCGAATGAAATTATTATTATTATTATTACTTACACAAATCAAAATTAACCTGAACGAATTTGCTTGAAAATTTTATTATTAATTGCAGTACACGATACGAATGTCAAAATACCTCAGTAACGTCACCTATTTTCAAACACAGAAATTTATCGATCCACCTACGTATATAATAGAGCTTTTGTCGTAAATAGTGAGGCAAGAGTTTCTTATTCATGGCGACTAAAAGTAAGTTACCGCTTCGTGTTTGAAATCTTACGCTTATTTCGTTCGTTCATTAGTCGTCACCTACGTACCACCGCAGAAAATCGTTAAAGGAACATTCGCCGAATTCCCTTATAGAGGGTTAATTGGCCATTTATGTAAATGATTGCAATTAGTACACGTTCGATGTGTGAAATTGCCTGATTGATTGGAAACCGTGTGCCGCAATCGGCGCGTCGCCGCGCAAGATTTAAATTCTTCGCCTCTTGCGCGCTCCATTTGTACGTCTGTATGGGTGAGCATTATTGAGTAATTCCCGTAATTATAATGGCGCATATACACACATATATAGCCGTAGCCGAGAGTATGTAGGTTAATATTGATTTATGCATTACGTGTATGTATGTATTGTGTGTATGTATGTATGTATGTATGATAATTTTCCTTTTTCAACGTCGGCCGAGAAAGTTTCGCGCCGTATAATGAATACGAATTGGCACGTACAGAATGCATAAATAAATATATATGACCAAATTGGAATATTGTTCTTTTCTTGCGTATCGTATGTGGTTATTATTCAACGCAATGTTGAATATGTTCACAACTTATAAATAAATAAAAGTAAAGTAAAATATGTGCAATGCTTTTGCAGGTTGATGAACATTTTGAAGTACTGACTACACTAGCCAATAATTTTTAATTATTTTTTTGATACGAAAAAATGAGTATGAATCTCATCTAAGGTTTTGTTGATTTTCGTCACTACACATCTGGCATCTCACATAGTTACAAGAAAAGTTTCCTGGGTGGATTATTTTGAGAGATGGCAATGTACTGGCCTTGAACTTTTTTCCACGGGGCTTATAAGCTCTAGGTTTCGGACGACTAGTAACCTTAATAACATCACGCGCACCATTGATAGCTTATAGCGTAATATGTTTGAAGAAGCAATCAGAAATTGGGGTACAAAAATTCATTCAGTTCTCGTTCGAGTCTAATCAATTGGCAATTATTATCGGGTACGTGGCCAAACATCACGGGTCAATTTTGCGCCCCTTACAACTTACAACTTCGTAATTGTGTTAAAGAACAAACAAACAAAAACATGGTTCATAATGATTTTTTTAATAATAACTCTCGTTATTCTTTTATTTCCAGCAGGGCATGTTTTGCCATTTCATTTCTATTATCTTTGAAAAATAAGAAACATAGTTTCATATGCAGGTACTTTTCGTCTAGACTCAAAAAAAATTATTTCCTAATTCTCCCACTCTAGACTTAACTTTCTCCACGACAGAAACACCCTACGTGGATAACATGACTGCATTTTTCTGTTAGCAAAATTTCGACGGGGGTTTCTGTGCAATTCCCCACGTTATTAATATGACATCCGGTCTTCCGTGCCCCCCGTCTTCCTCCCGCAGGCTTACGACAAATTTAATAATAACAGGATAAAATCAATATCCATTTAAGGATTTTCCCCAGGCCAGGGCGGAGGGCTGGATCGTACTTATTTTCCGGTCTTCCCTACGGCGCCATAGGAAACGACAATTTCGAGCGCCAACGCACGGGAAATATTATGTCAATCTCAGACGATGATGTGGGAAATGATTTCGTAAATACGTTTCAACGTTTGTTCCTCTCTGGGAAAATTGTTTACTTTCTTCGTTTATTTGTTATTTCGACATGAGCAAGTTGCTTTCCAAAGATTTTCAACGGCGATGTTTTCCCATGAAAGGATACGAGGTAGTTTGGATGAAAACTTTTTGCTTAAAAATTAAAGGAAATAGAAAACGATATGAGGTTGATTATATAGTAACAAGTCTAGAATACAGTTGTTTAGAGTATTACACTAAATAATTGTGGAAAGAATAAAGTTCTGAGTAAAACTGACACTCCATCTATGCGCTTGTGGTGTAAGGATTGTGGTGAAGTCGTGGGAGCTCATATTTTTAGTATTAACAATGTAGCGGTGATCCGCCTGGAAACCTTTTTGAAAAGAAAAAAACTTTTATATGTACCTTGCGCTATGTAGCTTCTGTTATTCAGAATACTTCAAGTGCTTTTGATTAATTCTAATTGTTACTTTGAATGTCGTACTTCTTTGTACAATACTTTAGACATTAATATCACTTATTGTGGTACTTGTGGATTTCCACTGACCGGGTGACTCTTCTTAGTACGACGATGGAGGATCGAATATTTCTCTAAATTACCGACAGAGGCCGTTTCTCATGAATATTAATTTTTATGTTGTCATGAAGGGTGGAACGGTTGGGAGCTGAGACGTAATTTACGCTGCTTGAATTTCGTTATTGCCCAATTAATATTTAACAGTGAATTGATTAATCTGAAGACGACGGAATTTGTCATCGGGATAGCTTAGTTAGAGACTTCAGGCGCTGTAGACTTCAAAATTTTACTTGATTAAGAAATAATAAATTGTTTATACTTTATAGCTTTATCGTGTAAATAAAGTTAGGAAAGAGTGAAGAAGCATTTTTGTATGCTATCTTTTCGAAATTATAGTTGTTATTTATCCGGGAGAGATTTTAGACTTCACACCTACGATGAAACCCGAAAGAAGGGATTAGTTGCTAACGATTATTATTTAGGTCAGATAATTTCAAAGGAGGTTATCGGATCTCTATCGAGATTTGTTAAAACTGGACCAGGTGTGACTAACCAAAAAAAAAATAATTGATCAAATTTTATTTAATCATGATTTAACGTTGACAGTTTGTTATTGTTTCGGATCCAGATTAGATAATCTGGAATATTTGTACTTACATCAAGGTTGCAAAAGGTCGGAAATTGGTGACTAAATTTAAACTTCTTTTTACAGCGTACTTTCGATAATTAAAGATTGAGCAGTTCTAGAGTAATCATTTCAGCGATTTCTAGTTTTTTAGAGATTAGTGAAGAGCTCGATAGATTCATCAATATTAAACAGTTATGGTTTTAATAGGAACGATATTTTCCTTATTCCGGCACTTTTATTATATAGCCTCAAGCTCATGCTTCGAGCTTCTGATTGTTTCATATTCTGTGCGGTAAGCTACTGACTCACCCGACTAAAAAAAGCCTTCTACGCATATGACGTAATATCAAAGAATTTCGCCGAGTAACCTGAATCAATCAATTTAAGAGACAAGTCAAAATAATGAAGATTAACCAGCTTTAATCATAAATTTATTGCATTTCTGCCCCTTCTCCTTTCAACTTCTACATTATTATAAAAAACACTTTTTCATACCAGGCGAAAATATAAGCATATACCATTTATCACAAAGAATGACGTGTCCGTGTATCTCAAAAAGCGTTTCAACGTCACAATACAGAAAAGCAGCACCTCCGGGTGATATTTCATTTTAATTGTCCTTCGAAGTGCTTTCAGTGTTAGTTCGGGAAAGTAACTGTCGACCGACACCTGAGAAAGTCTTTCTACGCTTTCCTTTGCAGATTCGCGAAGGTCTCTAGCAATATAGGATTATGCGAACGGGAAATGTGGAGTAGTGGAGAAAACTCGGGGGTAAAACGAAGAGAGATATTACGTGGAAAAGTGCTAGGCGACAATACGTTGGTAACTTATTTGTTGTAATAAATGACGCAAGAGACGAAAACGGTGTGAATTTTTGTCTCTTTATTGTATTTTTCGTAGAGGTAAACATGTGGTTTTTTTTTTGTGCGGTGAAAATCCTCTTTTCGCGTATATTTTTAGTTAGAGCTTTTTCTGTAACTGCCGGTTAATTCCCAGAAAAATAAAATTCTGTTGACAAATTTATTCATTCAGAAATTCAATATCACCAAAAAATGCCCATAAAAGCCCACGTTCTATACACACGTTGGCGTAAATCTATTATAATTATATTGTGCGAAGCTCGCGATTTTCCATTTTACATGTTTCAATTTTTTGCCTTCAATTTGACAATTTTTGCGTTGGAGTTTTTCCGACACGGAATTCATGGTTGCTGAAATTTTATTTTGCAAAGCTAATGAACGCATTGCCACGTATTTGCTTGACTAGATTACAGCAAATAATGCTCGAAATTGAAAGATATGGGAGATTGAAAACCTTTAATGTGTTCGATAGGAAGATTTAGATTTTATTAACAGATAAGTATCATACATGGGCTTTCTATAAATATTTGGAATACTTTTAAGTTCAATTAGTTATTTCGGCAATGATGTCTATATTACTTTTCAATTTTGTACATTCTGCACATTCTAACCAAGCTTGTTGCTTATGCAACAAAGTGAAATTGTAGATTATACCCAATCCTGTACTATCGGAAAATAATGTCTTGAATCACCCAATTTTTTCGGTAGTCTTTACTGTCGTCTGCTATTATATTGAGAGTTGAACTGGTCAACTGTTGTAAACTTTCCCGTTCTTTTTACCCAGCTATTGCTATCTTTTCTACCAGTGATGAAGTAAATTTAATTGAGATAAATATAGCGTTCTGTAGGATATTGAAACGACCCGACTATATTATGAAATACATTTAATAATTATCTGTTCGCCATAAACACAGCAGGGGTGAATCGTGAAATGCAAAAATATAAATGAACGAAAATTATATCGTTGTCGTGTTATTGTTGCATACATGCATAGTTTATTAAAAAGGTATTTAAATAAAAGTCGAATACATATATTAATGTCTCTTATACATAAAAATATTCCACTCAATAAATAACAAACGAAAATAGAAATTCTAAAATAAAAATAATAACAGCATTCTATTATAAAATGCAAAACAATAACATAACTGTAAATAAAAATAAATCGTTAAACAATCACGATAAAGCTAACAAAACAACTGTATGTATGCATGCATTATATTATTATTTGGTGTAACATCCCCTGTTCTCTATAACTTGTTGAAGCTTACGGCGCATGGAACTAACCAAGTTTTGGCAATACTGCGCTGGTATTTGGCCCAGAGTTTTCTCGCAACGCTTGTCCATTCTGCAAGTTCCTATTTTGCAAAATCGTGCAAAATCTTTTGGTTACATTCAACCATGTAACCCCAAAGATTTTCAATGGAGTTTAGGTCCGGTGATCTTGAGGGCCAGTCGACTGTGGTGACTTCGGGATGTTCGCGGAACCACTCTTGCACTACAGCTCCGGCGTGAATTAAACTGTTGTCCTGTACCAAGATTATCCTACTACCGTTGGCATAAGTGATTGGAAAAATGTCTATATATCCGAGTGAGTTTAACTTTCCATTAATGGGAACAACATCGCCAAGACCATGACTTGACATCCACGCCCAATAACCAGCTGCTATCCTACCACAAGACTTCTGCCGTCCAGTTCCGATGTTCTCGGGCTCACTGCAGCCTTTTCAATCGGTTACCCCGATTTACGAGCTGTCACATGACCGTGTAAATTTCCTTCCGCTAAATTTCTTGCTCACCATACCTTGATTATTTAAATTTCAGGTGTGTTTAACGATAAATAAATATATTTTTTGCCCAAACTTCCGAGGACAGTAGTGTACGTGGAACAGAATTATTATGATTCCAAATTATTCCATTTAATTACCATGTACCTCGGTTAAAATAAATATTAAGCTGTACCGTAGATACAATTTTTTTACGGCCATTTAATTATATTGTTTGTTCGTGACTTTAGTTGTATTGCACCGACAGGTAAAATGATACAACAAGCTAATATTTATCTTTTTAATAACCGCTACAGTAACAAATCACCAAATATTTGTTACAACGCAGTACAAGTAAATTGAATATTTGGAATATTAAATATTGTACAATTTTCAATAATTCATATTAATAGTACTCATGTCGGCTAATATAATGTTTGATATTTTAGAAAAGTAGTATTTATTATGTAGGAAACATCAGCTTTTACTTAATTTGATTAAATTGTTCAAATTTGAAATCGATCAGTTAATCATCAAGAGAAGGAGATAAAAAAAACAATGCCGTCTTACAAAATTAAAGGATTTTTAATCTATTTGTGCCTTTGTTAATTTACGATAAACCTCTGATTAACGTATATAACTCGCCATTAAATAACAGAGCGTATATCGTCATTAATACTTGTATCCTAACGTTAAACGTAGGTAGAAGACATATGTTAATAAATAGACTGTGTAAACAACGACCCACTGCAACAGTTGATATTACAACGACGCTAGAACAAATGAACATCAAAGCTGCAAGTAATTTACTGTCGGAATAAGAATAGAAAAGAACGATAACAACGATTGTTACTTGGAAATGTTTTTACATGCCGATGTAGGCGAATATGTATGTTATGATTTATTTTGCAAGAGTACTTAACCGTTACATAGCCAACATATGCTCTTTTAGGAAAGTTAGTAGCGGAAATTAATTGTTGCAATCGCTACGTTAATTTTTTTTTTGCAAGGAACAATAAATTATAATTGAGAACACATATTTCAGGTCGTAAATGTTATGACACGAAACGAGATTGAGCAATTCGCGTTAATACGAAAGCATAAAACAGCACAACAAATGAGCTCGTAATTTGCTTTTAATATGATTAAAGGACAATGCTGAAAATAACGCCTGTTAACGTGATAAACTACGAGAGCTACATTAACACGGTAGAAAGATGTAGATCTTAATTTCCAGTTACGTACAGTGGCCGGTTAATGTTTTGTCTTCGCCCTTGCAACGACTAAATATCGATACTATCTTCCGCGTGGCAAGGCCAAGCACTTAGCTTTAGCAAATAAAAGCACAGAACCGCGTTTATTGGGAATACCCATCATAAATTAAAATGGGAGTAATAAAATCTATCTGCGAATCCTACAATAATCGAAGCACACGGCTACGAGTGGTAGAAAGTATAGATACATCGTCTCAGCGGGAGACAAAACTTAAAAATGTCACTGTACATAGAAAATGCAGACACACAATAACCTATATTATGAAAATTCGATATAAAACATACGTTTCAACAAAATGGATAAGATCTGTACTACAGTATTTCTACGAACTACAACGATATAAAAGAAACTTGACCTCCACTGTTGGAGAACGATAGCAATAAACTCGCTGACTTAACATTTCTTCTGATCTAATTTAATGCAATTGGAGAGTCGATGACTGTGAAGGGAAAAATCGGATGTTGCGATGTCACGATCGCTATATCAATAGATATATACAGAGAGACGATGAACATTGGGGCATTGTTGCACGGGTCAGTAGTTTTCGCGGGCCCCGGGCGCCCATTGGCGTTCAGTGGCGTGTGTAGTTCCTATAATATACATAAATACCGACGAATGCAGTAGATTTACAGGCGGAATTCGAAATGGTCGCGGTGCGGCGATGCGCAATATAAGATGCCTACGTTATGATTATTGTTATTGCTGTAGCGTAGACTACATGTATACAAAGAAAATCTCAAATCGAGGAGTTGCAGCGAATTGTTACAAAGTTGAGTTCACGAGGGAATTCGTAAAATGTTAAATGGAAGGTAGTTGCATATCGAGTTGCAGATATGAGGGTAGTAGTAAAATTTCAGCTTAACACAGAAATACAAGTATTTTTTTGTCAAACTCAGCTTCATTTCTCAATATAGTCTTTTCGTAAGACTGTGCATTTTTTTTCAACGATGCTCCCATCTGTTTAATCCGTCCAAATTGTAGTTGGCATCCTGATCTGCAAAGGAGGAGTCTCCTCATTAGATGAAAATCTCTGTCCTCCGAATGAAACTTCGAGCCTAGGAAACGGAATGAGACTCAGCTGGTTGTTTCTACTTAAAATATTAATATTATTTTTGCAATCAGCGACGAGTATGGAGGAAGTCTTCTTTTCTTCAAAAGTTGGCATTGCCGCCTGGCTATCAGAGACAATTTTTATTCAGGAAATAACATATACGAGACATCAATTAACATGATCATATAATAGACTTGATAAACTGCAAATATAGGACGGATTAACAGACAACATAACAAGCAGAGGAGATTAGACGTGGTCTCTAGCTTGTCCCATTGCAATTTTTTGAGAAATCTGTTGCAGCTTCTCAACTTTTAGATCGTTTACAATTGCTTCGCCTTGGTTGTTAAGTAGATTATCTCAGACCTAAGTTCAAGGCTAATTCATGTATTTTGACCCCGTATCTTGGTAATACTGTTGCGTTTCGAGCTTAGCTTAGCGACTTAGTGACTTAGCTATTATTGGTTTCACTCCGATAGTAATTCTAAGCAGAAGATGTGTAAGTACGTGATTGCTCATCAAAAATAATATACCGTATCATATATGTACGTAGCACAGTCATTTGTTATTTCTCCCACTGCATGAATTCAAATCGGTATCGGCATATCGATTTCAGTTTATTTTCAGCCATTGAATTCGCGCTGTTTACAGGCACCGAACTGATCCCCCGCCGTAAATTTTGATGGTACGTATCTACATGTATTCCTGCATACGAGCTTAATTTTACACTCGCATGCAATTTCCAGCGTTCAGAAAATATATTCGCCGACCTGAAATATGAAAAGCACTAATCCTGTAAATTCCGTTCCGAAATTTTTACCCATAATCAGCTCGATCAGGCTCCGCGAAAAGCGAACTGTTTCGCTACTTACGGAATGATTTATACGCCAATACGGATACATACCCACCTTCGTACAGCATTATCCGCGAGCTAGCCCGGCGTTTCTCTCCCATAATACGGCGATTGCACATCGCGGAGAGGATATTATCGAGCGCGTCCGTTCTGCGCGGATAAAACTGCGGGGAATTTATTCTTGACGGCCCGACAAAATTTTACGAATTGGCGCTCGGCGAGCGGTACCGTAAAAGAGGCAATAAAAACCTTGCTCGCCTATAAACTACAACCACACGAGATAAATATTGAGGTTTGTATGAATATGTGGGCGACTGGTAAATTGCACAGTTACCGCATCTGAATTGCATATTATATGTACGTATGTATACGTAAATGATATTATTCATATATTATGTATATAGGTGTGTACAGCAACGTCCATCTCAGATGTCAAGACCCTTGTACGCCTGTTATTACTCGCGCGATGTAACCGTCTGAGGTGTAAGTGACGAAAGATCTGACATTTTAGATCGACATCGCTGTGATATCTTTAATTAATATGTTCCAAAGGAAAAGTAGTATACGGATTCGGAAAAAACATAGTTTAAAGCAAATTTGGCACAACTTTTTAAGCAAAAAGAATTGGCATTGTTTGGCCCAATCTATTTTTGGCAATTTTGTACTATTAATTAAATTATTGTAATTTAATATTCAGATACGTTTTGATACCGTTGTACCTGCCGCAGTATGCGTACGCAAAACACAAAGTATATGTGTGCATATATACGTTATGTTTTGAAACAAACAATTGCTTTTTTTTGTAGTACGCTACCCAATCGTTTTTCTTTTCCCGCCTGCAAACCGACGAAAGATAAACATAACAAATGGACACGTGGGAGCTCCTGGAGGCAGATTCTTGGAAGAATAAGATAAATGCGTTGGTTGGGCTTTTTCTGGAGTTTATTTACTACCGCGTCTAGATAAACACATTTTTGCGGATGGTTACGTACATTATTATTGTTTATTATTATTGTTATGACATAAAGGAGATTGAATTTCTATTTTTTTCCATTGTTTATATCAATTATAAGTGGAATAATTACAGAATTTTTAAGCCTAACGCCGACCCTGTACAGCCACCACCACAAATCTTGTTTGTATAGGATAAAAAGAGCGCGCATTTTAATATTCAGGCAATTAATTTTGCTTTGTCAGAATTTATTGCCCAAATTAATCGCCGTTTAGTCAGGATATTCGCCAGACGTATGCCGTAGTGAGCTTAGCCACTGCCACAGCTTATTATCCGTTCCTCCCCTTGCAGCAGCCATCGTAATTATTCGTTTGAATTCTGCACTCTGCCAGACGTGGTCTTAAATCATGTCCATTTATCTGCCGTATACAGCGGCATTTTTAATTATTTGCTTAGCTCATAAGTCTCCTCTTGAAGCCGGGCAGAAGAAATGGAAAATCCGCCAAGGTCACATATTAATTGTACGGATATCGATTAGCAGTGAATTCTAGAAATGCGCGGAGTTAATTGAACGGCGATTTATAATGGTAAGAGTACGAGGGTACAAAGGTACACTACCGTCCTCGAAAGTTTGGCCAAGGGAGAACTTTTCACAATAAAATTTAATCTAAGTTTTATTGCATTCAACGATCATAATCTTAACATATATTTTTCGTTAAACACACCTGCAACTTAAATAACCAAATTATGCCAATTAAATCAAAATCGTACTTGCTGCTCGAGTTAACAATTTATACCTGTCCCTAATTGTTAGTTTTCAGGGCATAAATATAAAGACTTATTAAAATTGAGGTTCGGTAATTTCTTGCGGTTACGGAATTTTTGCATGAGACTATTTTACCTGACCAATTCATTGTCGACATATGTATATGATTAGAATCAATTATACGTTGGAAAACAATTCTTAGAAATATTTTGTTAGTTGTTAAAATAAAATTTCCATAGTGACCGCAGAAACATTCGAAGACGTTCCTAAAGAGGCATTTACAATTAATGTTTGTGGCTGCCAAAGAAATTATTCTTTGTTATTTATAATTGTTTCTTGATTTTTCTCTTTTTCGGCAGAAACAAGTATAGCAATACTTAATATATAAAATAATAGGTAAATAATTATATAGATAGAGCATGAACGATCCTAGCCCATTCACCACAAAACAGACAAGAATAAAAACATTAAATTGGAATGACATTCGGAGAAAGCAACTATGGTGATAATCATGGACACAGATTTCACATCCCGGAGCCTATCGGGCTTAAGGCAATACACGAAAACGGCCATCGGAAAATTAGGATAACCCACACACGGTTATTACTAGAGATGAACAAGGCAGGTGAAATTATTACTTTTTTGCAGCGACTAGACAGACTCATCTCATAAGAAAGGGTTCGTGTTGCCTACTGGATTTACCCGAGAGTTGACAAAACACGTGTCTGTCGCTGCAAAAAAGTAATAATGTCACCCAGTCAACTTGGTCATCTCTAGTTATTACTTCCACTGAACTTCAAATCCTAATTTTCATTTGTGTAAGCGTTTCTAGAAACCTATCTATTGTTTTCAAGCAGAAGAGTAATTATAGATATAGCTAAACGAACTTTTAAAGAGACTAAGGGTCTAATTAACCTGTATATAACCGAAGAAAATGTGGCTCAAATCAGCCACTTTATGGCCACAACGGCATGCCGCTGACTCCACAAATCCCAACCTAGACAAATGGTATGGGTACCGACCACGTCCAAACTTGGTACGGGCAAGGACAGGCCTAGTTGTAAATCTATAATATACTCTGCACATCAAGATCGTGAAGAACTATATAGTATAAAAAGCTATTTCTTTTTTGGTATAATTTACCAAGGATAAATTTGTAGGAAAGTCAGGGCTGACTGATCTGTAGCTGTATAATACTACATTACCATTGATTTTATACATACTAACTTGAACCAATAAACATCCCCGTGGCTTATTAATCATAGCTATAAATATTATAATTTTTTCCTGGAATTCTGTTCACAATTTACGGGTCCCACAATTTACTTTAAAACACATTAATCCTAATACATCACTGCGTATCTGTACGGATCGATTGCGAAGCGTACAGAAAAGCCCAAGCGAGGATGGTCTTGAACGAATGCATAAACCAACCGTAAATTATGTTTTATATTTATCACCGCGAAGAGAATAAATCCCGGAGAATATTTTTTATGGTATCGACCCTCTTCGGTTCTGCATAATGCAACGGCACGTTAAAGGATAAATGTGAAAAAAAACGATGGACGCAGGCTTAGATTCTACCATGTAAAGTACGTGTACTGACTGTATAGGCAGCGCAAGGATGCGCGTAGACGGTTTGTTGTAGAGATATTGTATTCAAAGATAAAATTCAGAGGTGTACTCAGATACCAGCCGTGCAATTCATATTCAAATATTTAACATTATTTGTAGGGAACGTGAACTTATTGCGTTTTAGTGGTAACGATAAATTTCCATGTATAGAAGCACATGACGTAAATAAATTTGAGGACGCAGCTGTGATTTATCGCCGGGTGCACAATATATTTAAAGAACGCCTGTATCTATCGACAGAATGTTGATCTCCAAAATTATCCCAGAGTTCACGCAACGATGAGGATAGGTTCCAGTTTCTATACTTCAACAATCTTCGCTGTATCTTTTCAACGTTTAATTGCAAAGAAACATGGAGATTAAAAATGGGAATCAGAGTATACTCCAAGATCATTAACGTTCTTAGCCTTACTCAAGATGTCCTTGTAGGTGCAAAACATCATTCTAAGTTCAGACCTTGAGGCACACCAATTAGATTAGGTATAAGAGAAGATCTAAATTTTCTTTTAATCTCTTGAAACTAACTACAACCTACTGAACCTACATATTTACCTCTTACCTTACACGGAAACGGAATAGCGAGCTGCATCTATAATCATAAGTCGGGGGTGAATAATAAATATGTCGCCCTCTCTTTTCCTGTTAGCTACCGTGTGCCCCGGCTTCGGCACGGCTTTAAATTAATATCGCCGAGTTATTTCATAAATCACGCAATTTAAATTGCAAACTCCCGGTGAAAAGGGCGCGACATTAAAACGGGAGCTCTTAATTCACTCTGTACGGACACTTTCGCGATCCCGTAATGAACACTACTACCCTTGCAGGCGTGGAGACGGGTCTCGGGGCGAATTTGTAATTCACAGGCACGTTAATCTAATTAAAGTAGATGTGTGTAATGTAAATGGAAATAACTAATTTCCACATGGTTTGTCTTAACATTGGGCGACGAAAGTTTAGCATAAATTAATACGTGTTGGTGTATTACCTACGACGTGTATTTTACACGACTGTGATTACTAATTTCCATCATAATTAAGTCGTTTTGGCGCGTGGAAATGCGAACATTATAGTCTAGCTGATAAGAGAGGAGCTGAGAAATGTTAAGCCGAAAATTATTTTCTTCGCATTCTGATTTGACTAATTCAATATGTTTCTGATGAACTTCGAGTAAACTTTCGGAAGGTTTTCTAGATGTACCTACAAGAAAATATTTTTGGAAATAACGTTGGAAACGCACCTTATGTTAAAAATATTTAATCTCGCTTCTCCAAGTCACGGAAGAGGCTTAAGATGGTAAGTTTTTTTTTTTAACCATCGAATTACATACACTCTCGATTTTATTTTTTATACATATGAC
The DNA here is from genome assembly GCA_902654985.2 of Oryctes borbonicus. Lineage (NCBI taxonomy): Eukaryota > Metazoa > Arthropoda > Insecta > Coleoptera > Scarabaeidae > Oryctes > Oryctes borbonicus. The sequence continues at coordinate 3,475,129 of LR736866.1, forward strand.
TAGAGATGGCAATTTCCTATGTTCATTCAGTAACATAGAGATAATTTATCGAGCTCGGTTCATAATCTACAAAAACCATCTTAAAAACTTTTTTGTATCTAGCATCGAAACGGCACCGTTCGCGATAATATATCTCTGCATACTGACTCCCTTCGCAAGGGTCCATTCGTTAGCTACGCCGGTGGCGCGCACTCGAATTTGCCCACTCTATTTATGAGCAAGAATAAGAACTATGTGGTGATGTAGTGCACCAAATATTAAATAAAGAAACTAACACCAAATGAAATCATTTTATATTTTATTGTATGACGATTATAATTTGTTCTCACGCTATAATTCGAACTCTAACATTCTTCAATTCAGAAGTTCAATTTAGTACTTCTTAGTAATTGTAATACTAAGTTTTCTACGGATTTTTCTTTGTTAGTTATTACCGAATTTAAAAGCACTTCAGACATCAAATAAATATTTAGCCGGTTTCAAAAAGGAGCGATTAAAACGATACATCCTATGTACAGTAACGTCGATTAATTTTATTCTTATCCGACGTGGGAGCATGATAAATTATTATGTAAATCGTAACCGAAGGCGATTACATTCAAATATGTTTGTTAACTAATATTCCACATAGGAGTTTGTAAATACGATGCGACGAGAATATAAAACGAGGGCGTTGTAGGTGACAAAACGTTTATGTAAGAAGCACGGATATCGGAGTAAAAGTACGCGGTTCTGCTTATATGGAAAATAAAAGGAGTAAATAATGTGAATGCGTGTATGTGGTACGGGAATATTCGATGGAAGAAAGTGAAAAGAGTATTTATGTATTGCGGTTGTCACCCAAAAAGGAATTCATGAAATCATTCCGCGGTTTATTTTTACACGAGTGTAAGCAAACATATGTGCACATAGCAATCAATTCCGAGCTGGGCTATTGAGAACGAAAGGTAACTCGGATTTCTTGCATTTCGTGAAGAACTGGCAGAAACGTCTAATTAACCAATAACATTATGTTTTCTTTCCATGATAGCTATGAATTCTTTCGAAATTCATAGGTGACCAATTAACGCGCTGTTAAATAAATTTATTTAATTTGTTTGCTAAAGAAGTGGACTGATGAGTACAATCCCGAAAATCGAAAATTTTTGAAAAGGATTTCGTTATCAGATTTTTAAAAGAAATTTCAGATGGCGACTATTTGTTTATAAAAGTGGGTTTCGGAATTATTGATAAAGTGATTTGGAATTACAGGTTGTTGCCAGAATGGTAAAGACTGGTCGAGTACAGCTCTCCAACGTGATAATAATGGCAGGGCGGTTGTTCGTCGTGAAAAATATGACGGAATATGGAAACCAGCAGAGGACAGCATTTCAGGCAGAATTGTAATGATTATATTTAATCTTCAGGATGAGAAAATTTTAAGTTTTAACATTTCTTTATACGTTTCAAGTCATCTGAGTATATTTTAATGTAGGAATCTCATACAGAGCTGTAATATTCAAGTAACGACTGCATTCTATAACTTTGTATCAATGTATGTTTATGATTTTTCCAATTTAATCTTTCTAATGAAGCAATAAAAATTTATTATTTAATATTTTATTATTATTATCGATACTTCTTTCCAGCTCCTCTTTACTTTTCTATACAAACTTTTATGGTATTTGAACGGTAATACGTTCTAAAAGAAAGCGGAAGTGTCATATATATATATATAACGATTACATCCCTTGAAGAGGATGCCGGCGCTATACCTGTCTATTAAAACGACATGTCCCCCTTGTGCGGTTATCTCATCTTTCAGATAATGTGACGTCGCGTCGTAGCTTCACGAACTAAGATTGACATCGTCAGAAATGACACCGCGATGGTTTCGCAATTTCGGTAATGGAATCGTTCAATATCGGCTTGCAGCGTTATCAACTATGTCATTAGAGGGTTTTGTAGACGACCCGAAATCTAATTAAGCTAATTCCGCTTATGGTACACTGTAACGACATGTTGGCTAATAATCGGGTCGCCGTACAGAATGGATGGCGTAGTCGAATTATACAGCTGCCTAATTCGGCTCGTAACAACCGCAGGATTAGAGATTTGTTCTGTTAAGGAGAGATTGTACTTAAATTATCCAATGTTTAGACGTTTAGGTAGATATAACACGCAGCATTATGCTGTGGACAATAGAGGCGTATGATTCTATTATTAACAAGAAGTATGTTGAAGACAACTTATTAGGAGTTGTAGCTTGTAGCAAGTATTCATTTATTAATTAAGAAAAAGTAATTTAGAGGTTAATTGGTCATCTTGTTTTTATACTTGCAATACGAGTTTTTGATTGACCATGGTTTATAACGTTCTGTGACGCAATTTATTTACAGACTGTAACGAGAAACGGCTTTACTATTATACTCACGTCTGAAAATAATACGGAATTAAATAAATTGTTTGCCATTAACGGTTCGTTATTTACTAAATCTGTGAAATTACTTTTGGTTTTTACTATATGTAATTATTGCCATCTTTTTGAAGCTTTGACAAGCGTATTTGTTCTTTTATCAAGTTTCTTTGCCAGAGAATTATGTAACGCCTGCTACAATTCGGACTCTATTAAACAGCTTAGCTCAGATTTTAATAGTTAAATTCCTTACGGAGCATGAGAACAATGAAGTTACTAGTTATATTTTTATTAACATGCTGCTGAAGTCGGGTATGCACACATACGGTTCTCTTCACGACGATGACGATCCGATGCGTGGAAACTCCTGAGTAAATAAGACGATGGGATCGTACGTGTTTGATTTCAAATTTTAAAGGATTTAGGCTCAAACTTGAGATATTAAATATAAACCATTACAAAAAAGAAGAAAAATAAATGAGTAATCAAAAAAAAAAAACACTACTCAATCGCGCATGAACTAATGATTCGAACTTTAATTCAAGATCCATACGCGCAAGTAATGACACTAAATAGCCAATCGAATCAGCTGAAACTAACAACAAATTACTGTAATTATAGTTCGTACATCCTAAGAATGTGCTTAAAACTAACTCAGCAGCGCTGCTCGGTGAGGTTTAGGTGACGGTGAAGTCTCGTTCAGGCGGGTAAGAATGACTTCGATGACGGTGGGCTCGAGGCTATTGAATTGTTAAGTGGGATCCGTATTTACAACCAATATTATATCCGTACGACAGTACGTATTCTGTACGATCGGCTCAAAAGAAACAACTGAATTTCCAACAAAAACAACGCCAGAAAATAGGGCCTCGCACTGGATATCACACTTTAGTTGGGAAATGCACGTAAATTCCTGTTTTATATAGATTCTTCGGTCGATCCGTCGGGATGAGCCGCATCATGACAGATCAAAAGCGTTCAATTGACTATTGCGGAATATTTGGATAAACGTGCAAATGATAATTAACAAAAATGCCTGCGAGTAAAATTTAATGTAATATGATACTTTTGAATGCAATTAATAGAAACCGTTTAGGGACTTCTGTAGCTAAAGCATATTTCATAGAGCATGCTGTGGCGAAATACGTTGTCATCGTGATTAAAAGATCCTATGTACGCGCAATATTTACTTAACAATACCATCGAACCATAAAATTCTTCCATCGTTTTACCCGTATAATTTAAAATACAATATCCCTCTCATCATCTACAGCTATTGAATGGTATACAGGAGGTCAAGCTCGTAATGGCTAATACACATCCGACTTATAGAGATTACATACCTATACAAGTGCCTATCCGTTGATGTTGCGGAGGTACGCTATCCATTTGTTGTATATTATATAATTTTCTCTGCGCGAAACACAAAGCTCGCCACGAATTTTTCCGCCGTTTTGCTTCACCACTCTCGATCGACTTCACGAAACTCAATTATTCTAACCGCCTACCTTTAATTATGTACACAAAAGCACAAGTTGCGAAGCACACACATACATGCACTCTCTCTCCAACCCGACCTTCCGCATTGTTGACGAGGGATCTGCTGTTGGTATACGTTGGCGAGTTATTAAAACGGGAATGGGCATCAAATTTGAGTTCTCAAATTACCGGCTTCGATCTTAATGCGCCGATCGGGACCGTATGAATTACGACCACCCCTTTTATGCGCTTACGTGTATACGAAGCTATTATTTTCCGTAATTTATCGTCCTAGGCGATTCGGAAGAAATGAAAATCCGAACGTGAATGAACTGTCGCTAATTTTATTAATAATTCAGTGTTCTACGGCGCATGGACGCCTAGGGCATGTTTATCTGTACTTGATTTATATATCTTTAATAGATTATTACATGACTATCGCTTTTGTTATAGTTGGCCACACACGTAAGAAGTCCCGTAGCAGACCATTTACGCCATCGCTATTAGTTGTTTGTTGTGAGGTGCGATGGGTCAAATCTGTCAAAGATGCTCATACACTTAAAAAACTTTTTAAACAAATTGATTGACTGATATTGTCTCAAAAATCTACTCCTTCATTAATTGATATAATTTCTTGCAATTTGGTGTACGTATTTAAGAAGCTTTGCTGTACACTTTATGCCTTTGTTTATTTATTAAACATAAAGCTCCCTGAAGGAATGCTCATACTTGATACATAATGAGGTATAAAGTATGCTAAATGTCTTCATCTGTAGAATCCAAGTATCAATTTTTCATTAACTCCAATAATTGCCCCACAATGTGGCGAACCATGGAATGGCAGATTTGGAAAGTACCTGTTCTGCTTTTGTCGTTATGAAACACTTCCAATTCAGTATTTCTACTTCGTATTTTCTACTTTTTCTTCATGTTGTTACAGGGCCTACTTGTTTTGGAACAATATATGGATATTGTTGCATTTTTCTTGTACGCCTTAGATCTAAAACGCTAATACTCGCGGTTGGCGCCAGAGGATCAGCTACTAAGCCAATGTTGCCTTAGTAGCTGATCCTTTAGTTCAGCAGATCTTGTTTGGCTGAATTCTTCACTACTATTATACGTTACTGTAGCTAAGCATTTTATTCCAACCTTATATTCTTTACTATTTTGTTATTTTTCTGAAGACGAGAGAATTGTTCATAATACACAAACCTTTTACATGTAACAACACATTCTGCTTAATAGTAGTTATTATACATAGGAATGTATGTTCAATGTAACCATGAAGTGTTCCTGAATCAAGTAATAATATCTATAGATATGAGATGAGAATTTATTAAAGATTACAAAACGCAATCATGTTTGTAAAAAGCACGTAGCACAATTCTAATAAAAAATTCAGTTATTTGATAACCATCAAGTGGTTGAACTCATCAGATTTATCCTCAATGTTGTGCTAATGTATTCTAATCTGGATAAGGTGTTAAAACCGCAGGAAAATTTAAGTTCCCGTGATGGTTAAATTATCATTTTGGAGTTTGAAAAAGTTATGAGATTTATTTCAATCAACAGCATGAAATTACTTGAATACATTTTTGTCGTCGTTAGGTACTAAGACTTGGTAAAGTGAACAAAACCGAAGTTTATGGGTAGCAGCAAATAACCAAAGATACGATAAAACTTAGCAATTTATAAAAACAAAAAGCTTTCGCCACGAACATGCATTTAGCTGTTTTAAGCCTGAATCGGGCGAAATCATTAAAACAACAACGCAATACCATGCACAAAACGGGTAATCCACACGCGAAATCAAGTGGTTTACGACGATAATATTCCGCGATTAGATTCTGTTGTTTCATTCAAGTACTCTCGCTGCTTAATTCGAGGCATTGCCTTGAAAAGATACCGACTTCATGTGTGCAGTTCGAACAATAGGCGGCCGAGTTTTGAGATTACATAAGAGAGATTTCATTTTGATAGAGCGCCGAGATATTACACGCTCCCATTATTAAAAGTTAAATAACTTGTAAATACGTTGTAAACAGTATCGTGTTATTGGAAATATACTCGAGGTTTATTCGAAGTTTTCAAGCATTATCCCGTATAATAGACGAAATTTTAGAACTCGCGAGCCCTAAAGTTGGAAAAAAAGTGCTTCACAGTTTACTTTATAATTTTAGTTGTAGTGAGCGAGTTTTAATATTTCATCAATCGCCACGAAACTTTTTCTATGAATGTTTTTACTTTATCAGAACTAGAAGTTGGGGTTAAAAGAATTTTTCCCATACATTTGGCGGCCATTCTAATATGAAGATAATTCTACTAGATCTTTTCGATTTTTTTAATATAATTATGAGTAGAAAAAATATTTAGGCTGTTTTATTACATTTAAGTGTTCATTCTTATATCAAGATCAAGAGCATTATCGATGATGATTAGAACATGTCCAACTCCTGATTAGGAGGCTAATCATAGGCAACTTCTAAGGTGTACTCGACTTAGAACAATAGCATGAGTCAAGTGAGAATTTCATTTATCGTTTCTGCCATTTGTGTAAGCAAAAGCATAGCTTTGTAGCGGTTACTACACAGAGAAAATAGATTGTCATCACAAGCAGAAATATAGTAGATGGTAAGAGATTTTCTACTAACTTGAGGAGTACAATGCGTTGCGTTGTAAGTGCTAAGATTTCCATTATTTGTTATTCTTAGAGACCTTAACAATCTATTATCTACTACTTCTCCGTGTACAGAACCACTAGAATAGCTAATTTCCTCTCTTGTAAATAAATAGATACAGGTCGATGATTGGGAACCACCATTTGTTTTCTAAAATAAGATAAAATTCAAATGTGGCCTATATTCGCATATACAGTCGGTCCATCTAGTGCGTGGTTGGAAAATAATCGTTTCCCTAAGTAATTGAGAGAATTCCACATAAAACGTATTTGGGGGTAAATACTGCAAAATTCAAGTACAGGATGATCACTTTTCCTAGCGCATGATACGATGTCTTAAACGAAATTTATCACGATTTTGGATGTTTCTCTTCAATTAACGTCAACTTTCATCAATATTTTTTTGAGATAACTCCTTTGCTTAAACGCCTCTTACACACTAGAGCGTTCTATTCGATTGAGTATTTCTCGAAGTTTTCGGGAGTATATTGAAATCCAAACGTTCCCTTATCAAAACGTTGATACAATATACAATTTAATTAATTAACTTAAAATTATCAATAATCTCGAGAACATGCAACACTCATGCAAACAAAATGCAGCAAAGCTACAACACGAAACGGTTCTATATGCAGCTATTATATATACAGTGTGTACATACCCTAAACCAGGTCGCAACCTACGATAAAAGCAACACTGATTAAATTATATACAACACGTAAACTAATAACTAAAATGAACATAACTGTGCATTTGGTGAAACGGATGATTTACAAACGAGTTATATATGATGTGGTGTTACGAAATGAAAAAGAAAAATTAGGAAAATATTATGGCACACAGAGAAGTTTTTACTTGGTCCAAGGAAGTCGCCGGCGATTTGAATAATCTGAAATATACGTGTACGTTCAGTCCAGATTTCTTTTCTGGAACGTACAATTACTAAGCTTAGAAACAATTATTTGCCTTTATCTTCTTATTTAACCGGTAACCTTCTCATTAATAATTATCTAATAGGCTGTGAAAAAATATTGCAAATCATCGACCGAATTTCATGAAATACTTATCTGTAAATACAATTAGAGCAATAATTGTTTTCAATAAGTGATGTTTATCATTAAAACAATTGTTTGTTCATTTTGAAACATGTTATAATGGTACTTCTCTTTTTCCAAGAAAAACCTTGATCTTATAAATGGCTGGCTTCTTTGATGCAAAACCTATTTTTAGAACAAGAATAGTAAAATAATCGAGAAGAATCGTGTATAAGATTATGCATTATGCGCAAACTACGTCCAAGTTTATGGCATAAATATATCAAGATTAGTACTCAATAATTCCGAGATTGTTGAAGTTCATAATTGGAATTTTTCATTCATCTTCTTGTATGTGAGGAGATCCATTAGCAAGTCTAAATCACATTTTCTTTGAATAACCTAGATTTGAAAACAGATCTTATTACTGAAAAAATTGATTTATGCCGCAGAAGTATGGAAGCAAGTATTTAGATTTGTTTTGTAGATTACTAAGGAATGTGCCGTAGTGGACTTTGATCATGAATACCCTAAAAAATGGCAGAACGGTAACCAAATTGTAGAAATCCAGATGAACGAAAGCACTTCAATAAATTAGTCAACGTTTAAGATAAATTTTAATTTTATTACTAAAATTTGACATCCTGCGTGCGTTGTTACTGGGACGGCCGTTCAAAAAGTAAGATTCCTTAGATCGTCAATAGACAGAAGACACAATTTCATGAAATTTTTTTATTTGGTTTGGTTTGGTTTGGTACCACGTTTCATCGCCTGTGACGATCCGGTCCAGAAACTCGTAGCCGTCATCGTAGTACCGCTCCAAAAATATCAATGCTGATTCTATGCGCTTTGTTTTGTGTTCGGGTGTCGATTGCTTTGGCACCCACGTGGTACAGACTTTCTTAAACAACGTAGTGCTTTCTGATAATTTCGTGCGATAAGGAGCGGCGAATAGTTCTTTGTGGTAACGATGGCCGCCCACTGTGCTTCACATCATGCACGTTTTGCGACTTTCTGAAAATTGCTTGCAACGATCGAAAAAGTTTCTCATACACCGAACCTCGCAATTGACGGAGATGGAGCAGCCAACTTCATTGGCTATGCACTATGAGATATCAGGCAGTGTCACCTCTCGCAATTCATGGACTACTATCTGTTAGCCGTGAGGGAAACTTATTTTTTGGACGATCGTCTTCCACCATCTACCACCCAAAGCAAGCGCTTTCATGTGAGGATAATTGTGAATCTTTTTATTAAATGTTTAAAAATTCTACTCTTGCTTAGTACATTCGGAAAATTAATGTAACAAGAGCCTTGTTGTATAAAGGAGTACGTTCAAGTTTCTTCGGAGAACCTGAGGCGATCATCCTGTCACTATTAACTCGAAGCGAATTCTCATCTCATATAGCTAATCGGTTTGACATGCAACGCGTTAAATAAATCATAATTACGCTGGGAACGTACACTCAAACATATAACATGACGCAGTTGTTTCAACTATCAGAAAGAAAGAACCCATACACGAACTAATCCCGTATACGATGTTGAGATCAATTACCTCCATCTTACTCCCGACAATTGGCAAGTGCATACGTGCATGTGAGTATGACGGTCGTGACATTGCACGGCAGTCAATTGTTCGAAACTGTTAAGAGGAGAGAGAGCTTTTGTTTCAGGTCCCTACCGGCGAAGTTTCGATTTTTTCCCTTGGTCGAAGTGCGCCGGCTACGATGCAGATAAACAGTTAACGAAACAAAAGCAGCATTGTTCGAACGGCGGAGAAGAGTTTCATGCAATTAGTTTCGGTGCCTGATATAAATTAGAGGCAGCTCACGGTGTATGTGCCTAGATAAATTAGTATTATGCTTCTAATTGGCTGCAATGGAAAAGAAATGTCGAGTAATTATATCTTCCGGTAGGTAGATGCATGCAAAAAAAGAGAATATAGAAGAACTGCCGTTGTCGATATATGAAGGTAAATACACTATGTAGAGACGTAAACGGGAGTCCCATAATAGTTTATTATTAGCCATGATCGTTCACCTTTGTAGCAGGAATTTTTTGTGGGAAAGTGTTTCGTTGAGAATTTGCATGATGAAGATGTTAATTGGTTTTTATTTCGTTTGGCTTGTAGTTACCACTAAGGAAGTGTAGCGTTTTCTAATTGGATCAAATTAAGTAATCGCAGTTGCAGATATTGCTCAATATTTCAGTAAAAGCAAGGAAATCACAACATATATATATAAGTTTATCGTCGACTCGCCTTACAGTGAAAGTTATTATCGATTGGAATGCTGCATGATGTATTACATCCTTAATATAACTCAGATTAATTTATTTTATTTACTTTCGTCCGTTGCTGAAATTGTATTGTAACTGTTGAGATGGTTTTAAATTGATCCTTTCCGTGTAAAAGGATTTTGTTGCTTCAAATATTATAATATAGATATATGATAAAATTTCTCACGGTTTATCCACTTGTTCATCGGGCACTAAATTAAATGCCACAGGTTGTTAAATTCATAAATATACGAGATTTGTTCAGAAAATAACAGAACATTTTGAATTACGCGCCTACAGAGAAATTTAGTGCAATTAAGTGCAGTTGGCAACACCGACTCCGCTATAACCTTCCGCGTTATTGTTATTGAGTGTTCCAGTGTTAATAGTGATTACTGCAATGTGTGATTTTCGGAGGCAACGATGCAAAATTTTCCCTGAAATTGGGGAAAATATTCAGGGAAATGTTTCAATTTTTAAAGCAAACTTACGGAAATGATGCACTGGGCCGTACGAAATGGAACGAAGGATCTAAAGGTGGTCGTCAACCAATTAAAGATAACCCTTCAACAGGAAAGTCCTCGATTTCAATTGATGATGTCCATGTTCAGAAAATCAAGATCATCTGCTACGTGGAAACTTTCGTTTGACTACCAGAGAACTTGCAGAGGAGTCAGTACAGAGCAACAGAGTCGTGTTATAATATTTTGAGCGATTGAATGCCATTGAATTGAATTGCCATTGAAATGCAACAAAGTTTGCCGAGCAGCAGAAAGAAAATCGAGCGGACAGTTGTTGGTAACTTCTTCAACGACGAGGAATGATTCATGCAAAAGACATTGCGACAATCATCACGGTGGATCGGCAAAGGATTCACGCCAAAACAGAACGGTTTCTTTCGATTTGATGGTAAGTACTTTGAAGATGGCAGGGATCAATAATCTGTGAGAAGCAACATCAACATACCGCTTCCCTGGATCGATGTTCTATTAGACGCGTTCTTCTAGAATTCACGGTGTATCTTATTAGGTCTCACATCATCCTACTTTGTATATTGGTAACTAAGGAAAAATCGATCGAAAAAGATTTAGGACCAGTGTAAGCATACACATTTCTTGAGCGCAACAATTTTATAAAAAAATGCACTTTTAAATATTGATAAAATGCTTCTTTTTTTGGTTGTTATAATGAATGTAATTCCATTCAGAAAGGTAAAATGTAAAAAAACGATTAATTAGTAACTATTTTAACATTTAATGTGAAAATACTTTACAAGATCATAAATCATGGCGAACGACCTTGCTTTAATTGTGTTTCATGTTAACATTCGTCCATTACGGCAGAAGAGGCCGCGTCAGTTCTATAGACGAATTAAAATAAGTTTTCGCCATATTTTCTGATTCCGCAAAGAAGCGTAGCCGAGATTTATGTGTGGTAGTTTTTATCGCTACGAAGTAAGTTCTTTATGAAACGGTATGGTGTCTGTAACAAGGATAAACAACTAAGCAGCGGATGATGAATGAGACTGAAACTTTTAGACATCATCAACAGTACAACAATACAGGTGTTCCAAGATCCAGCATTATAAATGGGAGCAATAAATTATTGCAGTTAAGTACGGCCGTCTTCTTAGACGTTCATGCCGAGGAGCAATGGTCTAATAACTATAGAGGCTTACCTCTTAAATTACAATATATTAAGCCGCGTTAAATTCACATCAACCTTCATTGAATACGATTGGATACGAACGCCGTACTGTTTGTACAGCGTAAACGAAATTCTTAAATTTTTCAATATGCAGGGGCAGAATAAAATTGAAAGTACATAAACAGTTACCAATAATTTTGCTAATATGTATTTGAAAATTTGTTAATTAACTATCTTTTTTGTTGATTCCAATAAGAGAAATAGCAACCGGTATACAGCATAATATTTAATATTATCTTTGCAGTAGTAACGGCAAAGTCACCATAAGCTTTTATTTTACAATAATAGAAGTAACTTGGATATATGTATGTTGGGAAACATGTGAAAATTTTTCAATAAAAGTTGTCTAATGCAATTTCCTAAAGTGATTTAATAACCAAGTTTCACCGCCAGCCCATCATGTAGGTGGTTTCCTTCACAAGCTGAAACTTTATACGAAAGTTTTGTTTTTTATTCGCTAACACGAAAAATAGATTGAGATTTCGCAAAAACGGCTTTTTGGTGCGAAGCGGATTTCTGACGCCATCAACTGTCGGCAAAGTTTTCGCGTCAGCGATAAACTTGGAACATTACACGAATTATTCTTTGAACCTAATGCTTAAAGGTGAGGTCATTATTCTCTTTAGTGCCCGACAAAAAATAAGACAATACGCGAACGCCGAAAGAAAAAAAGACACACAAAGAAAGGATATGTAGACGGAGATCATATCTATTTGCTCTTGAAAATAGAGTAGACGGAAAAAATGGATTATATCATGAATTTTGATTAGTCTGCAGGTGGAACATGATCCGCAGCTGTTCCCAGGTGTAAAGTAACGATTTCCATATTTGCGGTGTTACGTTTATTGCGAAATGTTACAGCATAATGATTTCTCGAGAAGACAATAAAGGTCATATGTACGACATTTCTGTTTTTAGTAAAATGGTTATAAGAAAGGTTTTGTAAAAAGTTTATGTAGCAATATTAATAGTTAAAGATTAAATTGCTAAAGATGGTTGCCTAATTGAATGATAATGATGATGTTCTTAAGAAGGCCATATTGAAACTCACCTTTGGTAATGCGGCCAAACACTGTTGCTTGACATCCCAGACAAGTTGGTCCCGAGGAAATTGGAGGCACTTCTGCACGTTCAGCTCCGGTACATGGACGCGCACCAGAAGGTAGCCCTCCTCGGGACCTCTTTCCCCCTCCTCCTCCATTGGTTCCATTATCTGTTCACATCTACAACAAATAATCAACAGTTAAAATAATTTGGATAATGACGACAGAAACGTGGTTATAACTAAATAAATATATGGCAAAGGGTGACTACTTTTTCCAATAAGATGTCATACATCAAAAAAGATTAAATCTAATAATTTATTTGTCATGACTAAAGTCCGCCATTTTCCGTGCGCTTCACAGGCGCCGGTATGGAAGTGGTCGTTCGGATGTGTGATTCGTAATATATGCGCAAGCAGTAGTAACGCATCCAGTGTGTTTGGTGGTATAACGTACATATATGCTTCGCTATGCTCGCATGCATTTATGGTGGATGCTGAATGACAACAGCAATAAAAATATTTTTTCCATATAAGACTTCTTAAAATTAGAACAAGAAACTGCTTGTATTATAATTATAGTTATAATAACTTGAAAGGTAAGTCCTTATAGTAGTACCATTTAATAAGAAATTATAATCCTCGGTATGTACAAAGTGAAGTTATCGACACCCTAGCTGGTTGATAATTGCGTACGTGCAATAAAGTAGATAGCACCGCGAGCCTTCATTATTCCAACTTTGCGACTCGTGCGGTTGATGGTTTATGGACGCTATAAAACGCGAAGGTTCTGCGCGGAATGATAACTCCTTCATATATGCAGATTGCGCTTATAGGCATTCGTATATAAAAACTGATGGATGCTGTATGGAGGTCATGGGTCTATTGTTTTTGCACAAGGTAAATTGTATTCGTGACTCGGACATCTGCGCACGAAATTTATTATTATCGCCCAAGAACAAACAAATTATGCAAAACCACGTGTCATTATGCGAAACCAAGAAAAAACTTAACAGATGGATATATTTCATTCTGGTCCCGTTTTACGTATAGTTCGACGAAGCACATTATTACTAAACTCATTTTGCTCATATTTATTTTAATCTGGTGACGAGTATGTGGTTGAGACTGTATAATTTTTGCGTCCATTAACGTAATGTAATTTAATGTAACGAAGATCATCTATATTTGTCGATCGAGCAGGTTTCTAATAGAAATAGTAAGCTATAATCAACATTTTATTAAATAAAGAATTTGGGTTTCCGGGTTGAAACCGCGTCGTAATTGCATGAGAATACCGACGTTTCTTTCACAATTGTATGGAGCTTCTTCTTGACTGCTGCATGTTGCGTCGCTGCTGTACGAAGAATTTTATTAAATAAGTATGTGAGTTACGTGTAGTCATGTATTTAAGCTTTATGGCGTCTATATATAACTAATTAATAGATATTATTGTGTTAGAAAATTCAAGATCAAGGATAGCACTGTGTGGTGAGGCGTTTACCCAAATTCTAGACCATTTCCAATTCTTCGGTGACTTATATAGCCTTGGGTTCCCCTCTCTCTCTCTCTGGAGCTTTGTTGGATACCATTATCTGCATTCAACAATGCACACAGTAATGTTGCCTAAAACCTCGCTGTAGCTCCGGCGCTTTGGGAAACTTACTTTACGATCCGCCCTCGTATATTTTAATACTTGCTTGATCTTAACGTCTTTAATGTTAAAATTCAATATCTCTATCTATTCCACCTATTGAATATGCACTTACTAAGATCAAAGATAGTTCTTAGGACGTACGGAGATCCGAAAGGCGTAAAAAAAGTTAAAATAGCTTTGTGCACGGCTACCACTTTCCGAGAGCACCTTTCGATAACCCTATCTGTTCGTCGAGGCGAAGAATCGTCGCTAAGGACTTTCATGTGAGACAAGTGAGTGTAGTGGCACTAAGAGGAAGCTACCATGGCAACCGGTCATACATCCCCATCGATTCTCCACACTTTCCCTTGTCGGCTTAATCTAGATATTGGCGGAGGGAAGCTTTCCGCATAAAGTTTTCTCGAATTGAACGCCGTTAAAGTGCGTTGCGTTGTGGGCGTGTGCGTTGGGGGTTGTTTGTATGTAATAGCAATAAGGAGACAGATGACAAATTTGGTAGATTAAAGAGAATGAATTTGTACAGATGTTTCCAGAATTTAAAAACTGTGTTCTACCAATACGAAGTGTTCTGTAGTTTGAAAAATGAGTAAAAATGAATTTAAAACAGGTACATAATTGAGAGACTAAGAAAATAAAGAGGAAACAATAAAATTATCTCTTGAAACACACATATGCTGAGAGATAAGATAGACTTTTGCCTTGATGAATTTTTTCCGGTAAAAGATAACGAATAAACATAACAGTATGACTGATAATTATATCGAATTAACTAGCAAAATAAATTATGTACTACATCAAATATTTGACATGACAATTTTTACGTATTGTAAAAATAAAATCAACAAGATAAATTAAGTATTATTAAAGTGTGATGAATCTTGGCAGAAAAATTAGAGTCGCGGAAAATGACTGAGTTTCATTTTGTAGGTTAAATAGCTGATCTTATTTGTAAGTTTTTTGGATTAAGTCATCTCTTCTCCCTCAAGCTTTCGCGGAAGCTGCGTGTTTGCATGGCGTGTTAATTACAGCCGTCGGGTTAAAAAATCTTTTCTTCGTCAATCACAATTATCTTCTATAGACGTACAATTCACAGACCGTGATCATCCCAATCTTAAAATTTACAATGAACTGCGATACAAATTTAGCAATTACAATTCGAGATTTATATTGATCGGTCGAAAATTAATACCAGAGTGATGTATCGTGTTCTTTTTCTCTATCCGCATTATAACAAGTGTTTTCACCGCAAAAAAATTTTCAATTAAAGAAGATGCGCCACTGTTCAGAATTTTGCGATTCTGAGTGTCCTGGCATGCAATAACGTTTCTTGAGTTATCAAGAAGTGTTACTCATCCTTCGAGAGAAGTACAAAGATGCTTGATGGTACAATTTTTGCAATGTCTATGGCTTCAAACGACACGCCATGGGTTGGATAACCCATAGAACAAAATGTGCTTGGGTTAACTAAATTGTTGCCGAAGCCCTTGTCGTATTATAACTGTCATAGCTGCATAGAATAAGCTAGAGCAATCAGTCATTAAGAAATGCTGCAGAAATATGTTATTGTATGATGTACAATTTAACGATGGAGATAACCTCCCTTTAAGCGTTTTAAAACGCTAATGGAATAAAGAACCTGCTACCATAGATGAAACAATTGCTTTGCTCAATAATTAAATCTTACTCTAATTCAAGAAAACAAAACCGAAAAAGACGAAGGCAACAACGATAATGAAGAAGTTCGCAGCGTTCCAAGAGAATAGATTTGACATTCCAATAACGGAAGATAAAACGAGTTCAAGAAGCAGCCATTTTGGTAAACTTACATATTAAAAAAACAAACTAAAATATCAAATGTATGTTCCTTGTAATTCTTTGTGAATCCTTGTCGAATAAATGTTGTAAACACGTACTTAAATCATTTTTTATTTACTCGCTAACGTGCATATATCGATACTGCGAAAGTTCTCGATTTTTTTTGTTCATGTATTCGGGATTCTATTAGATTTCAAAGATTTAGTTCATTATATACACCCACAATTACATAAGTTCCTCGCCAATAAATATCAGGTTTTTCTACCAAATTAAATCAATTATCAAAGAAATCAAATTACTTCTACAACTAAATTAAATTACGATAACAATAAATAGCTTATTAACAAACTCCAATATCCATGATTATACATATGTATCTTTAGGAGTGATTATTTGTTTAGCTACATTATTCTGTGTATTATTTGTTTTACGTAGTTTGTTCGACCAAATTCACAAGCACATGTGTAGTCAAACGTAATGTACGTATAAGCAAAATTGAAAAGGTCAAGGGGGCCACTTAAAAACAAAACAATATCGGTTAATTATAATTATTACAAATTACTAGTTGTAAGTACAATATTTTTAGAATTAACCAAGATTTCTTATCACTTATTTACATAAACATTCAAAGATATCCTGAAAAAAAAAAGAGAATTACGTACAGAGAAATTCGTCATTTTTATTTTAACAATATAGGACGACGTTTCATTATGGTTATTGCGCCACATGAAGATAAAACAATGGAAAAAATTCGAATTTGTTATCTGTTATATCTACGAGAAATTCTCCGACATAAAACTTTTTAAAGTCAATATTCTGTTATCGAAAACATCAAGCTTATCATTTCTGATATTAATAGCGGTAGTAACAATCGTAAATTTGATCTTTGTGAATTTCAATATTGTAATTTGGAAAGAAAAGGTTAGAGTAAGATGCATATCACCATGGCAAACTTTATGCAAGTATTTATATGACAAAAGCTTTATATAATATACCTTGGATAATTACTGATAATGATATTAGCTTGATGTTTTTTATTTACAAAGCAAATATTTATAATGCGCTCATATCTACATCTGTTTGCACAGTGAGTGTATTGATATAAGAGTTGTTGATTAGAAATTAAATTAAACAAATATACTGGCGCAACGATTAGCATATTGGAGGACGTTACGTATTGTTAGTTAATTCCTTGTGTACACGCAAGACGTAAGTATAATAATAATAAATTTGCGATTTAAATACCTTATCTTAGGGATGTTTAATTAAGCTTAAACAAATGTATTTGTATATGAGAATAATAATGCACACGCCAATATTCGTTTAAAATGTTTAAAGAATACTGACGGCTATTTTAAGTGGGACACCGTTTACATTTTTATGGTGTAGCATTATGATAATTATTTGCGATAATGAAGCATTAAAATTGAGAAACAATGTAATCCATTTTGCCTCCGATTTTTCGCTTGATTAATTTTAGAACACAGGAAAAAATATCGGATTAAATTGGAAATTACAGTGACACAGAGTAAAGATCACAGATTTAGTTTTTAGTACTTTGTATGTTTGGAAACAAGCTCAGTGGAGGGTAACCCTACATTTCTCGCAAATTTTAATTGCATTTTTCTTGCAAAGGGTGCATTGATTGCCAGCATTTGCAATCCAATAATCCATACAACTTAATTGCTTCTGGAATTCTGCTATCAATTGGATTCGAACACTTTACCACGGTCCAACAATGGAACACTGGGAAAAAAAGAATTAATGATCGTTTTTTATTCTTTTTATGTACTTCAGAATACATATTTCAACTTGTAATATGAATTTAATGATTGAAAATGGCGATAAGTTAGTAAATATTGTATTTAGTGCTTCTTTAATAATTTATTACGAAACAAGTTTCTATCAGTTGGAAAACATATTTTATTTCTTTCTTTAGGAGCTTGATGCTCTGTCGTGTATTTTATACTATTCGAAACGCAACGTTCGATATGCCATGCCGCACGAGAAACTAGGGCCTTAATCACATGTGTATGTGGAATATACGAGATAATGGAGCTTAACTAAGGCGATCATTTATCGTATGTTTTTTGAATTTTTGAACACCTCATACCGCTTAAAATATCTACGATAATGACTTATCTACTATAGCACAAGATTTTAAAATATTTCGCCAAATCTTATAGGAAACGAGTTCATGCTTGATCAGTAAGCTTGCAGAAACGAATGAATTTTCCGTCCTCTTCACGAAATTAGCAGAGACTAGACAGACGTGTGTTTTGTCGACTCTCGGGGAAACTAGTACGCAACAGGAACCCATTCCCACGAGACGAATAAGTACGAGTCTCTTCTAATTTCGTGAAGCGCAACTCGTTTCTGCAGGTTTATTGCTCAGTGGAAACGTTAAAATCATAACTCATGTGTTTTGCGAGAAGAGAAACTTTATGGCGTAACTTGGCGACACGCTTATTTTGTAATATGGAAACTGATGTTCCTGCTAAAAGGAGTAGAGTTACAAGCGGTTCGCCATCTTGAATCTTCCGATCCTATCCGATGCAGCAATATTCAATAATTGAAAGGAAGCAATAACCTGGTAATCAATCAGTCAACTAAGTATGATGGTCAAATTGCTGTTTCACATGTTCTTTTTCTGGGAGAATGATTTTCTTTCTTTTTCACATTTATGTCTGATGATATTTCGACATTTCCAGGGCAACGTTTTTTTCTTCTTTCTAATTATTGCACCGGAAAGTAAAATTCAAGGAACCAAAGCAACAGCTTCATGATTTGTTCAGACCAAAATGACTTCCTTGTCTTTTTTTGTAGCCGCGAATTCAGCGAAGAAGGAAAGCAATAAAAGGCCAATTCTAATCATATCAGTGCAATAAGCCATTCATTTCAGTTTGCAATTGTTGGAACTGATTTAAAAACAAAAGTACTTATTTGCGTAGAAGTACTGAAGGTCTTGTCATGTGAAGTATAAAATTGTAATAACATGGGAAATTAAAAGAACTATTGTTCTTTATGAAGGAATATTGTTTATTTTTTCAACATGTCCTCATGTAAGAGGCATATTGTTTACTCGTGATAGATCTATAATTCCTTCTTACCTCCTTTCAAAGCCTATTAGCTGTTACTACTATTAATCCATACAAGCCGACAAGCACAAAACAAATATTTACGTTAAAACCTTTACACAATCTTTCACAATACACTAAACCGAACGTACACACACTCGACACAGATCTGATACTAAACAAATATGCATTAGTCCACAATAGACTTTGGTAATAATTGAACGCGTGTTCCTATAGAATGAAAGAATGCCGCGAAAGGAATGTACCCAAATGTAACCTATAATTAGTGTAAACAACTTTGAGCGCGTAAAATTTAAATGCCTTGGCTTCGGTATGCATGTACAGAAAAACGCATAACATACAACCACGTGCGTTCTTAACGAATTTAAAACACCGAATGTCTACTACTTGCTGCTTCTAATGTTAGCGTTGGAACCTTCCGAAGCTCAAGTTTATGCATTTACGGTCCGTTGTGTTGCGGTTAGAGAAAGAGCGTCTTAGACAATTATTTCATTGTAGAAACACGTACCGACTGTTACGTATGAGGAGCTATAAACAGGTGTCTTCGAATATTACGGATGTAATAAGTAATAACCCGGGGGCTGGAAACAATGAGTGTTTTTTCTTCGAAAACTTCGCCGCACAGAAAGAGCGTTGTGTGCGTTGCAATTAAAATTCTTATGTGAAATCTGACGAACTAGCCTTCGGCTGTGCGTTGGGAGGTTAATTGTAAAAGAATTAAGAGTGAATTTGCAGAAGACACGGGGAATTGCTGAAAAGTACCTAAAATACAGTTTCTTGCGGTATACGACGCGGTTTAGTAATTTTACAAAACTCATTAACTGCGCCGCTATCCTATTAAAAATTGGTTACAACCTTATGGTAATAACCGCATGTGTGCAGCAATGTTCATTTCAGATGTCAAGCTTCTCGTATGCGTCTCACTCGCGCTAAATGTAAACGTATATGAGACGTGAGAGGTCTTGCTGTACAATAACGTATTTTTCCACAATTCATAGGTGGCTTACATTATAACTGATGAATGGAAAAGTAACACTTCTAAAATATGGAATAATTTCGTTGTTACATGTTTTAGAAAAAGCATTACTAGGTAAAAACCGAACCGTGTACGCAGGTTGATCTTGTATTTAGTTACGAGGTGGAGCGGTGTTGGCGACTTCATCTCTCCAATTTTCCCCACATTGGGTTTTCAGCCTCGTGTTACGCGTTATGTAAGATCGATTTTGTAAAAGAAAGAGAACATTAAAGAACTTGTGCTGCGAGACCAACGTAAATCAGAATTATATTTTTTTTTGCATCGCGAGGCTTTAAATGATCGCTATTACATCAAGGGTGTCATTTGACTTAATAGATTTCATCGTGTATGGATGGAATTTTGAAAAATAATGGAGAAATAAACCATCCTGTTTCGACAATGGCATTTTTTTCTAAAATCTCCTCGAGAAAAGCTTCAAATTAAAAAATTTAATTGAATCTTTTCCATAAACAGTTCAAGTAATACCCTCTATTGAATACCTACGGATTTTGGATTACTCGGACCCAGTCATAGCAATAAAAGCTTTCGAGCTATTTTATTGTACACAATTTTTCAACATTATTGAGTGAATGATATAATATCATTATATCGATTTCTAAGATTATTATCAGATCGAGATATTTTTTTTTGAAGTGTTGTAGGCGTCCCGATTGGGTTTATAAGCTATTAAGTATGTCATAAATGCAGCAGATTTTAGCGTGAGATCAAAACACAGTACTCGCGTCAAACATTTCAGAAAGCTCTTAAGATGTTACATTAGAGTTAGGCTCCATAATTCGTTTATTTGAACATTTTAAGCAATTTTAAGGGAGCTGTTGTTTACAAATTTATGCAAGTCTTTAATTGCAATAGTCTTGTAATCGTAGTCTGTAACATTATGTAAAACATTTGACAACTAACTCATTTATGATAAAATTTGGACTTAGGATAGACGAAATTACGTAGGCGATACCTTTCCTTTGAACAAACATGTTACAAGAATGTCAGGTCCCTATTTACGGCATAATTATGATTGTAGTGGAACCGATAAAGAACTCTATCGATTGCAAATTCAGGTATGTACTTTCCGGCGATAATTTTCGGCGCCAATAATTGATTTTAATTATCAATAATATTGTAACTGACCAATTACACGAGTAATCTTACCGCACCGTAGGGATTGTTTTTCTAAAACGCATGAAATTATTCATCGGAATTTACTTGAATGGGTGCCACAAAATCAGTAAGTATTCGTCATTTAATAATCATGAAATAGGCGAAATGTTTGTTTCTAACCAACCTTGAGTACTTGGTAATCATCAGATCAAGTTAAGAGTTATGTATCGATTTGTTTTGCTGCATTTTTGTTGGATTGAGATGAACTGACATTCCTAGAATAGAATTCCTAAGATGAATCATCAAATAGTTTTCTGAATGCGTCATCAGTTCTATGACACACATACCTTATTGACAACATACGTAATATGTAGGGTGGTTTTCTGTTTAACTTCTCCTATTATCGTGGATGAAAATCTACTTCTTCCAGAACAGGCATTTTTGCATTTACATTTGAAGCATCTGTCGTCCAAAGAGATGTGCATTGGAACTTGGAACGATGACTTTGATATTGAGTTCAGATTAGAGATAAGTATTTCTACGACCGAAATAACTAGAATGTTTTTCCGAGTAATTTAAATTCTGCACGTGTTGTTTGTTTCACGATCATTTGTTAAAAAGAATTATTATTGACAAAAATGACGCTAACATAATGACGTAGAAAAACAAATGACTCATTTTAGGAATTATTGTGCGTAATATAATATTTAAATTTGTATTATTCTTTTTAATCGAAAACATTTCTTTTTAATTTTATAAAAACAGTGTACGTTACTGCCTCAAGAACTGTAATGTTATTGTGCTTAAGTATTCTTAAACTGACGTCGATCCATATGAGTTTAGTTTTATTAGAAAGATTATGAAAATTTAATCTTTTCCTTGTTAGCGAATTGAGGGATATTTTTCAGCGGCGACTTCAGCCGCTGAAAAATAAAGATATAGGTGCTACTATTTTCAGCCATTTTCTTGCGAATTCTTGCTTCATACCGGAACGAATATTTATAACTTTCTAGTGTTACCGGTAACCACTTTTTCTGACTTGTTCAATTCAATCAATACATTTCAAACATCTTTCCAGTTAAATATTTCTGGATGTACAGCATATATTTTCTGACGCGCAGTTTTAACACACTTATTACGTATTTTTATTTAGTATTTGACTCAAATTTCTTGATTTTTCCATAAATTAAGGGCAAGCTACCCATTTTCTAGGCGAATTGATTTAAACTTGTTCAACTTGTTTCTGTTACTCGGTACAGCAATGAGGTAATAAACTATTACTAGAGGTAGGAGTCAAAGAAGCGACTCTTTCTTGCCGAGCCACACTATGAATCTTGGCTAAGATACATACGTATATCGATGTCCCTCCCATTCAAGTATCTTTGAAAGGGTCACTTCCGATTATTGCGGTAGTGGATCCAAAACTCTTTTATTTTAAATTAAACATGTTCTTAATTCTTCATTTGATTTTAGATCAAGTTTATATCACATGTTATACGTTAAAGTAAACAATTACTGTTCTATATAAAGAAATGACGGTTACAAATGTTGAAAGAAATTATAGCTTTTGTTTTTACGTGTTACTAAGATTTTAGACAATTTTTGAAAAAGTGAAACGGGATTTAACAGTAATCCCTATCCTTAGAGTTTGGTGAACCCATCATCTTATTTTTAGTAGGGTGCTATTGAAAATTACTGGTAAATAGTATATGAAATTTTTTATGTTGAATACTTAAAAAATTATAGATTTACGTACTGTTGGGAGATAAAGGAAAACTTTCTTAGGAGGCCAATTCTTCTAGGAAACGTGAAGAACCCCCGACTACAGTCACTATCCTTCATATTCACACTCGAGAATTCCTTCAGCAATCAACACTGGCGCACTAACACTAATTACTCGCAAAAAAGCAGCTATCGTAAAACCGAGACGCAAGGAAAGGTGATATGGAGTGACGCTAGATAGTATAGCTGGAGAATCGCGGTCTTTCGGCTTTTCGGAACGATGTAAGGCGATATTCGTCCCTTATCGCGACAAACGCTTGAATTTCCCACACGATCGCTGCGTCTTTCACCTCCTTGGCTCCGTATCTGTGCCGAAACTAACTCCATCCGCAATGCGATTACTAGGCTAGTTTTATCGTTTTCGAGGAACGGTCATGTATTTAATGTGTAAATGTATACACGTGTGACGTAATCGCGAAATGTCTCCGTTATCAAACAAGAAGAAAACGATATTACGCTTTATCTGGCCGCATACATATCGTACGGCCTTATCTCTGGGAGATAGCACTCATATTCGCAATGTGAACGTGGGTACATCAAAAATGCAATAGATGTAGTTGGTGCGCTTCGCTTTCCTTCGCCGTGGTGTTTATAATCTGGAGGAAGGTGATAATTTTATTTATATTATCGCGTGGAAATGCAGAGCAAGCAGGAATGCCAGGCGGCGCCGATAAACTTAGTGTAAATATTGTAGATAATGGACAGATCAAGTAATCCAGCTATAATGTTTAGAGAATATCGGAATTGTGAATACCATATTGTTATTCGAATCTGTAGCGACATAATATAACAATACTGAGAATATAGAAGAAGGAAATCGCTTGTTGGTAATTTAATAAATAATTTGTGGATTTTAAGAATGTGAAGTTTGATTTTCCTCTTATTGTATGTGGCGCACTAGAATTTTACATCGCTGGAGATTTGCCAGTACCGGAAGATAATTATACGAGAAACTGCGAAACGAAAAAGACCGCGTAGGAAGATTACAACATTGTAAAACTAAAACCATTCGAAGGACTGTTATTGTATCGAACGGTACTGTTAACAAAAATCGTACGTATATACAGAATACGTTCCAGGTTTATCCGGCGTATCGCTAATTGGAGCTGGTCATTTAAAGTCCTAATACGAGCAGGCCGCCTTAATTAAAACTTTGCCAAGTTGCGTGTACACTAATTGACGACGATTCCGAATTATCAGAGAACCTCGGCGCAAATCTGTATAAGGTTCGACCTACGTTCATATAAGCAGATTTAACACATTGATGATGCGATCTTACTATTCGCCGCGATCCTTTGCGGTCGTTAGACAACGTGTTGAACGTATTTTCGTACGTTATTCGCGTTATCTCTCCGGCGACTTCCAAACGCAGTGCGCGCGCTTCATGTTAGGTAATTATTACAAATTAAAGTTATTTACGTTAAGTGGTCGTTGAGAATGGAGCCGAGCGAAGCAGGCTCCGTTATACGCCGGCAACTTTCCCGATTGCTCTTCGTCGGTTGCATGGCACATCTTCGTTGCTGTAACATTTCGCGTACAATTAATCACCACTGAAGGAGCTTGATGCTTTAATACCTGTTCGAAATTATACTTACTTGAAGTACATGTGGATCCACTATGTTACTATTGAAAATAAACTTTTTCCTTCAATACTACAGATTCAGGAAGTAATTACGAACAGAAAATAGTCTTACAGATAATTAATAAATGGTCGTACTCTTGTCAGTGAAAAATCTGCTCACAAAGTTCAACAGAGGAAGTCCGTATACATCGTAACATGTGATGGAACTTAGATATATTAAGCTGGCTGTACTTGTTAAATCCATGAACAATGGATAATGGGCCAGACAGACAAAAAATAAAATAATCACTCAGATTCTGAGCTGTCGCAATTAGTTTATTCGGTCGAGGCTCAAGTACTAATAACGAGAGAAATCACCAACCCAATGTAAAAAACAATTGCATTCATGTTATTTTTAAATCAAATTATTTCTTGTTTTTATCTCTACGAAGTTGTTCCCGAATCTCGAAGAAAATGCTTGAATAGCAATTTTTATCATCTCAAGAGGCCCCGAATGCTCAAACTTAAAAGGCGTCCCTCGTATTAGTTTGCTATTGATAAATGTCTGCAATATTATAGCATATGGCGTTACCAAGTGACTAAGTACCGAAAGAATTTTGAAAAAGCTTGTCTATAAATTACATTAAAATAATTTCGACACGAAAAACTAACGACCATATGTTTACGTAACATTAACGGTAAGTTATGTCTGTTACTCAATTGCGGCCACAACGATGACGATTACCTACTATCTCTCACAACTCTTCTTCATAGTCGTTCTCGCGCTACCTACCCAGTATGTCAATAAGTTATAGATGCCATGCACGCTAATATCCCCAATACGTAACATTTAATGTCATTCGGTTACCGAACTCCTCGTCGCGCAAAAGAACCGGCTTACCGAAGAAATGCCCGAAGATAATCGAAATTACGATTTCCGTTTCTATGACCCCCATTGGTAGTCTGAATGCCGAAGACTGCGACGACAAACTCGCATTCTCAAACGAGGCAAATAACTTTTTATCGTCCTCCGATCTAACGGTGCATAGCGTAGTAACAGCTCACAGAAATGCCCACCGAATAGACTGGAATACATACACATATGTAGAAGAGGAATATATCATTATGTAACTGTAAACAGTGAAGTATTAACGCCGCGTTTTTTCCTCCGGTATTCTTACGCTCTCTTCGGATAGGATGGATGATGCGCGTTGTGTACACACATTGCGGCTGGAAATTACATTGATGAAGCTCGACTCTGAAGTGCGTATTAAGTTACTTAAGTGAGAATTAATACCAATTTTAACTGCTTATCTTAAATACAAATTAAAATCACATTAGTTGGTTCGTATGCCTTCACTTCGATTTAAAATCTTTTGCGGATGTATTCGTGTAGAGTTTATACGTATCCAGCTGTTATATTATTCAGTATTGTTTCATTATTTTTTTTTTGGTTTCTAAACATCCTTGACCCCAAGTCGTATCTTTTCCTTTATTTTAATTTAACTTTTGTTCTATTTGAATCAAGTTATAGATGCTCTCCCTTTGTCTCCATTCTCCGCTCAACTCGTTTTAATTCTTTAATTGATATCAATGATGGGCCGGAATTAGCTTCATTCCAGCCGTACTCGTACCTCGCGCCCTCTTCATCACCGCTCGCCAATGTGAAACAATTACGTCTGTACACACTTAAAAAACCCCATGGTGTAATAAATTAACGGACTCCATTCATTCGGAGAGATTGTAACGCTAAGTGATGCATCCGTTTCCGCTTCACTTAGCGTCCTATTCAACCACAACCCCTAGGAACGCTTTAAATTGTACGGATGTTTCGCCGAACCGCAGCAATTACACGTTTCGCTCAATCGCCGGTTTTCCAGAACGGCACGTCTCATATTTTGGCAAATATTGGGGGAGCCGTTTTGGCATCGATATATGTAAATGTGTAATCATCAAATAAAGTATTTCTATTGTATCGTTTTAAGGACGTGGTAAATATAATGTGGTAAACTTAAAAAAAATATATATTTGTGCTAATAAGAATTCGGAACTGTTACTTACACACACACAGAGAAGGTCGCTTTGTTAAATCAATAAAAAATAAAAAATTGAGATTCAACGAACAATCTCAATCGCAAAACAATAAATACGCTGGTTTCAATTCAGTTTCAATTCAATTTCAATTCGGTTGGGGCAACATATATTTCATTTCTACTTCTTTTGTTAATGCACTGTGTTGTTTTTGTTGGAAGAACAGTTGGTGTCAATACTTGATTCCACAATTCTTTTGTTGTTGTTTTAGCAGAATGCATCAACCAATGCATTTTGTTGAAAGAATAAAAAAATTGTTTCGCCGTTTACTTGTTTTGTTTCACAACAGTTTCACGTTAATGCACGCGTGGGCAAAAATTGCAGAACTTATTGTTGGGTGACAGTAAACATAAATATTACTGTTTATTGTCTATTAAATTAGAAAACATGACGAGATGGTAAATATTGACAATTTAGTAATAAATACATCAGAAATATAAATGTATTGTAGTTTCTGTCGCCACCCTCTAGATAGCATTATTATATCTTTTGGAATTAGCTGGCGCCAAGAAATATTTCAGTGCTGTTTTTGGAAAGCAGTGGCTGAGTGAAAAAAGCGCTCGGAGCTTAATAGGAATAAGTTTTGTACAATGCTTTTATGCGATAGAAATGACGCTGTTGGTTTACGAAGATTTCGTATGAGGATGAGTTTGAAAACAAACTTGTGTAACATGAACGTACGCCGTAGTTTGATAAACAAATTTAAAAGAGCACGTTGTGGAAATGCTTCCAAAAAATTAAGACATAGTCGCTACATCAAAATGATTGTAAAATCCTAAAAATATATCCTTATAAACTGTAACGACTCTTCCCGAATAATGGTTCGGTTTGAAATTGAACCGGGATTGTGGATCTTTCTTTTAACGGCGGAGCCAATACTCAAAACTGTCGAATATGTTCAACAAAAAATCCACAGGGAAAATTTCATTGCAAGAAAGTCACTGTTTGGGGCGATTTCATAGCTAACTTCATCATTGGTCCGTATTTTAAAAAAATTAATGAATAATACGAATAAGAATATGACCAAAAACGATGGAAAAATTAAAAGGCAGTATTGGGGAGCAAATTGCTGCAATCTAACCCGAAATGTTGTATAATATGGTGTATAACTTGAAGTAAAGGTGATTACTTTTATAGTACGAGTATTGAAGAGTTGCGGTAAACAGTGTTGAACATAAAAAAATCTGTTGCTGAAATTCTTGTTGTTGGCTTAATTTCTTGAAGTTGTACAGTAAATTGAAATATGCCCCTTACTTTATGATAATCTTGTACACAAACGATACTTTCCAACATTATATTCTCATTACAGTATTATACGCTACATGTTCAAGCAATCTCTTTAGAACGAAACGTATTTAAACACGTGTTTCTGACGCAGGTTATTGATCGTTATAACGTTAATATGGTAAATTCCGTTGCATCGAGTATGAACATTAATTATAGCCCGATCGAAATCGATTTCTGCGTAGAAATTTGTACGGTTGCTCCTACATTGGGAGGAGGCTACTGACTAACCGAATAACTAACGGGATTGTTCTTCGAACAGGAGCTCTCCATGTAGACCTATCTCAAAACCGGTATTACTTCACGGCAGTCGTTTTTATTGATCTTTATGTACAGCTTGACCATTTAAACTTCTTCAAATTGATTACTTGGAAATGAGTAAAGATAGCTCAATTTAAATATGTAGGTATGGACAGGTAGGAACAACCCGGTTCATTAACCCTTACTCAGAAGGGACGTTCCCAAACCCGCAAATTAAAAAAATTATGGAACTTTGGAAATGTACAGAGCACATAAAGATAGAGTATTACGCAATTTTTTTTCTAATATCCACTCTGAATAGGTGAAATTAAGTTATTTGGAAGTTTTCCATTCTATCTATGCTAGTTTTCGTTCAAGTTGCAATTGATGATGAAACAGTAGAGGTATATTGCATCTTAGAGTGGAGAACGGAGTAGTACACAGCCTTCAACGTAGCGTCCTCGAAAAAATTCCTATCCTTTCGAAATAAAAAACCAAGGGTTATTCTTCCTTCTTACATTAAGTTGATGAGAAAAACAAATGAAATTAAACAAAAAAAATGTTGAGCTCTCGTAAAGTAACGTTTATAGCTTGTTATTAAACGTTGATTTAAAAGGAAACAATGGCATTAAGTTAATGTAAGCAACATGAATGTCTGTAATTATTAAGTTAAAACCAATCTTGTATATTTTTGACACAAAAAGAAGCAAGAATATGTACATGGCCCCGAAGAAATTCAAGATATTTATTTTGTACTGTACGAAGGCAGTAGCCTCACTTCCACAAAGAAGGCGTAATCATAATTCATCAGTATAAAATCGGGAGTGTATAAAATAAACACATTACTGAATGAATACATTGAGAAGCGTCTTAAAGGAGACTGCGGCGCGTGTCAGTATGTATGCGTTGTATTTGACTGCAGAGGAAATGTACGGCCAGTAATCGAAAGAAGGAGACGGTTGTATTGATGATTAATGACACTTCGCACAACGCTTGACTGGTGATTGATAGTTCCAACGATGTCGAGTCAATCCGTGTTCGAAAATATGCTTTTGCGCGCCCTTATTTTGCTAGCAAGATTCCTCTTTGTGAAAGTTTAGATTTCGCGGTATTATTGATTGCGGAACGAAGATAGACGTAGCCGATAGGTAAACAAAAACAATGTAAAAGTTCGAATTAATGCGCGTGAGAGCTTTCGGATATTTTTTAAAGCAATAATTAATGGCTTTAATCTTTTGATAGTCGTCCATAAATAAATTATACTCGATCGTTTCCAATTAATCATTTAATGTAAATAAAAACGTCGTCGTGTATATGTATTTACCATATTAAGTAGGCCATTATTTTCCAAAGCTGTAAAACGTATTTAGAATTTAACTTACAGTTTGGTGTGGTGTTAAAATTGCTTGAATACAGGATAGATGAAAGACTAAACATTGGAAAATTTTGAAAACTTACCAGCGCACTGAAACTGACAGGCGCTATGAAGCTAAAATATTTTTATTTAGAGCTATTTCGCCAAACGCTTCTAAATGTATTTTCGGAAATTGCATTTTCGGTCAGCATTTTTTTTCTAATTTCACAAAATACCGCGGCGTGCAATTGCTGACTACGGTCGAGTGTTCGCGATTACAGTTCAGTTAATTAGAAAGAAAATGCAGAGTCGTGCATATTCAAATGGTTTTGTCATGGTTCAGGTTCTATTAGATTTATATGGGCAGTAAATCCTGCAGCGGAATGGTGCTGGTCTCGTACCTCCGACGTAAAAACACGGTAAAAGCATATTGTTTCGTTTTATGGGAATACATTTTTTTCGTCTGCATGCGGCCTCGCTGTAATGAACCGTGATTTAATTAGGCGGCAGAAAGACAGGGAATGCCGAGACGATATGATACAGAAAAACGAAAAATACGAAAACACTGCAAGACTTGAACGTATTGTTTTGATCGTCGTCAGTGTGGAAATTCGAGATTCTGATGGCAATCTTAAAACTTGATTTGGTAATATTGATTTGCAGTTACACTAGCTGCAATTAAAGAAGCACCACCGCCAAATTGTTAGTTCATTTACATGGGACATAAATCGATATACAAAATACAAACATAATTATTATTTAACATATAATTTATTATGATCGATAGTCATTTTCTGGTAACGGTTTCGATTCGACGGCACCATTCCACTGGTTTAGGGGTGACGAACTTTATGGCATCCTTCTTCTACCTCGACGGCATTGACAAAAACGCGGCCAGCTAGGTGTGCCATTGACCATGACCTAAAAAGGTAGTAACCGGATGGCACTGTCAATACTGTCAGCCGGATTTGATACAGCTTCACCTTATCAGATTCTTTCTGTTTTTAGAGAATTCTTTAAATAATGCCGGGTATCTTAAATCTTCTGCCATATAGTTTAGAGTTAAACTCCTTATGTTCTAGTATCAATACAAAGTGGGTAACACCTTCCTAATCCCACCAAGCATTACCTTTACTCCAGAAATTTTGCGCGTGACCACAGGTTTTACAAATTGGTCACGGGTTAACCACTAACCAGTGCCAAGAGATGTCGTTTTCGAAGAAGTATAATATAAGCCAAGAGAAAACAGGCGGAAACATGTCCGTTAGTTAGTGTTTTCCCTCGTCACACTACTTTTGCCATGAGTGATTTCAACAATACCACGAGTAGCTGTATTAAGATCCTTATTTTGGTCATATAATGCGTTGAAGGCTTTTTAACTATGTATGCGTAACGTTAAAAGGAAACTATCCACGGCAGTCTTTTTTAATTCAGTGTTGAACATCTGGTCGTCCTCTTCAGAAAAACAACGAAGTATTGGAGTGAAATGTATAACAGCGTTTTCCTCGAAGTCCAAAACAATTTCGAAGATGACAAACCATTTTTAAACTTTCTTCTACGCTGTTTTCAATTTCTCCGAATTTAGTCGATGACGATATTCAAATCTGGGGTAATTTTTTCTCCTTGTAAAATATTCTTACCTAAAACAACATTTCTAATCGACTCGAATCCTCTAGAATGGAATCTGTCGAATTATCATTAACAAAGTTGATGATCTGCAACAAAAAGCGTCCACATTGACGTAATATAATTTAGTTTCTTTGCGCTCGGGCTTCCTTTCTTCTGGAACTCGGTTTATTAAATTTACCGTAATTGATTTGTCCTTTTGATGCGCTGGCACACGATTAGATAGCCCTCCGTTTCAATGGCGAATGCCTTCGTATAATAAGTGATACAAGATAACGGTCCAAACGGCGTGCAATGGTACCGGTGTTGTTCGGGATCGCTGTAAGTCTAGCGGTGAATCTTTTTGTAAGCACACCAATTTGCATCATAATCACAGTTAGATCTTTCGTTCGATACGCTGAAAATACACTGTTGTCGGTCGCTTCATTGTGAACGATCATTCTTAACTATTGTTAGTATACAACACGGCGATGATTTTAATGCTCGTTAGGATCATTATCGTAAATTAAAATGTTTATTAGAAGAGACTGAAAGCGTAAGTATAACGTGGTACATTCGTTATATCTTGATGTAATTTTGGTATTATATAGTTGTTTTTCAAGCGGGAGGTTGCTTATGTTTAGGAATAATAGTGTTCTAAATTAATAGAAATAAAAGATGAGTATAGTTACTGTAAATACTTTTATTGTTAGTAAAAAGTGTAGAAAAAGTATTGTGTACAAAAATGATGTCAGTGCAATAAATAGAAAAAAATATTGTCATCTAAAGAAACGTATTTCCTTAAAAGATTTTAAAGAAACACCAATCAAGATAGTTTTTATTCTCTTGTTTTTACCATTTTAACAAAACTATTCTCTTTTAATAGAAATACCTAGATAAATTTCTTAAATACCGTTTAGTTCCACAGCCATTATTGGTTACTTTCCTTAGTATTGTAAAGTTATTTATTTATTTAATGGATTTGGC
Source organism: Oryctes borbonicus (assembly GCA_902654985.2). Classification (NCBI taxonomy): domain Eukaryota; kingdom Metazoa; phylum Arthropoda; class Insecta; order Coleoptera; family Scarabaeidae; genus Oryctes; species Oryctes borbonicus. The sequence goes on from LR736866.1 coordinate 3,507,348, forward strand.
TACATGCCAGGTTCTGCAGACTCTATACCGTACATTCCTTTGTCCAGGAAATATATAAGATAAACGCTCTTCCCGCCCAGTTCATCAGGAAAAGTCACAGAAAAAGGAAAGAATTTGGGAATAGGGGAAGATCTATTTTTCTTAGAAATCTCATGACAACTCTTGACTTATGTCTTCCTGTTCGGAGGATTCGCAACTATAGAACATTGATGGTCTCCTTTTTTAATGACTTCTGTTTTGTTTTTTTTTTTGTATTTCTGTTTTCGCTTCTTTTCCCCCTTGTCTTCACTGAATTGTATTGATCTAATGCTTAATTTACTATAACCTGGCGAAAATCGTAAAGCAAAGCAAAATACGTTTCTCCAAGTTATAACTATAAACACTGCAAATATTTCCATAAGATCCATTCTTCTAGATTTATATTCTCAAGTGACGCTTTTATCGGGAGCCACCTTTACGGTGGGTCTCCATTTCTCAGAATGCACAATTTACAAACATTGCTCGCGCGTTATTATTTCGTTCTTGCCACCACATATACGATATTCTCCCTTGCTCACGACGCCTCGTTTTCGAGACATGAAATCCACATCGAACGTGCGGGGTTCTGTAAATGTGTGATTTCGCATAAGACATGGGAAACCCTAGCCGTGTAGCTGCGGGTCGACGGTCGTTGCCTGTCTGCTCGTGAGTGTCGGCATCGTGATGCTATTGTTTGTTCTCCACATTGACTCCACGAGGATCGCGCGGGGGACAGTCTGCAGAAAAAAAAAGGACCGTCTCTCTTTCTGACCTCTTCACTTTCGACATCGCGTCGCTACTCCAATTAATTACTAGAATATCGTTGGGCGAGGAACCCGTCTTTCAGAGCTGCCATATATGTACAGCCTAGCTCTTCCTTGTTCGAGATTAAACGTATACGTATACATATGTACATGTATATATTCAGCGTGGTGTTTTCCGCTTTAAATATCTTGAGTTGCTTGACGACGGATATTGAATTTCAAACATTTAATCTCACGTAGAAATGATGATATTTTAGTTCACACTTAATTGGTGTGAACTAAAATATCATCATTTCATCATCATCATCATATCATCATTCTATAATAGTTTTATTAACATTAACCTTCTTTCCCGTTTTGTTGTTACGTGATGTTGGCAACGATCGATAAAGTGATTTGTCACTTCCTTTTTTCTAAGTTCAAAATCAGATTAAGTTGCAATTACTAACTGCAGCATTCAGCATTCGAAGAAAGTTGCAATTTTCTTGAGGCATAAGCTTATAGCTTAGCAAAAAGCGAACCTGTTTAATTAAACAATTGTGTACAAGTTCAAAAACCTTTGTTAATTTAATTTTTAAGTCTCGATTCGTTGCGATGGATAACAGTACTAAATTCATTGAATGGAGTTCGTTTTCTTCCAATAACGTAACCATTTAATCGACTGATCTATATTGTAAACAATAAGCTGTCGCTTCATGCAACCGTTCAATGGACTTTTGAAATATTCCGTAACTGTACCCGACCTTTGCGCGGATAATGCAAAAACACAATAGATTGTGAATCAAAAGGAAGATCTAGTGACAAATGTTACCTTTTGTCGTGAACCTTAAAGATACACATTCAGTCACGACTCCTCGAGAGTCGTATTTAACGAAGAGTCCATTCTAAGGCAGCACGTTGTATCTCTTAGGTACTCTATTGCAGTCCAGTCATTCGTTATAAAATGGATATAGGAGCATGTCGTAATATTTAACCATAATCCCATTCATATTAGCGATTCAATGTCAAATGTTGTGACGGGATTGTAAACAAATAAATCTAGTAATTTTTTGAGTCACATATTGACAGACGTATGAGGGCAGTCCTCAACATGAAAATAGCATTACTCGCCAAAAATATTCTGGTAATATAATTGTGGATGTTTTGAAAGATATTTTTGAAAACTTTAGTCATGTTGAACGCTCAGTTGTTGCTTAACAGTCGATATTAACGTTTTTATAAAAACTGCAAACATCGAATATCGCTTTTTTCTCTGACTGAAGATTTGGGCATGATGTTGACGATGAAGACCATTCGTCTCCTCGAAACGGCCGTCCCGAATTAATTATTATATAATTAATTAAGTCTGTGTGGGGCGGAGGTTGCACAAATTCGATTACGACAAGGTAAAAAAGAACTCATTAATGCATTAAATTGAAAAAAAAAAGTTGGCTTTCTACAGTATACACGTGTAAACGGAAAGGAAAATGAAAACAACCCGGATATCAAAGAAAGATAGAAAAAGTTGCTTTACCGTGTGGAAATATAATTAGAAAATTTGGAATCGATATAGTTGGACCGGTGAAAATTTAATTACTGTTTAGATACGGTAGTAGGGCTGCCGTTACAGCGTGCGTCTGTCGGATTCGCCTCCAAAATCGATATCCAGTGTTGGATTGCGACCGAGGAAATCTCTACCTGTAATTAAGATCAATAACCTGTCCAAATATGTACGCTGAAAGCTAATCAATCGGACGTACCTATTGGAAGTCAATGGTGCTATTCTGCCGTTGTTGCACATTTCACTCCGTAAATCTTGTGCGTATGTTCACGTATATTCTCGTAAATATGCTTTCTACAGCTCAATATTTATTCGGGCGTCGATTAAATGTAGTGCGCATCCGCAAGTTCAGTGTTGCATTTTGGATTGAGATCAGCAAGCTAATTACCTTGATCATTACAGAAGGCCTTACAAATTACAATATAGCAACGAAAAGTGTTTCTTTTTATGCATAAGCTGTATTAGAATATTTGTATGCACGTACATGGGACATTCGACATTAATTTAGAAAAGTTCACTCAACGCGAAGAAATGAAAACAAAGATGATGAATTGGCTCCGCAAAAGGTGAAGACTGTTCCATCGGCCGAGAAAGTGAGAGCGACTATTTTTTGGAATAGCCATGGAGTTGTGTTAATCAATTATCTTGAAAAAGGAAAAACAATACAAAAAAACATACTACGCATTATTACTTGACAAGCTGAAGGGAGAAATTGTGGTCGTATTTGAAGAAAAAGAAAGCTCCGCTCCGCTAAGATAAACTGGATTGATCGACAGTCTATTTTGCAGAACAAGATGCTAACTACTATTTGGACGGACTAAAGAGATGGGAACATTGCCGGGAAGAACATGTGTAGAAACTGGTTCACTACAAAATTCACTACATAATTCTGCTACTTCTATTTGGGTTGTTTTAACAAAATTAAGAAATCATCGAATTGCATTCCGTCGGAGTTGGTAGGAATGTCGTTAACTGGCGTCGCTCGTCTCATTCGCTAACGTTCGAATCGCTTAAGGGGCGAAATAAAACGCCTAGCGTCAAATCTTAAGTGCATATATCGCATCCTCTTACCTATTATGTAGCAGCACTTAAGTGTTTCATCGTGTGTTGCTGATGCTGAATTTTTACGTGAAACGAATGATATTAGAAAAGTTGGAATGTATTGGAGGATCGCGTCGCGCATTTTAGTGCCTGTTTATCGCGGAAAAATCGATGCTATTTATGAGCATAAGCGGCGATTTCCCTCTTTAAATGCTCGTAGACGGCTGCAGCGTATGATTTTCGCAGAATCCCATCATTTTGTAAAGTTGAAATGTCAGATATCTATTTGAAATAAGGCTCTTATTATGTGTCGTTCCTTATAACTTGCATACTTGTTGGATTCGCCTAGTTATTGAATAGGTTCTCGTGTATTTTTATGAAAGACATCAAATCGATTGGTTAAATAATAGAAAAAAAAGTAACTGAAATGGTTTGGTCACGTTCAAAGAATGGCACCAGAGAGGATAACAAGAGGGGTAGCGGAAGCAATGAGGCATGGAAAAGCAAGAGTGGGGTGGCCGGGAAAGAAAATGGAAAAGTTGTTTACATTTTGTTATAATTAATGAAGCTGATAAGATTCGAAAAATATGAATGACTGAGAGTAGATTTTAAACTGAACTAGTATCTAGTTTATTGCAAAATATCGCGTAATGCACATGATGAACACTGTATATCATTCGACGAAGTAAGATTGATAAATCTCTTTCACATTCCTTCCTATTCCTTGGATCGTTCTTCACTCAGCAGTTAAATATTCAGGAAAATGTCGTATTTAAATTTACACTTCGCCGGCAAACGTGCTGGTTATTTCCATATAAATCTTTCCAGCTGAACCGACGAGAGATAAAACAAGTTGTATCTGAGCGAACCGATTGGATACATTTGAAGGACGGGTCATCGTTGGAAGAAGCATTGGAACAGCTGTACTTTGCAACGTCAAATTTCCTATATATCTCACGCAAAACTATTTTAAAAATAGCAATATCGACCACTCGTCTTTGTTCAGATCTTGTTTCACTTCAGCTCATTCAATCCACGTGTACAGTGCGACGTGGACTGGAAGGATGTGTTTGCTGCTACCGGAGTTTTAAAAATAAATAAACCAGCAAACGCGGCCAGCAGTTATACGGTAGTCAGCGACGTAAAGCCACCTAATCATCATTTAGAGTCACGTTAACAAGGTGTTTTAGTACGTTTTGCGTATTTACGTTCAGCTTCTCCGAGATATCGCTAGACATTCGAGGCAGAAGAAGAAAGAGAAGACGGAAGCCAAGACCAAGAGAAAAATACGTCTTAAAAGTGAGACGAGTTTAAAATCCACTATACAGCTACGATGTTCGTAAAGCACGGTCATTTTATTTTCGAGTTGGATTTGTTTTAATCTACTTGTTAGGCTCCTAAAGAAAATAGATCGGACAGAGGGAGGTTATGCGTTTGTGCTAAGCGATGTAGGCTTTCGGGTTTTCAAAGATTCGAGTTCGTGTCTTTCAAAGATAAAGTTTTCCAGTTTACTGATTATTGATTTCATTCTTTCTATTGGCTACTGTCTGTCTGGCTACTCAAATCTAGAACACACTATGTTATATTGGTAGTATCGGTAATCGATAAATATAATCCATCCGTATGGCGGCCATGTAGTCCTTCTGGCGAATTTTTACTCAGCGAGGTATTTTCTGGACTCTCTGATGTTGCGAAGGTCTAAATAATCAAAGAAAATTTGATCCTACAGGGAGCAAGAGAGCAGTAAAATATGTGCTCTGCTATCTCTTTCTCTTTTAAATAAGGAATATATCTGCCAATTTGCGAGAGTACATTTCTGCACCAATTGCTGCGTCCATGTCGGAGTCGTCATCACGGGTCGGTATAAAGGTCTTATTGTTAGTTAAGGAGACGCAGTTGTCGCTCCAACAATTTTTGTCGGCGTGGCATAGATTGAAGGAATTATTGCAGGATGTTACAGCACGCACCACGCCCGGAGCATATTTGAATGGAAATAAGATGGACGAGAATTTCTAGATTCAATCCTGGTGCGGTATTGAAAGATAGAGCAATTGTATTGAAAAAATATACAGGGTGTTAAATTAAATTGATTTTTTAAAGTTACTAGAAAGATTGTAACTATGCTGGAAAATTCTACGCGAAACGCAGTTCAAGAACCACTTTACCTTTTCTATAAGTTTTCAATTTCAGAAGTTATTTTGTTGACATACCCATTATTTTAACACGTACCGTATAAGATGTAGTTGGGTAAAATTCACTTTACGATTGATTATTATTACGTTTTAATTAACTGAAAAAATGATTAATCACCCATTAAATCTAAAGTTTCGTTCGGAGCGGCTATGGCCGCGCAACTATTACGAAACACGTCGGCTATATTACGACATAGAATTCACCTCAAGAAGTACAACTACCTTCCTTCTACTAGATTTGATTAATTTCACGAGGAAAGAAGAAGCACCTCGGAACGTGATATTACCAGCTTCTTTGACGGACGAAGTGATTATCGGGATGTGCAGATGGCATCAGCACGTGCTTTCCTTACTGAGCTATTTGTCCGTACCTACCGGAATCATGTCGAGCGGGTTTATTCTCTTTTCAATGCTACGCACCCAAGAAACACAGGTGAAAAAGTGTTCGGTATTATTGGCTCCAATTTACCCGCGATATACCGCAGGATAGTTTTTATAGTGCGACAATATGCTCCTTATGGTAACGAATGAGATTGTATCTTCGTGCCCAAACAGGTTTAAAATGGCGATTTATGTAGGAAACCGCATTATACTACGAAAATCTATCTAAAGAAGATGGAATAGTAACCGATGCGGTAGATCTGACGGTCATGGTGTTTCCTTGAAAAGAGTAAAGTCGTGGAGCTATGCGAATGCTGAAAAAGTCTAAATCGGAAAATAATTGGTTATCCATAGTTGTCTGTTACAAGTGTTTCAAGATTCTTCAATTAAATTTTTGTTTCATTACTAGAATACTATCAAAATCGTTGATTTTTATTTGTTTTATTTAAAACATGTTGAGTCGCGTGGCCACCGATGGGCATTTGGGTGTTTGCCGCCGGGATTGACCTTTTTTCTTTCTTATTTATCGTTCCAGGTCCGTTTTCTTATTATGTTGGGTGCTTATTAACCGATTTCTTTTACTTTTCTTGTATTTTGTTTCTTTTTTAATTTAGTGTCCAGCGGTGGTCATGTTGTCCTTTGTAGTTTTTCATGTTCATGTTTCATGTTGTTGATGATACCTATAATTCTAAGGTCAGTTCAGAATTGCGATGCTAGTGGCTAGTGGTGCTCTCCATCCATGATGTTTTTAGGCGAAACTCCTTAAAAAATACTCCTGCTCTAGTACCTTCGTTAGTTTTTGATCCTTTTACGAAGAAGTTCATCGCTGTCGGTCTGTTGGTGTGTTAAAAATTTGTAGGGCTGTATACATATATACATTACTTGAGTAAATAGTAACAAAATCAGATTTATAATTAATTCAAACATTAAATAAAATTGCTATAACAATCTTGCGTAACGCGGGCGACAAAATGTCATCTAAGGAATGTAATATGCAATAGGAAATAATCTAATATTAGTAATTGACATGCTCACCTTGCTTTTATTGACACGATTAAATACGAGCACTTAAAAGCATAGGTCTTTGAAAAATAAACACACATTCGAAATAATCAAAACGTCTATCTTTACGAGACTAAATAATCAACACGCTAATAAAAATGAAAATTAATTGGAGCAAAATACTGAGGCGTTCGAACTTGTAGGCTTTAGATTTAAATAAAAGCATCGTAAATCACGGGAAATTGTATCTATCGTCGTTGGGGTAAGCGAAACGGCAATAATTACACATTGTGTTCAAGATTAATTCGATTTAAATATGTATTAAGAACCTGCGGCTCGCTCGAGGTTAAAATTGAAACTGTGCCGGGTATCGCGTTACCTTACCTTTAGGTTCCGAACTATTCCGATTCGAATGTAAAATGTAGCGAATCGTAATAAATCATGCTAATCAATGAATCGAACTGAACAATTAAATTTGAAAAATGTCCGCTTACCTCGTATCGAATCCGTAACATCTGAATTCGAGGGACACCTTTCGCTTATTCGCTACTGCTCGTGATTTATCTATATGCTAATTTGTTTCGGAAACGGTAGAAGACGTTTTAATTTATCGATTGTTTTGACAGAGCTTGTTTTATCCTCCGTAATCTTAGCCAGCTCGATATTTATCTTTCAAATATGCATATGATATTTCTGCCTCGTAATAATTTGTATTAATCTTGGAGGTCGTTAAAATCTTTGCGTGAGAAATAAGATATTTTAAGATTCGCATATTTTTAGTTAAATTTAAAATTCAGCAACAATAAAATAAGGTGCGCCGAATATGATTTATTATTGTATCGATTCGTTCATAAATCAAGAAAATATTCTTTGAATAAAAATTTTGATCATTTTTTGCAACTCTTTGGATAAAACTTTAACGATTTTATTTAACTGACTATTTTTTGCCTGAAGCTATCGATGAAATCAAGAAATCAAGAAGAATCGACAACGTCGCACCGTCCTTCATCATGACAATGATAACTGCACTAATAGCGACAACGCGTTCTGGTTGCTTTTGCAACTGCCATAATATGGAATTTCGTGTTGTAAATGATCTTAAGAGTTTTCGGACTTTGAGCATAATGCGATGATTCTTGAATATAACGAAGAGAATGTATTCGACTCTTAAAAGTTCTTTGCGTTTTGGAATACTGTTAGTCCTCAGCTTGGTGAATTCACTTATTATCCCAGTTAATGAACTGTAGCTTGAAAATTGCGAAATTCTTCATTTTCGATTGTTTTGTTTTAAACCCAGCATTCGATTTTCAAATGCACATATTGAATGTGTGATTACAAGATCACTTCCAACTTAAGTTCCAAGTATCTATCTACTTCAAACGCAGATTTTATTAATCGAATACATTCTGTAAATTACCGATTATGATTGCATTACGGAGTGAAAAAATTGAAATCGGAAATCTTGCATGTGTTCTGAAATAACCTGTTCTATTCAAATTAATAGCGCCGCGTCATTTTAAATATAACTATGTGTTCCTACATAGCAATTTATTCGTTTCGAAGTACAACCATTCAGTTTAAATCGCCATAAATAAAGACAACATTTAGTAAATCGCTTGCGGTTTGGCTGACAAGTTATTCACGAAGAGTTTTTCAAAGGACTTACAATAAATAAATTGGTGTTGGGGAAGAATGTCTTCAGCAGCAACTACTCAACTCAATTCTTCGCGCAAGTAAAAAAAACTTTATAAAAGAAACGTTTATTTAGTGGTAGGTAATCTAGTTCGACGTATACATAAAACACGTTTGGCGTTTATGCGCTCTAAAATTGGTTCATGTAACGCCAAACCACAAACAATTTGACATTTAAATGTGAAAATTATATGTAATTACATGCACGATTGGATTACAGAACGGGTTCTCCTCATTATTCGATACGAAATATGCGTAAGCGTACATTAAATGTGAATTCCCTACGCGCTGAAAATTGAACTGTTATTTTCTGGCGACGTAAATATGAAGGATGAGAAAGGATTTTTTTCGAAAAGAAGAACGAGAACGAATACAACAAGAGCAGAACGAGAGAAAATAAAGAAGACGTGACTTTTTGAAATACCGCTAAACGGCATAATTTAGATACGGGGCACCGTATTAACAAAATGAAGAGAATGCGTTGCTGTAGTATTTATGTTATTAATGTAATAAGATTCCTTGACGTTTTTCTCGGACACGCTTTAAGACGAGCAGCATGTAAATTGTGGTTTGTAAAAATTCAATGTGTCTACTTAGCCTAATAATTTAGACAACGTACGTATATAAAAAAAGAATCAAACGTGGACGTGTATGCCTTCAAGCATCATGCAATTACATTTAATGCTGCGGCTACATGCGATTTCCATCAGACTTATGATATCCAGTCAATACAGTGTCAACGAAGAATGACAACCGAAGTTTAATTAAATATTTTGATATAATTTAACATTCTGACGTTATATTCAAGTAACAATACCGTAAATAAGAATGTAATTGTTGAATATTTTTCTAATTTTAGCTTTTGTTACGATTTGGCGTTCTAGGGAACGGTATTCTAGATAAGGGTGTAAAGGCAATATACGGGAGTTTCCACTTAAAATAGCGAATATCCATCGTGCACGGCGTGAATTGAACATCTAGTATATTTACCTCCGATTAATTTTTCTTTGAAAACTTTTTCTCAAAGTTGCTTGGGGAAGGAACTATCTTTTTTCAACGCATTAAGACGACACGTTGTATATCATTGTTTGATTGGGTCCTTTGAATAGCCGTTCCAAAAAATACAGACTTTCAATTCAGGTACTGGCGACAGTTAGTTAGAGTAGAGACATTTGCGAATGTTATAATTATGAAATAATTAGCACTGACGACACCAAAGCATGGATTAGGTAGCAACTATTTTCTTGTTTTCTAATCTAGGGAATAGTGAAACATTACCATAAGAGGAATTTTTTCTTTTCTTGAGCAACTAATTGAGGTCTATTCGAAATGAATCCAACATTTTCAAATACTTACCTAGGGGAATAACCACTTTCAACTTGAGAAAAGGCAAATTATTAATTTCTAATGTCACTTTTTATTTGAAATGAGCAAAATGACAGTTCCGCTATTTCTCGGAAACCAGATTGAAAACCATCAATTGCGATGAACGCTACGAGATTGAGGATAGCTTATGGCAGTCGGATTACTTCGGACGTGGACTTGGCGTATTAAAGCATAGAGAAAAAAAAGAAGGCGGAGAAGTAGATGTCATGTGCATAGACAAATTAGACGGTGTGGCGCAATTCTATTGTTTATGAATCACGCATACATTAGAGTTACGAGATGGAGATTGGCGGAGTTTATGCAAATTGGGTATTAGTTGATATTTCATCTGACACAATAATAGTTGAATGATAAGTAGCAGATGTACGTATGTATAACGTCAGAAGCTGATTCTTAGAAGAATAAAAAAAGGAAAGAAAACAATTGATTTGAATTCAGAAGCAACCAAATTAGTTTAGTGGATACAGAGAATGAGATCAAATTTAAAAGTATACTTGGACGGCTGGCAGGCGATGAAGTGTACACAAAGCTCACTTTCGTGCGTATCGTCCACCGTCTGTGCCTTTGTACTTGCTGTATTTTTCAACATACGCTAGGGTGCTTGTCAGGGCTGCTACTACATCTATGGATTCAAATCAAAGACTTTACTTGCATTTAGCTGGTAAAAATCGTGTTTAATGCAAAATCACCAATTGCATAAATTCTTTCATAATAATTAACGCAAGATAGAATTCACATTATTTTTCACGAGCATCTATCGACCTACAACTATTTAGTAACACACCATACTTTCCAATTAGTTATACGATTCTTACGAGTGGTCTAGTTCGCCATTAGAAAAAGTGTTTCTTTTTTTTAAAGTGGGTCAACTATCACATTTTTAACTTTACATAACGTTGTCTAGGATATATTATAAATATTTAGTTATTTAGACACACGATTATCAGATCTAAAATGTAGGAACTGCATTTACGTTGTTGTTTTGACTGAAATTAATGCGCCCGCAGTTGTGCAATATCTTATCGACGTCGCAGATCTGAACGTGTCAGAGATTGGAATTTCGTTTAATGGGCAGTAACGGTACAAGGAGTCCTAACAAAAGCGCGACTAAATAGGTAAATTCGAAAGCGTTACGATTTTTATCGTATCGCGACGGTCTCCTTTGTTTGGGAATACCGATATGTAAATCAAAAATTAGAAAAAATATGTATCTTATTGGAAATGCTTTTTTTTCTATTGAATTGAGAAACCATTCCTGGGAATGTCTTAAAATTAGCCCATTACTTTTTTTTTTTGTTATAGAAATATGCATATGCAAAACGTGTTTTCAGATGGACATTTTTGTTTCGGGCGAAATGAAAAGCTACTCCGAGAGTTGCTCCTTTTTCTATTCGAGTGTCGATACTTCAAGATACAGAGCCTGCTTGCCGCGGATACAAGTTGCCATCAGCAGATATTACTATATACAATTGAATGAACAATTGAATAATGTTCGAACTAATATTATGGACGTTAATATTATCCATCCAGAAACCATTGCTAAATAAATTAATTACTCAACCAAATTTTAAGACATACGCAAATATAAATAAAATAGTAACAAATTGCAATTTAATACTTTATTTTCTACATTGTTTGAAATGATTGTACTTCTACGTCTTCCTTATAGTATTATATCCTATCCTTATATTATTGCGTTTTTGACGATGACACAATACGCGGTACTGGAACTCAAAGTGCAATGAAGCGGTCTAAAATTAATTTCGGCTTCGTGCACCTCAAATTGATTTAAACATTCGGTAGGCTATTGAAGTGAGCGAAAGTGTTCGCAAGTACTTGTCGGCAATCATAGAACAACATGGCATATTTACGGTTTAAGGCGGATGACACGCAAACTTTTACTTTTAATCGTGCATAACCTCTCTGATCTTACTTATAAGGATGCCTCGACGGCTGTCCTAAAACGAGTTTCTTTACGAAGAGGTATTACAAGTAAATCCATTTATGTCACGGTTGAAAGGGAGCGCATGTGGAGGACATGCTAAAAAAAAAATTAAATAAGCGCATTATAAATGGTTATCATGAATCGAAGAAAATTTGACGGAATGTAGGTTCTTGGACGGCGTACCAGGTTGGAGATTTGTTCTATTGAGTTATTTACTGTAACCTATATTGTTATATAATTTAAAATAAACCAGAAGATTGTTTTCTAACTAGAAGGTAATTTTTATTTAATTTTGTTGCGTATATTAACCCGACTTAGAAAAAAAGAACATCTTTATAATAGACAATGTGGACTGATGGTGTAAATAGATCAACTACAACGCTTCGATTTCCTCGTGTATTTCCGTTGCATAGTATAACCTACGCAACCATTGAACTCCATGAGTTCTTGGAATGGACTCGAGAGAAGTAGGGGTGAGGCAAATTTTGGTAATTCTGAAGTATTGTTCTCTTTTCTATTTAATACCACGGCATGAGTCATTCTCATTCTGTTGCGCCTGCCTCAAAATTGATCGATAGCAGAATACAACCGCGGCCGTTCGAGTTGCACCGGAAATACACGAGACAATCGAAGCGTTCCGAAACCACTGCGGACCAGCGGATTCTGAGCATAGGCCATCTCTGAAAAAAAAGTGTTATTTTTCGAATGAGGTTTCCGTAGATGTTTTCCTGTATATTTTTTTAAATTAATTGCCGATGGCATTGTGCGTTAATAAGGTATGTAAATCATTTCCTATACTTAAAGCTAGTCATCTTTGAACTTTTTTGTATTTTCGAATTTTTTCAAACGTACAATGTTGTGTTGCTTAAGCATTTTTTAAACATATATTTAACACAATATTATCGCAATCGCTGTAAAAGCTCTCAAAATACGGGTTATTAATTTTCTGCTTTGCAAATCAAAATCTACATTTGCATTCATAGCTAATCCGTATCAAAACTAACAAGCGTAATATAAAAGGAACAAGACAATGAATATTATCGTAAAAGACCCATCGAAATGGAAAGTGCGCTACGCCCATCAGTACGTCAATTTGTGTGTGCCAATGTGACCGGATCGAAGTTGTTTTTGATGTCTTTCTCGTTTGTTTGTTTGTTTTCTGCACCAGAACCGCTGCTTGAGTCACAACACACGATTGTGATTGCATTGCGACGGCATAAAGTAGAACGGAGTGTGCTTCAGACACCTTTTACGCTTCCTACGTAGCTGCACATCTGTTGCTCTACGCCCGCCTTGCTGGTTTACTGTTGTACTTCTTTCCGTTGCTTCCAGAACTCGTCGTCGAAGCGGATTATAAAGCGAGTATAGTATATCAATTTAAACGTCAAAAGATGCGTATAAAAAGAGAACAACGTGCGCTGGTAAAAACGTATAAATAGAAAATAGAAGATTCTAAAAGAACTTTACTGCCAGCTCCTACATTTTTCTTTAACAACTAAATGTTTGACAAACTGCTCTCCTGAAAAAGGCACTGTTAGAATTATGCTACTGTCCTTTAGAATGAACGATATGAAGCGTAAGTGAAGATTACTACGTAAATTTAGGCGCATTTCGATTTTATTACTTTGATTATTTAATATTTCGACATAGAAAAGCACGTAGAAAAAGATGCCTGATAACCTAAAGGAAATATCTTCATATCTTCCGAACTCGGAAAATTTCCCTTCAAAAGAACAATAGAATCCAATGATGTATTTAACTGTCTCGCGATAGGATAACCACGATAATAATATCTTGCAATTTATCTCCGTCGATTTTAATGGGAAACCGTTCGTTATATGTTCGATTCAACCCTACGCTCTCATCATATCGATATTTTTCACCCTAGGCAAGTGGAAAAAGAAACCCTGTCGACGATCCCCGACATGCAAAAAATGAAAAATACCGCAATAAAATTTCCACCGTCTACAGAATTTCTTATTTTTGTTCGTTCTTCTCACTTTTTGCTCGTACATCTATTTTCTCTAGCTTCTTTTGCTATTTCCCTTAGCCCCTTCCCTCCGCTACGAAGGGAATAAATGACTTCTTCGTGTCTGCACAAACCGTGTAAAGCAGAGGAAGAGGCCTGTAAATAAATCACGGAATCTGCGAAGCGAAACGATTGTGTCTTTGGCGTTCGGCGTTGCAGCATGAGAGGAGTTCTGTACTCTCCAGCACCGTATTAGTATTCTAAGATTACTTTAGGATATATGTTATGAATTTTTATGTTACGAAAAGACAAACTATGAGTGATAGTAAGTCGTTTATACTTGTCAATGTTGAATTGATTGTTCGAAGAGAACTTCTGGAGATAAATGTCTTTCAGTATAGTGTGTTTATGTCATTTTGTAGCGAATTAAAGTGAGAAGAATGCAATTCTTGTGTGAGTATGAGAAATGTGACACGTAATTTGCTGATTTTTTCCCTTGCTGCCTATAATGAAAAGATTTATGGATATAATTGGAGGCAACAAGTTAGCTCGGCAGATGGTACCGTGTTCTCCTTTATTACTTCACACAGAAGAAGAACTTTGGAGGGCTTATACTTAAAATGAACCTTTTGTACTTTACATTTTAGAGAATTTAACAATTTCTCACACATGACGATAGTGATTATCGAAATATCACTTGTTGTTGTTGTTGTTGGTGGACGAGATACAGCAATTCGGTTAATGAAATTATCAAAATTTGCATTGATACTGAAGCGAGCGTGTACAGTTCTTGCTCCAAAGCAGATGGTAAAGTCGTATCGTATGTATGTACCTATTGATGTGTGTTCTCTCTTGACCACATCGCAGATGGTTTACTAGATCGCACTGACTTGGCTGATCGAATTATAGTTCATTCAACCCATTGACTACGAAGTCGGAATTGCGCAAAACTTCGTGTGAGGAAAATACCGCCTAACAACCCGTTTATATTTACTTATGCGGTGCGATCTTTCTACAAAGTACATGTATACTAGCGTATATGCACCTCATGCACTTGTGGGAGCGTATAAGTACGTACATATATGATTCTACCGTATTATTACTTCAGTAACCCAATTCAATGGCTTATAATAGCTGCATAGATACATTTACTTGAGTCTAATTGTAAGTGGTGCTGAGTATTAGAAATAAATATCTATATGCTGCAAAGGGTATTGAGAATTTTAATTTAGGTCGCAATGAATCACATTTAAAATTAAGAAATTGTTGACTGTATACAAGTTGTATAATTTGGAGATAGTTTATTTTGTTTTTAAGCATTCGGTGCTATCTCTTTCATTTTAAAAGCAACTCTTATCTCCTCGCCTTAGTGCCACCTTTTTTCAGAAAAACCTTATATTCATGAGATGTAGACTTTTTAGTAGTTTATGTAGGTAGGATAAAAGTAATTGGAGCTTATAATAACCTTATGTTTAAGGTAACAGATTGTTATATATAAGTTAAAATATTTCTTCAGAAATTGTAGCTGTTCTCTTGACTAGAACCCTTATCATCCGTCCAAAGAAGGGGGATTGAACCTTGTTTTCTCTTCCTTCTTCTTTTACAGCTTTTAATATGTTTTTTTGTCTGGTACACACTTCCTTCATTATTTTCTGCCAGTTATCTTCTTCTTCCACTGTTCTACTTTCAATGATATAATATTACCTTCAACTTGCTCTTTCCACCTGTTCTTAGGGCTTCCTTTTGGCTCTATACTGGATCCCATTATGTAATTATCTCTCTGTATATATCATATTTTCATAGACATAAACCCCTACCATAACTTCTTTTTAAAAAACTGTTACTGTGTTATGAATGCTACACGAGAGAAGTGTTTTGTTCTCTTTTTTCTTTCGGTTGACTTTTTTCGTTTTACGTTGTGTTTTTCTCTGTAGTTTTGAGCTAGGTCATTGGCCTTTTTAATTTTTAATCACTGGTACGCAGCTTTCGTTCCTCTTTGCTCAAAAAAATCTTTGGTCTCTTATATTAATAAAATATCCTTTATGCGGTTCACCTTGTATCAAAGAGGTGGTCAACCAATCAGTTGTATTTTTCTGTACTTTTACAGTGATAACTGTCAGAAAGTTGCTACATTTAATAATGATTTTGTAGCTTAATGAATGCTACAAAAATAATCGACTGGCAATCCTCGGAAATGATTGATGTAGAAATTCCAAAGATACCAAATTCTACATGTAACCTGTATTTGTGTTTAGGAATTCGCCGTTATTGAAACAGGAATTTTATCAGTTTTTGTTAATGCGCACAAATTGTTTACCGTTTGTTCAGTAAACAACGGACGTAAAATCGATGTAACGCACATCGTAATGGTAAAAATGAGAGTATTAGCAGCGGCGCATGAATTAATGAAACTGCGTTACGAACAACAGCACGCTATGTTTGAAATTTGCGAGAATTCATATGGATAAATTCAGATTATTTTCGATATTCGGGATGCGTGATCAGTTTTCTACTTGAATGAATTGATAAAATCTTACAGAAAAGAGCCATTAGCTGCTAGAAATTTATACAGAACCAGCAGATACCAATATCTCTCGATGAGAGCTGATTTCTTTGGTAATTAACCCTAATGTAAAAATAAATCTTCATTTATTATGCGGTCAAGCCGCAAAATATTTAACTTAAGATTTTATTGTATATAAACAATTCTTGACAGTTATTCACGCAGATTATTACTGTTACGAAAGACGGTATTGTGGTTTAAGCAATTGCTAATAAGGTCATGTGTTATATTAGTATTCATCAAGCTTTTTAGTCTGAAAGCCTTTCGAAAAAAAAATTAATTTAACATTTTAATTTAGTGTATTATTGCATGAGATACGGCATGATTTTATATTTAAAATGTTTATTGTGTTGGGGATATTTACCTAGTATAAGGTTAGGGACCGGGGACTATATAAGCCCCGAAAGAATTAAAAATGAGTCACAACGGCATTGTCCTGTCAGTGGCTCAATGAGGGTGACCGACACTCTACATTGCGCTAATGATAGCTAGCTATGGTGTGATATTTTAAATACCAAACTTTATGATGTTACAGCACATATGCAGATTGACCTACTTAAAAATGCACGACGTGCATTAATTTTTTTCACTTCTAATTGTCCTTCAGATCCTTTTACCAGTCAATGGATCGCTCTGTATAATTCGCTGCCTTATGAATTAATAAATACGGAAGCTTAAGATAAGCTTACATACATACATTACATACATTAAAATGAATTAGTAGCACTAGTTCTGTCACTAACAGGCCATTATTTATCGTTTCAGATAGGCTTCTTACCATTTTCCCAGGTCGATAATGTCTTTCGGTTGCCCACGTACAACAAATTAACAATTTCACATTCAATCCATCAACCGTACGTCCTACTAATTTCTTTCGACCTTGTCCGGCTTTTTTCTGCAAGTTAATATTTGCGCAACATCTATCTAGACCCAGTAGTAACCGTGCAAAAAAGTCGACGAAAAAGTTTTTCGCCCACGTAACGCATTGGCAATGGCGCAATTGGCGAAAACATATTTGCAGGTTATCGCCTTCAAAGCGTCCAAGTTTTTGCTCCGGCTCGGGTGAGAAGTTTTATTGAATTAATTCTCTACTAAACGGGAAGAGCGCAAAAAGAAGGTTGCGTTGCAGACCTTCAGAGGTTATACGCGAAGGTCGGTCGATTCGTGAAGTAATTAAATGTAGAAGCGCGTAGTGAAAAGAAAATATAATGGAAAGTATGTTTGGTGGACCCGCGTGAAAAAAATTTGCGCTTTTTTGTAAATGGAAAAAGATTCGTTCCTGCTTATTAAAATATTTTTCCTTTGCTGATGGAAAAAGTGTGCACGCAATAACAACAAATCGAGTGAACTACATAAATATTATCGCGCAATAATATAATAAGATACAGGAACTTTTACTTACTTTGCGGTTGATGCATTCTAATATTGTCTCTGTTACTTTCCTGCAACAAGTAAAGCAACATTAACATTCGTCCTTTCAATAGACTTCATTCGGCAATAAGAAAAAAAAATAACTACGTAAGAAATATTCTTTGGAAAGGAATGGTGGAATAGACTGCAGAAGGTACATCCAGATATTGAACGGCTTAAAGTTCTCGACTGTTGAAAATGTCTTTTTATAGCACAGAGTAGGCTTTCACGGCTGTTATAACTGTTACTGCTATTAACTTCTTCTGGGTTTCGCCACACTCCTTCCGGGCTTTGACACACGGCGAAACACAGAAGAAGTTAATAGCAGTAACATGTCTTTTTATAAATAATAACGTAGGCTTCCACGGCCAGTCAGTTAAAACTAAACGTGTTCCGGGTTCGGATCGTGGTTAAATGAAAACACGTCGTTTCGCCCACGACCATATGAGGCTTCTTGTTTTTTTTTTTTGGCTTCTGCCACCCGCTAGCCGGCGTTTGACTGTGGTAAGTGAAGTCGGATGCCGAGGTCCGCAATTGAATTCACTCGGTATTTCTGTTGGATGGCTTACTCGTGATGGACCTGGCTGGTCACGGTCTTCCAAATCGCCTGTTTGTTGATATCGGCGAATGGTATTTTTTATTGTCGAGGCTCGTGTTTACCCACAAATATGTGCAATATAACTTTCTCTCTGGCCAAACTTCCGAGGACGGTAGTGTACGTATTTCAACGAAAAGAGCGTAACTTTTAATGCGTATAGCTAAGTATCAGTTATTACAGGATTAGTTTTTGCTATGGGAAGTAATTTTAAAAGAAAATTTCAGAGGGTTGAAATTGAACTTTCAAAATTCGATTGTAGAAAGGTTTTAAAGGAAGACGGTTAGCACTATTCTACCCGTGATCAAATTATCTCTTTAATCTTTCATTGAAGATTTAATCTTTTTCCATTTGAAAGGGTTCCTGAGTGAGCGCAAAAGATCTTAACATCAAACGACGTAAAATCAATAGAATTATTTTACTTGAATAGAAGCGATTACGTGTTTTCTTAATTAAAATGTAAAGCATCCACCAGCAAAGATTAAAGATCATTTCGTGATGGTGAGGCCTTCAAAATTAGAAATTCCTTCTATTAAGAATTTTATCGAAAAATATCTGAACGTTAGATGCAATGTCGATAATATCCTCCCTCGACGTCGCCCAAGCTAACGTGATAAATAGAATCCGTTTACTGAAGGAATAACACCTTTTTCGATAACATTTAGAGGGATCTTCCAGACGCCGTTAATCGATTCCCTCCCCCGGCCTCCTTATAGGGGAAACGAATAAATTAATTTCGTATGCCCGTCGTCGAAGGGCGCCCACGCATATTCTCCGATCGAAATTTCATAATGAAATAAAACCACCGGGCTTATTGGTCGTTGTTTACTAACAAAACAACGTCTCAGACGGTCGTAATTGAAATAAAGTTTGTTCTGTCTTCTCGTGTCTAGTTTATTTTAGATGAGTCGGTATTCGGCGACATTCTCGGAATATTCCATTCGCAAACTACGAAAACGGCAATGGTATCGTTTCTTATTTCCGAGAAGGGAGGACTACAAATGCAGATTGATTGTATACAATGAGAAATAGAATACAGCATCTTGGTCCATATTTTTGGGAGAGGCAATTTTCTTTTATAGTTATTTAATTTTCTATTACGAGTTGTGAGATGATTTTCTTCAAGCTTTATCGTTTCTTATGTGCGCATATTACCAATGAAGAGCAGAATATAACTTTACTATTGTCTAACAGAATAAGGTTATAACGTAATAATGAAGATAATATATAATACAAGTATGGGTAATAGCCAAAGAGGTTCCATATCGAGATTGCAAGTTACCAAAAGAACATTATGATTAAAATAGTGTTAATATATGAAATTTTGTTTATTTGTTATAACTTGAAAAGAATTGAAAATCGAATAAGAACATGACTTTCCATTACATTTTCACGTGTACAATGTACTCCTGGAGTTTGGTTCGTTCATCCCGGCTCACCCTGTATAAGAAATTATCTTTATTATTATTCATATTTATTTTGTACATTGTTTTTTACTTACGTCTTCTGTTTCTCAAAAAAAAGGTTATTTTCTAATCATAGATACCAAACAGGAATGTATTAAAAGTAAACAGTTACTTCATAATGGAAACCAGATACTAAAATTTACCTGTAAGTAACGCGGTAACCGACACGTGTTGTGGAAACGATCGCGCGATGCTTCATTCCAGATAAGGATAAAACGTTGTTTTTTGACGTAAATAAAATTGTAAGAATTTGCAATTATTTATTAGCAACCAGTATATATGCAGTTCCAAAGGAACTTCTTGCGCACAGAACACATTTCTAAGTATGTAAATTGTACTTAATTGATGCATACGTTACAAAGGCCTAGTGATTTACTTAACTAAAAACTATTAAATAAGCCTTAATGCTGCCAATAGACATCCTCAGTTAATTAAAAAGATATAAATATAGATACATATATCAATCAAATGAAGTCACATCAATTGAGACCAATAAATTTGTTTACTAAAGATTAGTAATACAAAGTACAAAAATACGCTTTATTTTCTTCTCAATGCCATTCGAGTTATTGGTAATTAAATAAGGTATTGATTGAATGGGCTTCGTTCGAGCTTTACACCCTTTTATACTTCGATAAATACGAACCTTTTCAATTAAATTTATTTAATTCTACATAAATCGCTAAGCTCTATATTCTGCATTTCCAATGGTAATTAATTCAACTTCCTTCATCTTCACTCTAATGCAAAGGCGATCGATGAGTTACCCCGTTCATTACAGAGGTTAAGCCTGCTGCGGGAGCTTGGTTAAAATTTCAGCGGAAACTTCCCCGGATTACCCACGTAGTTACTCCGCAGTAAATTAAACTAAAAATAGACGACTAATTCTCGCGAACTAGTTCTAGTTAATCTTCGCCGGAGTGTACTTCAATTTGAAACACCTTTATAAAATATCCACAAACACGCAAATGCGTGCTGAAACAATTGCGGAATACGTTTATATGTTTTTTTTTTTCGCACCTTTTTTTTGAGTCATGATTAATATGAGCAATTAAAACTTGATTGTTTATTTAAGCGAGCACGTAAACTCACTCCGAATGTAACAAGAGACTTGTACACGTACAATGGAATGTATGAATTTGTAAATTCCATTTCGTGCGCGTGTCGGAATTGTGAACGAATAGGTATCAAAGCTATGGGGGTCAGAGATGATAGATATTGAAACGGAACCACTGTCGCCCGCAATAGATATCTTTTTAGGTTGGTCGAAACGGAGAGGTAAGCCAGGGACAGTCATGCGGCTACGCAGAAAGGATCTGTCGTAGCCCACATTGCAGGCTGTCACCAGCTACGCCATTCCGTGGAGATGTAGAAATTAAAACCAAAAGAAACCATTTAAAAAGATACCTAACACGATTT